>CM060972.1:112213431-112680931 GCA_030765045.1 Tenodera sinensis | reverse complement strand
TGTGGATGTGCATCTGTTTGTGGGGAGTAAGTATACTACATATGAAAGTGTGTGTTGTACACTCTCTCCCGTTAATGTCTTCACATCAGTGGCGGCACGTGTGAATGTGCGTCTGTTTGTGGGGAGTATGTTTACTACATATGAAAGTGTGTGTTGTACACTCTCTCCCGTTAATGTCTTCACATCAGTGGCGGCACGTGTGAATGTGCGTCTGTTTGTGGGGAGTATGTTTACTACATATGAAAGTGTGTGTTGTACACTCTCTCCCGTTAATGTCTTCACATCAGTGGCGGCACGTGTGAATGTGCGTCTGTTTGTGGGGAGTATGTTTACTACATATGAAAGTGTGTGTTGTACACTCTCTCCCGTTAATGTCTTCACATCAGTGGCGGCACGTGTGAATGTGCATCTGTTTGTGGGGAGTAAGTATACTAGATATGAAAGTGTGTGTAGTACACTCTCTCCCGTTAAGTTCTTCATATCAGTGGCGGCACGTGTGAATGTGCGTCTGTTTGTGGGGAGTAAGTATACTACATATGAAAGTGTGTGTTGTACACTCTCTCCCGTTAATGTCTTCACATCAGTGGCGGCACGTGTGAATGTGCATCTGTTTGTGGGGAGTAAGTATACTAGATATGAAAGTGTGTGTTGTACACTCTCTCCCGTTAATGTCTTCACATCAGTGGCGGCACGTGTGGATGTGCGTCTGTTTATAGAGCTGTGTTCTCTAACATTTGCGATCCAGGTCGGCATCAAGCAGGTGCAAGTTTGAGTTTCTGACTTATGTGGTAATTCATTAAATAAAGAAATAGCTAAAGATCTGGTAGAAGTCAGCACTTCACTGTAGTTGCAGTTGTTGCGCACTGGTAATACGTAATGTTAGTGTTGCAAGCAATTCATTGCGAATTTGAACAATCATACAATATTACATTATAGGTACAACGAGACTGTAAGGCTAATAATTAAGATGCGGCCTACATGACTTCAATAGTCCTAACTTAATTGTCATTATATTCGACTTCCATATATGTAACTATTTATACAAAGTGTCTAATTTTAAAATTTTATAAATTATTTGTAATATTTGAGTCTTGCCCAAATCAATAAATCAGTGAAAGTATTTATTTTATTCTGGACATAGAGTAGTGAGTCACCATCAATACATTTTGTGAAAATGAGGTTATGTATTGTATACCTAGTCCATAGATTGTACATACAACTCTTTCTGCCTACGTGTTTCTTGTTGATAAGTTGTTAGTACAAATTTCCAGCGTGTCGCTGTCACTTGTGTTCCACATTTTTACTTTTTCTAAACTAGCGCTAGTTATTGTTCGATTGAACATACATATGGGGATAATGGATAGTTGAGCTTTCTTTTGATTGCCCAAAACGTGCACTTTAATGAGGTGCATTAAAGTGCAGTTACCAGACTATATTTAAGCATGCAGGAAGATAAATAACCTTAAAGCATAATTTATAGCAATACCTACATGTGTATTTTAAGGATTGCAGTTGTTAGAGAATACAGAACAGTAAGCTATGCGTGGTTTTCACTTGCAATAAATGTGTATAATGTTATACTTGTGTTAAAGACGGCGAAAAAAGTTAATAGATTGAAATTTTGTTAGTATAGATACTACTACTATACCAGGTTGTAGTGGCATACGTACATAGACGGAAACGAAAAGGTCGGTGCAGTTTCAAGACAAGGAACATGTCAGAGAAGTTCATGTTAACAACTGCTCCAAGGAGAACACTATAAAACCCCAGAAATTAGACATGGTAAAGTATTCATAAGAAAACCATGTAACACAAGACCTTAAGTGGAATATACTTAACCTAAAAACTGTTAGTGTTTTTCTCACAGGACATGATCCATTTAAACATAATGGGAGCGTTTGAGGTTAACTTACATTGTGTAAGAAAGAAACTGAAACAGCCCAGCTCCCGTTAAACACATTAGTTTTGGGAAATGTTTTAGAATCACAGGAATTTGACACTGTACTGTAATGAAGTCGATGCAGGTAGCAAGGTATGAACTGCGTCCTGAGAAAGGACGGAAATCTGCATGTAATAAGACAAGATAAGAAATAAACACGAGATTAATACTACAAACGTATCCCTCAGATGAAATAACTCGTACATTAGATTCTTCTGGTATGCTGAACATGCAAAAAACGCAAATATCAAATGTCACATAACCCAAACAGCTGTTAAACACAAGAGGTTTCTTAATTCACAATCAGTTGAGCTGAGCATGCGCAGTACCTAAGTAGCATTGCAACATGACAAAAATTCCGAATTAATTCTGAGAGCGTGCTCGATTCTACATGTGCGTGAGAAAATGTTGGTATTAGTTCGGAACATTACTTCAACTTTAGGTATCATTAATAACTGCGCACGCGTAGTAGGCTATAGTCTATACGATCTGCGCATGTCCTGAACTTGTAGTTTGCTTTTCTCCAAGAACCGATTTCATTGGTTCCGAACTAGTTCCTAAAATGTTAGAAGGGTAAGTTGGAAATTTAGAACCAGTTCTGAAGGGTTTTGTCATGTTGGAACACTGCTCAGATAACAGAACTGATTGCGGATCGTGTTGGAACAAAGCTCGTATAGTCTAATGCACATGCGTGCTCGATTGCGCATGTGTTAGTTGCGGCGAGGAGGGCTGTACAGCCCTGTCTGTACTGCGGGCGGGCGGCTCCAAACTCATACTACACTCGCCGCCGTGCCCCTCCTGTTGGAGGAATTAGCAACTCGTCTTTCACTTTCAGTTAATACGGAGAGAACCAGAGAAGCTTCGTGTTGTAACAAGGTGCGGTGCGCCTTGCCGCTAATAAGCATCGCACTAGATGAACATTTGGATAAATTACCTTATTGCTACGCCAAGGACTTTTAGTTCATACTACTAACCCAAAATAGGTTCTAAAATTACAAAAATAGCTGAGGAAAAAATTACATTTTATTTCCGAAGAAACATTTGATAATGTCTTTAGTGTAAGTACATGTCCATAATTAGAGTCACAGTAAACAAATCAAACCGTTTCTAAGTTTTCCATTGAGAAAGTGCATCGCTTGTCAGATAACACCATCAGAATCGTTAGAGCCATCCTTGAGAAAGTAAAGAGTAAGCAATGTTGACAGACGCAAGATCGTGGTGAGGTTAGGAACACAAGACAATTGCCATCTGCTCCATGTTCCTGTCCTCTACAGTTTCTCTAATTCTCCCGAGTTGCTGGAACACTTCCTCCCCGTCAACACCAGCCAATGGCGTTCGCGGTCAATTTTCCGGGGAAGAAACTCATTCCAGTATATGCTACTATTGTCTAACACTACACGAATTGTAATAACAAAACGGGTTTATTTCCCCTTAGTGCTCCAAATAAGCACTATTAATTGAGTTAAACGATTTTGTGTTATGAGAACAACTTTAAGTCTGTCCTTAAAGCCAGTAAAACGCAAACCTTAACATAATACAATATTATATTGAAAGATATAAAAATGCTTGATTCTATAAATGCTCGCTATATTTACACTGGAAGTAAAATTCACACCAAAATAGCTGTAAACATGTTTATGTATTAGTACGTTACCTACATAGCACTTAGGCAATAAACTGCCTATCCCAAATATTTCACATTTGAATCGCTATCTTTCAAATGGTAATGTTGATGGTCATATCGGCAGCGTTAGGTTACCTTTCCATTCAAACCGATTTAAGTTCTCATTACGGATTGAACATTGCATGCAAACGTGCAGTACTTGCATCCCATCCTCTTAGAAGTGGGATCGGATCGAAACTTTGTTACACGGAAACACCTGTTTCCGTATTCAATCCGTCAAAGATGCCAATTTGTACTGTACTCGTAACGCTTTTATTGTTTCTATAATCTCACATTACATATATTCTTATAAAAACATTTACTAACCTCAAAACACGCTTAAAATACACACAAAACGTATTCTTTACAGGTTCGCCAACATAGACCAAGTGACCAGCATAAAAGCTTGAATTAGTCATTCCGGATTGAATGCGTATCGTATTGAGAATAGGATTGGACTCAAATCGATTTCAATTCCCTATGGAAACGTAGTGACATTGTATAAAAGCAATGCTGTTAATTGGCATGCAGTGGGTTTTGGCTTTATCGTATACTAACTGAAATAACCGGCGTTGTCTGTGATTTAACGATTTAACTGTGTTTAAAAATACTTAATATTACTTAAACTTTTAGGATACCATAAAGAACAAAATGTAAAATAAATAAATAACACAGAGAAGAAGCTATGTAAACCACTGTTAAACAAGCACAAATACTACAGGGGGAAAACGAGTAGAGAAAGCAGTGTGAATGTAATACGTTGCATTTCTATTTCAAACATATAGAGAATTACATGAATTGTTTGTAGTAGAGGGAATACACAAATACTTGGAATGTGTTATGTAAAAGAAAAGCAGGCAGAGATAACCATGTGAATGTAGCACGTCGTATAGTAAAATGGATGGCATACAAACCTCGAGGTGAGTCTAGGGGATTAGTCGCTACATACATCCACGTAATGGACCTTAGCATTGCATGCTTTTGGAATGGACTGCTGTTAAGGTCTAGTTTCCCATGAAGAGCACGCTAGATTATGCATGGTTACCAAATGGTCGACTAGCACGGTAATTTCGACCGCCTCCGTAGCGCAGTTGGTAGCGCGGAGGACCCGGGTTCGATCCCCGGTTCCAGCATGGGGATTTTATCCCCTCTGGAAGGTCTGGCACGGGGTGCACTCAGCCTCGTTAGATATCGGGGGGAGAATTTTCATTTTTGGTTAGCTGTGAATTATTAAAAGGCCACAATAACCTTAGAAAGCAATAAATTGAGGTTAGGATGACTCTTTCCCGGACAATTGTTTACTCTGCTTCGATAAAGATTTCCAATTTTGGACCGCAGTCATTAGCAAGTTTTAATGAAGGCAGCTTTATCTCGATAAGAAGTATAGATAAAGCTGACCGCCTTTAATTGTAACGATAACACACAGTGTTTGTTTACGTATCATCCCTGGATGTCGTGGTCTGCCTACTTCAAACAGTGGCACACGACGTGCAAGTAGAGATAAAACTGTCTGCGACCTTGGACCATTCTGCGTGTGTGTCTGTGTACAGCGCAACTAGAAGCCAGAAATTCGTATTCCAAGAATGCGACATCAAGAACCCCCATTGTTGTGATAGGTATCGATCTCCACCACTTTCAAAGGGAACACCTTCTAGTTGAGGGAGGTGGCTATACCTATTAGTAACAAGTCAGCCAATAAAGTGAAAGTATGACGTAATAACGTACCCTACAATGGCTTTCGCTCAAGAAGGTAGTGCTGATTTTTTCTGTGCTGTCTGTTAACAGCTATAAATGTTCTCTAGTCAAGCTTATGTGTATGTGAATACAAAATATTTAAATGATGATAATTAACAGACCATTAGAGGAAAAAACATTAACAAACTGGCATTCTAAAAACTTTGAATGTCGCCCTCGCGGTAGGAACATGTTTTTTAGTTGGTACTTTGGAATATGTTCCGTCCATCACTGCTACTGAATACCTGTGATCCAGTTCAGTGATGTGAATCGCTGTTATGACCCGCTACATTGCACTGCAACTGTTCCGAGTGGATGACGATCAGGTTCCGCAACAACCAGTCCAAACCCAAATCAACTGCGATCTGAACGTAAATTAAGCATTAAGTCCTGTCTGTCCACGTGATGCATTTCTCTGGCGCCCTTCGTAAGCGAATGGCTCTAACGATTTTATTCAAATGACATATGATTGAGATATTTTCTTGAAAACTGATATGTACATGTTGAATTTTCTATGACTATTCTCTGAAGTTCTCAATGACTTGTATAACTGGGCCAAATACCTTTTTTGTTGAGTCAGTCATTTCCGAGACATTCCTTGGTTTACATTGTCAAATATTTTCTAACTAGGAAGTCGTTATTAGTTGCTTTTTACTTTCTGGTTACAGATAAAGGATTGTAAATTCAAAGTTATCTCATAGCGGCTAAGCCTTAAAATGTGTGATTATCACTTAAAGTCTACTGTATTGCCATATTCCAATTGTGTGTCCAAGGAAGCATATAGGTAATACGTTTATTTCTATTATCGTGAACTTCTTGTTTAAATATCCGACCTGAGTATGTGGCAAAACTAAATAAACAACATGTTTTGTAATTAATGTTCTTCCAGACAATAGCCGTGTGCAGGACAGAAAGGGTAGAGTGAGACTGAACAATTCAATGTCATGACCGGGATTTGAGCCATGGATCTACTGGCTGCTATAACAGGTCGTGAGGTGAGACTTGTAGAAATCTGGGGAAGCTGCTTTCCTCCCCTTCCTCCCTTTCTGAGAGGGGGATACAGAAACTTCTGACTTGTGCGCATTCATAATTGCGCAACTTCCCCAAGCATCGGCCTTTCAGGTCAAGGGCTGCCACTGCGCATCTAGGGCAATTGCTCTTGTCTTACCTCACGAGCTCAACATGGCGACACGATATTAAATTCTCCAACTGACTCGCATTTTTTCGGTAAACCACACAAGCAGGTCTCTGATTCATATGAGAGAACATAACTTAATGGCGACTTACAATATTATAAGTAAATGTAATTTATGTCGTTCCATATAATATAATTAATGAAAGAACTGTTAATATTGTTCCACACACACACTTTCCAACCCTCTGCTACACACAGCTATTGTGTCGAAGAACAGTTGTTACTTTTAGTACAGGGTGGAATTTAAAAAGGCCCATGAAATGTTAAACTAGAGAATAAACTCCTGGGATATTCAGTAATGTTGTCACAAAATGAGAGTGAAACAAATACCACTGCTGACACCACTGTGACAAACCACTTCATTTTTCTCTTCTAAAAGAGAAGCACAAAAACCGTTCTCTTTTATCGTTACCAGAATTTATAAGTCATCGTGACCTTGAAACGTACAGCTGTCCTGTCCTATCGTAAGCTTAAACCTAGCATTACCAAGTGGCCCACCTTTTGTAATAAGTACCTCCCCTTCCCCCTTGGTAATATAAGTTGTGTAATGAGGATTGTTAATGCTAGTGTTAACGCATATGTACTTCACTGTCCTTCAGTTCTCTATGTCTCACAAAGTACTGACTTGCGCGATCATAGTTACAAACTGGCAGTAAAAAATTCGTGAACAGACTGGAACCGCTTTGTTCTACCGCACTTATCATAGTCGGCCACGTACTAGCCGCACAGTGGTGTGAGGTGGCTAGATCTTCAGCGTGTCGCGTCACAATATCTAGGCTTTGTTATGCATAAGAAACTCACAGGGAGCGATGTTTCTCTCCGTAGAGCTGGGCAGTCGCTTGTCGTATCTACTATTGGAAGAAACTGGGAAATGAAGCTATTGTGTATCTTGTGGTGCCATTGTTTGGCGACGAGAATTACTGCAAGCTACTGGAGCCAACATGTCTGTGTAAACACGCAAGTCGCACCTCCACGAAGACCTGCAGGAAGGGACGAAGTGAGGGAACCACAGGGTCACTGGTATACCTACCTACAGGAAATAGCTTATTGCAGTACAACTGTGACATTTCCCCCCATTATGGTGCGGTTCCGCATCTCTTAAGATGTCCACCACAGTATGGACGAAACGTCAAAAACACTGTCTCCAGTAGACGATAACTTAACAGTCCGTAAATTGCTTCCTTTACGACTCCGGCCACGTTCCCATTGGAGTTGTACAATAGCAGTTTTAGGGCTAACGTTCGGGCCGATGAAATAAACATTACATCTGTGCGCATTCACATCACATTCTCTACTCACTATTGTAAAACTATTGTTACAAACATTATTCCTCTGTGTTCTTCATGTTAATACAGATCAGCATTTGTACAAATTACCTTAATGTTAATCTTCATGTAGCTACAAGGGAAATGCAGTGCACTTTAATTGATAGTCATGTTTTAAAGCTAGACGCGCGCGTGCACGTGGACGTCTTTCTAAAAATTTTTTTTTTTCGGATATAGAGGATTTAAAATGTGTATTTCTAGTGAAATGTTGGTATCGAATGTTTGGGTGAAATGCAATACTAGCTATGAGTACTACTACTGAGGAGAGAGAAAGTAGCAATTGCCAATTCGTTGTGAATAATACGTGATTGTGAAGCGGCAAGTTGGCCAGTAAATGAGGCGTGAAGTATCAGTACTATGTGAGAGTGAATCATACATGCATAACAACATGTTCCTTGCATCTTTTGAGATTTTTATGACAAGCCCTTCTCACTGCATGTAGATATGTATGTCGGTATACATTTTATTTCGTTACCATGGTGATATGAAGAGGACAAATGGTAGCGGATATTGGATCTAATTTATTGACATTTCAAGCGTAATTTTAAGATCTGTGTGTTCAAATAGGTAGATATTTAGTGAATAGGTATGATGATGCCTGTTGCAGATGAATACCAAAGAGTACAAGATACGAGACATTACCGAGGAAGATACAGAGAAGGTTATGTCGCATCTGAAGAAGTTCTTTTTCAGAGACGAGCCTCTGAACGTGAATGTGCAGCTATTGGGAGCCGACGGTCGTGGAGAATGTGTAGAACTGGAGAAATACTGCCTCGAATCAATACCAGAAGGTATGTTTGTTTCTAGAACATTTTACCTACACCTCTTGGCAACATGTGTGTGAGCTGTTTTACTTACTCTTATACAAAATATTCTTACAACACTTTATTTTAATGTTAATGTGGTGCAACACGCTTTAGAGAAGGTTTCGGATCCTGTGCCTGGTGCTCCTCTGCTCTCATTGGCCTTTGCAGTCGGGCTTCGTGCATGTCCGGTGCTCCGTATCCGAAGCGAGCTTCATGAAGCATGTCATAGGCTAAAAGGATTCGCATTGATAAAGTCGGTGATTTGGAAAGAAGTTACCGCATACTGTGCTGTGAAATAGTTTACAGTATTCTTCAACAATTTACTTCAATATTCAATTATTTCGAGTCTTATATTTATAGAGCTGTACAATTTTCAAAAGCATTACAGTGCTGTATTCCTACAAAGTGCTTTTGTTTCACTTATTGCTAACTATGGATGTTTCTTTATGCGGTAGCTCTGCATTCCTAATTGTCTGTAGCGATAGGTACAGACGAAAGCAGTCTTAGTGAGTTACTGAAATTGATAAAAGAAAATCAACTGGAGGCGATTGTAACATTAACAATACCCGTAGCTACTGCTTGTGTGAAAGAAGTTTCTCCACTCTCCAGATAATAAAAACATGTGTGAGAAACTACAATTCAAGATGGGAGTAACATTATATTGGGCATTCACCATACAATTCCAGGTCATCCAACATGCCCGCTATACACGGCGGGAATTCTGGATAACGTTGGATGACCTTGAATTATATGGTGAATGCCGTACTCACCTTCGGCAAATCTTGTTCTGCAATAACACTTTTGGGTAAAATCACTTGCGAGCGCTAAATATCATAGTATATGTATATTTCATGCACTACTGCGTAGCGAACACAAAAATAACAACATTAGCTAAAGTTTGTCTCACTCTTAGATGACACCATGGAGTTAAATGGGGTATATTTGTCTCTGTTTAGCGCATACGAGTTGCCGTTAGCTTCATCCTTTTCTACTCTTGCGCTGTTGCCAGGTTCCTAAATATTCAGTTGTTATAAATTTCAGGTTTGAACACATTATTTTATGCAGAAGTTGTTTTCTCTATCAGGTTATATCCTTTTTACAATCATTATACATTTCTATATGCCCATATTTCCACAGAAAACGTTTTTTCAGTAAAAGTCCGATGTTTGTTGTTTCTATACTCATCACTGCTAGAATACGTCTATATTTTTTTCTTAGGTAGAGTAAACTGTAGTACCGCGACCTGCTTACTTTAAACCCCCTATGTTTATTCTATTAAGTGTTACAATTTTTTTAAGTGACATTTTTTTCGGAAAATGTATATGTGCACTACAGAAGTTACACAGTGGGAAACTTTTTTACTGAGTTTACATCGGGGACCAAGTGAGAGCAAATGTTGAAGAGGGTTAGAGACAGTTTTTAAAATAAACCAGAATTTTGTAACCTCTTTCTTTCATCGTGTAAGCCGTAAGGCAAACAAAAGGTATTCATGTATTGTGTTAAAACGCGCCAGGCGTAACACAGAAGGCAGTACAAGGAGCAGCAGCAACGGTTCGAAAGAAGTCGATGTACTATGTGGAACATGTAAAGTGTTCTTGTGTTGTTTATTTAACATTTTCCGTGAATATTTGCAGTTCTGGAAGGGGAAGCTAGGAAGTGGCGATGTATCGGCAAATTAAGAAGTGAGGAACGCCAAATAATTATGAATGTGTTCAAGTAAAATGAGTGTTAGTAAGGCAGTAAAAGAAACAGCTAAGGCTATCGGGTGTTCAGAAGCAGTAGGTAGTGTATAGGATTAAAAAGGAAGTAGTGAAAGGGCCTCTAAGTCGCCATCGAAAAAGAAAGCAAAAAGAGAGGGGAAAAAATCGCTAGGTTAACGCAATATGATGGAATAGTACAAAGCGGAGTACCTACGGCGAATTGTTCATTCTTTTATGTAGGGTGTTGTATGTTAGGCAACTACCTCGTCAGGTTTGTAATATATAGACAGGTGCAGTTGTTGAAAGTAGGGTCATAATTACCTTGTTTAATGCGTTAATACTGTTAACATATTGCTGATGCTACTTAGCCTAATATTGTTCATTGTCACGGGAACAAAATCACATTTGAAGCAGCCTGTAAAACATCAGAGGGAGAGAAATAACCAATAGCGTGGCCCTGTCTTCAGTTTCACTTGTGTCAATCACAAGTTGTCGCATATACTCGTACATGTTGCAACACTGCGCCGCATTTAACGTCTAGTCATCTAAGGGTGAGACAGACTGTAGTCATACTGCTCTAAAGACAAAATCATGCAAACACGAGCAGTACCTACGTCTACATTAATACAGCTTCTAAACACAATCTTGTTTTAAAATCTATCGGTTGGCTTCTGCGCAACGCGTTCAAAAACAATGTCTTCTGTGGCAACATAACAGACGCAATAACATCAACTGTGTCTGTAGCTTTACCGTGGTTATATTTTACGAACAGTTGGCGGCACTAATGCAACCTAATGGAATATCACCAAATATAACCAGACTGCACTATAATGAGGGGGAAAAAAGTCAAGGTTGTTTTTTGGGGTATCTCAATAAGCTGTGCTTAATATATCTCTCTGCTCACGTAAACAACTCCGCAGTTTCCGATACGCCTCATCGCTTTCTCACCTGTACGCGGCGCACTTCTGAGGTTTTCGAACAACTTCCTCGATTTTCTCTTCACTTCTCTATATAAGGGAGTATGACTTCCCGACTTGACGTAATTTTATTGGTCGTCTGGCACACACTGCGAACGAAATTTTCAAATTTGAAGCTCATAGATTTGTCCTCATTGGGTGAGCCAAATCCCCACTTAGCAATTTGGGACTTCTCCGGAATATACTGCCAGGATTGTCTGTCATGCTAAATTACTACACTAGAACATTCTCCTTGGAGTAATTACAAACGCCCTTCAACTACAAGGTACCTATCATAAAACTCACTGCTCGCTCCTGTACTGCACACTTTCAAGCTTCTAGAACATCTCCTTTGGGGCAGCTTCCAACCTTGCATGTTCATTGTTATTCTAACCCCTAACTAAGTACGAGTATGTACAAATTACATCCCTCCTGAATGATCTACATTGTCCTAATAGTAGGTATTTCTATGCATGCATTAGCTGTGTTCATCATGCTAATTGTAGGTATATAAGAGTACATTAACGTGTTTATATTTACATCGTAAGTTAGCCTTGTTTTGGGGCAAATGATGAAACATATCCGTCTCAAAGTGTACTGTATTCCCATATTCCCCTTGTATCTACCTAAATAAAATTCACAATATGATAATTTGAACAAATGTTATCTGTATTAACATGAAGTAGATAGAAGAATAAGTATTTGTAAGAATAGTTAGTACAAGAGCGAGTAGAGTAAGTCATGTGAGTGTAACACATCAGATTTTTATTTCTTGCACTGAATGCTAGTGACATTAATTCAATTTAACTGGAGTCATATGTAACGCTTGACTTACTGAGTGCCAACCTATTGTAACAAAACAGAAGGTTTCATTTGTCAAACCAGGGCTGACTCATTAGTACAGCATTGTTGCTTGTGCAGGTTTGTCAGTGATGGCAGTTGATGACAGTGGCAATGTGATTGGGGTGTGTCTCAACGGCACCCACGAGCCAGGACACTTGGAGGAGATGTTGACGTCTGCTGCTGAATGTCCGAACCCCAGGTTCCGCAAGATCCTCACACTTCTTGCTAACGTGGAGAAGAATGCAGACGTATTCTCCAAGTTCCCAGACATCAAAAGACTGTTGGAAGTTCGCATACTGTCTGTCGACATGACCTGGAGGGGCAGAGGGATCGCCACAACCCTGCTCAAACACACAAGGTTCCTCTATTAACTTTAGTTTACTTCCTCTTTAGAGCATACGTCGTCTATAAAACATCTGCACTCTCTTCTTCCTTCTACAATAACTTGGATGTATTTCTTTTCTCCACTATTGTACTGTCCGTGACGTGACTGCCAATCCTTGGACTCCTCCTCCATTGAACTATCTGATTTTCTCTCAATGTGAACTATCCAGTTCCATCTCCTCTTTTTAATCTCTTTTGCAACAGGACGTTTGCTAATGATTCTGTATAGATTTTTGTTTGAAATGCTGTGGACATTTTATGTTCAACTTCTGTCATAAAAATGGCATATTGCAAATATTTTGTAAAGATATGCAACATTAAACAGAAATTATACACACTATACACATGTGAGTGGCATTTGGAAATGTACTGCTCCACCTATGTCCTCTAATAGGACAATGAAAATAGACATGAAGATCCAAAAACTGGTGACAAATCACCAGCATGTGTCTAAGAAGAAACTCTTTGTTTGGTAACATCCAGGAGGCACTACAAGGTAAAATTTGGGCAACAAAGAGGAATTGCAGCCGTGCATGACTGGGTGCCTATATAGCGCTCCACTCTTAGAAGACAGTATGGAGTTAAATGGGATATATCTGTCTCTATCTAGCGCATACAAGTTGCCATTAGCCACGTCCTTTTCTAACCTCGCGCTGTTGCCAGATTCCTAATAGCATGGTATAAATATTCATTTGTTATAAATTTCAGATTTGAACACATTATCCTATGCAGAATTTTTTTCTCTATCAGGTTATATCCTTTTCAGAGTCATTATACATTTCTATAGGCCCAAATTTCTTCATAAAACGTTTTTTTTTTCAATAGAAGTCCGATATGTGCTGTTTCTATACTCATCACGCACTAACAAACTAACTGCTAGAATGCATCTATATTTTGTTCTTAGGTAGAGTAAACTATAGTGCTACTACCTGCCTACTTTGAATTCTCTATGTTTACTCAGTTAAGTGTTATAATTTTTTAAATTAAATGTTTCAGAAAATGCAAAAGTTACGCAGTGTGAAACTTTTTTGTTATTGAGTTTACATCAGGGAACCAATGAGAACAAATGTTGAGGAAGGTTGGGGAAAGTTTTTAAAATAAACCAAAAGGCAGTAACCTCTTTCTTTTATCCAGTAAGGCAAACAAAAGGTATTAATCTATTCAGCGTATTCTCGAGCCAGGCCTGACACAGAAGATAGTATAAGGAGCAGCACTAACATTAGTTCGAAAGAAGCTGTGTGTGTAACTATGAGCTGTTATTGCATTATTTGTTTAATATTTTTGTAAACATTTGTAGTTATGGAGGGGGTAGCTAGGAAGAGACGATATGTTGGTAAATTAAGAAGTAAGGAACGCAAAATAATTATGAATGTGTTAGATTATTTTTGAAGCAAAATGCGTGTAAGGCAGTAAAAGAAACAGCTAAGGCTATCGGGTGTTCAGAAGCAGCAGTGTGTATGATTAAAGAGGAACTAATGAAAGGACCTCTAAGAACGCCATCGAAAAAGAAAGAAAAAAGGGCGGGACTACACAAAACGCTAGGTTAACGCAATATGATTGAATAGTGCAAGGTGGAGTGCAGCGAATTGTTCATTCTTTACAGTTTGCAAATATTCCACCCATGCTGAATATAATTTTGTCACTATTCAACAGTGATGAGACCCTACCAAATTTCTCAAGGGCCACTCTTAGTCGGTTCTTACATGATTTGGAGTTTGAATATGAAAGAAGGGATAACAAGTGCATATTAATAGAAAGAGACGATATCATCAGATGGCGACATAAATATCTAAAAGACGGAAAAAGGTTTAGGGACCAGGAGAAATCAGTTGTTTATACAGACGAGTCATTTGTAAATTTAGGTCATACAGTAACAAAGGCATGCAGGGATACCAAAGTTAAAAGTGTCCGTCAAGCAGCAATTGAAGGACTAAGTGCAGGACTCTGGCCACCTCGAGTCGTTCGCGGAGAAAGATTTGCAACTAGTACATGTTGCAACACTGCGCTCCATTTAATGTGTACTGTCTTCTAAGGGTGGAGCGCGCTTTAGTAACCCAAACAATGGTTTTGTGATGCAATTTGAGAAGTTACCAGGAGTAAAGTAGTAAAGACATTTATCCTTCCTGAACAACAAACCTGGCCAGCAGAAGTTTCATAACCAAACTATCTTTAAAGTTCTTTACTATGTTCTCCGTCTTCAAGTTTTTTATAATTGGGAGAAAATGTTGTTGTCTTAACTAACTCTTAAGTTATTACAGAATAAATGTGATTAAAAAAGTGTATTAAATAGACTTAATATAACATCACCTTCAGAATCAGCTGTGCTTTGAATATCTAGTGACAAAATACACGCAACAAAGTATTTAGTGTCTTTACCAACATCAAATTCAACAGGCAATTTTGTAGCACTTTCCTGCTTGTCAAGTCGCTTAAGCAGTTCCCATTTTTCTTTTAACAAACAGGAACTATGTTTTGGTTTGGTTGACATTGAATGCCATGGTATAACACAAACAAGCGCTTGTTCTCTGTTAGTTTATGAGCAAAAAGCATAAATTACTGTAGAATGATCGCTAACAATAGCAAAACAAACTGAAGTAGCTATTGCATGTTTACAGGTCAGAAGAATACATTCTTGTTATGTTGTTGTCATTTCCTCACATTGCTGCGCTACATTACCTTGTAGCTGCTAATACTACTGCTCAATTTATAGACATTCCTTACCTGCAAGAGGGTAATTTTTATCTAACATGGAGGAGTGTGTTTCATCACATGGAGAAATAATGAGAGGGGCTACTGCGTCAGCTTGATGACTTAATGACCGAACCTTCCTTGCTAGGCTCTATCCAGTCTCCCTTGATCCCGACGGTATTAGAGGGGATCTTTTCAGCCTTCCTATCACTCTCTACATACTTCAACATATTTTAATCAGGAAAAATTTGCCTGGTGCCGGTACAGAGGGGCCCGGCTTACAGGCTAAAAATTTACATTAATTACAATTTATAATATTTACATGGGTACTCTTCTTTGCTTTTTCTTATCAAAAAAACCCATACAGTGAGCAGCTTTAGCTTATCGAGAACAGTTTTTGGGCGTATTCTGAGTCCTTTGATTGTCCGTTTTTGATAATTTTTTTTTTTATTTATATACACGGATACATACACTCACTCACTCCTGGGCATACCACACATATGCCCCATCACACACACACACACACACACACACACACACACACACACACACGCGCTCGTATATACATATTTACACATACTGCACTATATACACTTCATTATTTACAGTTTTTCCGCGGTTTTCCTGTGCGGATCAGGTTGCAGCTCTTGTGGCATTTCCGAGGCACAGACCTCTTCCGGACACTCTCTATATATGCTGATATGCTGACCTGTCACAGGATATAAAGTGTCCCCTAACTGGTAAACAGGGGAAAAGGTCACTCGACTTACTTTGATAATTCTCTTGGCTAAGTCAAGCAGACCCGCTAACCAACAGCAGGTGCTGATTTTTCCCAAAGTTTCACTATACAAGAATTAAATGTTGTAATCAATAAATTACATAATAGAAAGTCTGCTGACCCTGACTAAATTATCCAGAATTTATAAAAAACCTGGGAAAATAGCAAAACAGAAACTTTTCACTTTATAATCTATCAAATTACAGACCTACAGCTCTTACCAGCATTACAGCAAAGACCATGAGAAAAATGATTGCCTATAGGCTAAATTGGTTCTTAGGATCACACCATGTCAAGCAGGATTTAGAGAATTTCATTCAATGAATATACAAACTTTGCTACTTAGTCAAGAAATTAAGAATTCATTTAATAGGAAGGAAGATAATGTATCAGTCTTTATTGATTTTCAAAGTGCATATGATTCTATTTGCTGAACAAAATTATTAGAAAAAATGCAAGATATAGGTAAACAAGACCAACCATTTACATGGTTATCCCATTTTCTATCACAGTGCTCCATTACTATCAGATATGGAAAGAATGGCTGTACATACATGGAGCACTTCTCACTACAACTCTACTTAATAAAGACTCTATTTAACATTTATGTCAATGACTTAACCAGCAAACTCCCAAGAATCTGGAGTGAAATTTGCACTCTTTGCTGATGATTTCGTAAAATGGGACTCCATGTCGAAAAGAAAAACCTCCATACTTGCTGAACAGGTACAACAATAATTATTGGAGATTTGAAACTGCTGGTCTTCTAAAAGCTCTATGACAGTAAATACCCTTAAATCTAACTAGGTAGCAAATCTTTTTATAGCAGAAAAAGACATTAAAAGAAACACTAACACTTGATGGAAAACCTTTATCAGAAACACATGCAGCTAAATACTTGGGAGTAATACCTGATACTAAACTTACAATTAGAATGCATAAAACAAAGAACTGAGAAATGTCTATTCCTATTGAAAAGATTATCAGAAAAGAAATGGGAATGTTGAATAGACACATTGAACACAACATATAATAGGTACCTTCATAAAACCTGCACTTCCTTACTTACTGCGCTGAAGTACTTATAACAGCAAATGTCAACACAATTCAGTGTTTCTAAGCTAATCACGGATGCTGTGAAGTCTACACCAATAGCTGCAATGGAGACACTAACAAATGAAAAACCTGTCCGATGCAGTATCAGGCTACCATCCAGTAGTTGACAAACAAGGTATTTTATATCCCATTTCAAAACTCATGAAAGCTTTCTTTCTAAAATCCATGATCTCGAAAAATAACTAACCCTTTCTCCTAACAAATAAAATTCACTTGTAAAGATTGACCGTGCACAAACTCTAGATATTGAATACCATATAGACCTAATGGGGGAAGTTAAAGAAGACGACACCTCAAATGATCATTAGCTTTAGAGACAATTCACACAAGATACCCTCAACAACAATGGCTTCATGTTGCCGAACCAAAGCAAAACAGAGTAGGTGCTGGAGCTATGTGTCATCTCTTCTCCTTCTACAAACCTCTTGCATTTGGTACCACAAATCTTGACAGAGAGGTCGAAGCCACATGCACAACACTTCAATATCGTCTGTACAGAATAACACAGTTCCAGATTGCAGTGATTCTTTCTGATTCAAGAGCAGCTATTATAACTAAAACATCCACTTTGACAACAAAAAACTAAAAAATTGTTGAGTGTTGGACAAGTCTATTTCATGTCACCAAATTAAAAAAAGGAACAGTTGTTCAGTGTGAACCAGCGCATTGTGGACCATGCTGCAGATCTCTCATTGCGCTACAAGGCAAATAGAACAAGTCCAGTATGCTGAGCATTAGTAACTGACTACCAACCTATCATTATGTATATTCTTCTTTGAACAGTTGACAATAGTACTTTACGGTAATGTTTTCGTTTTCTTCTTTTCACTGTTATACAGGATAACCAAAAAACCTTATCAAGGTAACTTACCCTAGCCAAGATTCGAACTCAAGAGCTCTTGAATGTGAAGCAGATAGGTTAGTTCCATACCAAACAAATCGGTTTAACTTCTTTTGTCAGTGATTACTTTGAAGACTTCCATACTAACTCATCATGAATGTCTCCTTAAGTTTGTGTTATTGAAATGTGAGTGAGTGAATGTTTCTGTATTTTCCAGTGAGATAGCCAAGCAGCAAGGCTTCCCATTGGTGCGTGTGGACTGTTCGAGTTACTACTCTGCAAAAGCTGTTGCAAGACTGGGGTTTGAATGTATCTACACAATACGATACGAAGACTACAAGGCTGGTGGATCAGAACCTGTGTTTAATCCTGTTGTACCTCACACTGAGGTATCAACATATGTTCTGCGTATCTAGCAATGTTTGCATTCAAACCTAACCTAATGTGTTCCTATATCATGTTGAAGTCTCAATATGTGGGGGAATGAGGGTCATAACTGAGGCTACTTGTGCCATGAATGTGAAAAAGAATCTTATGTTGAAAGGTTGGTTCACAAGCACCTGCTAACTGTAACCACAACATAAAGTAGAATGGGACGGAAGGCAGCATTTAACGTTCTGCTTTTTAACAGATGGGTAACAAGAATGGGAATACTTATTATTGATCAGCTTATCAGTAGCAAAGTGAAAAGTTGATATTGTGCATTCAGAATTTGTTAGTCTGTAAATGGCCAATGATATTTTTCCCATCTTGCGACCTGGGAGAGCTCTAGCAGCTGTTTCATGGCACAGGTGCCTTGAATCTCTACAGTGAAAAGTCTAATACACATAATGTTGTGACAAATAACAGACAAGTCCAGTTGCTTTTTCTGCCACTTTATTTTCTTTTCTAAAACTGAAGCACAAAAATGCAGTTCTTTTTTATTGTTAACACAGTCTACAGTTCTTTAGACCTTACAACTCACAGCTATTCTGTCTTATCGTAACCTTGACACTTAATGACTGTCTTTCCCTGTCTTGTCGGGCCCAAATGACCTAGTTGTCAACAGGCCCTTAAACTTCATCCATCCCTATATATATCAATATAAATAATATTTTGCTGTTCTGCTTGTATTTCATTCTGTGTAATATCAGCTGTGTTGATATATATTTATATAATTACGAGAAAGGAATGAAAGTAATGTAGTTGAAGTACATATGATCATGTACTCCAGTTTTTTATATTAAATGTATTTATCGACACAGCGTAAGAATAAACCCGTTGAAGCCATCACAATTAAGTGCATAAATAAACAAATAAAGAATGAACATGTAAACAATGTAACAGAAGTCTGAAAGGAACGCAAATGCTGCAGCAGTGCATTTTGCTATTGCAGTGTGTCGGCATGTGTAAGTCACCTTCCGACAAGAGCAACCTGCCACCTACCTACCCCTCCCAGCCACACAGTGATGTGAGATAACTTGGTTTGAGTGTCTCTGACATACTGCCACTGCCGATGCCTTGCCCACGTACAAGAATGAGAGAGTTAAAACTTGGCCTAGTGTTCTTTCTTGTCGATTGAGAATGCTCCCATTTGAATACGTGTATTTCTACTTTCTCATTCTGGTTATTGTTACCAATACTGGTGGTTGTGAACCAGGCTAAATCAAGAACAGGAAGCAAAATAACAATACACCTACAGTCAAATGTTGTACCAAATTTTTGGGGGACTGTAAAATTCATTTCATTATATAGAAATTGCATTAAACCAGTTATTTAATACTTCTATCTTACAAGGGCCAACTTTATCAACTTTGAAATCTAATACAATGCTGTATCTATTTTTTAAAATGCAATATGTATGTTAGGAGTGGATATGGAAGGAAACAAGTCAGTTCGCAATCCACAGTTAAAATAGTTTCATTCTTGAAAAGTAAACTTGGCAACAATACACAATTAATAGTGAGCTTACACACTGTATGATATTTGTTCAATTTTTTTCTTGCACAAAAACATGAACCATGTGTAAACAGCTATATTCATTTGTTCGTAATCAGGTCTTCTTTTGCATTGTGGACCAATAGAATCTGAATGTTACTTTTCACTCTTTTCTTTCAGTCCTTAACACATTTGAAAGTGAAGATGCACTGATTGAGTATTTCTTCACTATATCAAATTTCTTAATACCTTATCTACTTATAAGATTTTTAACTTTTATTTTACTTTTCACTATTCCATTGGTTGAGTTTGTTTAAACCACACTCACTCACTCTGGGCCAGCCACTAAAATTCCGATGTTACTTACATTAAACCATGTGTGACAATAGTAAGTAGACAAAACAATATGTATCACCATTTAAATACACCCATTGGACTGTCACACTATGCAATTTAATTAAACAAAAGAGACCTTTTAACAAAAACTGAGCAAAACATTGTTGGTCAGGGATGAACAAACCACTCCACATACAGTATTGAGAACAGAGAGGCTGGTGAATAACACTGTTTTCTATTGAGGAACTTTCAATATTCCATCTTGCCCCTTATTCCTTTACATTTCCAAATACTAGACAAAAACTCTGCTGCATTTGCAGACTTACGCAGGGAATATGTATATTAAAACAGCATTCAACATGAATCATAACTTTCTCTTTTGTAAAGAAATAATTACAACTGACTCAATGTACAAATTTTTAAATGTGATACAAACAAACCTGTACTACTAAACTTGGTAGGAAATAAATGTACAAAGTTTATTCTGTGTGTTATTAGGATTGTGTTTATCTCTGTTGTGGTAGCAAGAGGATTAGTGAAGAACAAAGTTATACACTTATTGCAGCTCAAAGTATTAGTCTTACAGCACTAGCTTGCTTTCATGTGACTGTGCTGCCATTTGCTAGATAAACACAATCCATGACTAGCAAATTATTATACACAATGTTGTGGAAAAAGATTTACCTTTCATATCTCTTGTGTAATCAGTGAACAACATTTATTACTATACACTGCTTGTTGTTTCTAGATGAGTGTCCTTCACCGAAAGTACAGTGAGCTAGCTTACCCTCAATAAACAGGTAAGCAAATACTTTATATTATGATAACAAACAGCTCTGCTTTCCTATGTTATGATTCAAAGAGAACACACCAATATGTGTCCTGTGTAACGATCCAGCAGAAATGAATGAAGACCACTTGAAGACCTGTGAAGCATTAAGATCAGAAGAAACTACAGTTCAAAAGTATTGGAAAGCACGAATGCTAATGGCTTCATTGCCAGATGCAAGGCACTAGAAAACAACAACTACAAAGTTTTGTGTGGTTCATGTCATTGTCAATGTTCTAATGACATGACGAAGATGGGCATTTCAGATGAAGAAGATGAGGAAGAAATGTTGGGAATAGAAGAAACACAAGCAAATTAAGTGTAAACAGTTAACAGAGGTTAATAGCGTTGTGACTGACTTCACTGGAAGTGTAATAGTCAGGATTTTATAGGATCTTGTATGTTCAATCTAGGAGTTTTGAAATATGTATATTCTTTTTTCATAATTCATATTGGAGAGCTATATAGCAGTAAAACTAACAGCTTTTTAGAGAGCACCATATTTTTACATTTTGGCAGTCACATTACTCTCTCACAACCCCCAGAATGTCCGGAGGACCACACCTGTTGGTTTACTGGTCTCACCAACCTGACTGGGAGAATTATCAAAATAAATTCACTGAGCAGCAGTGTATAGAAATCTATAGTTAATCTACCATTTTATGCAGCTAAAAGATTAGTCAACTCTGAATTCAAAACAATTATTGCAAAATATTACTATGAAAAATCAAAGAATAAAAGATGGGAACTACCAAACATTCAAACAGTAATTCCTGAGTATCCTCGAAAAATGGCAGTTGCAACCTTCAGGTTGATTACAAGACATGATTGTGAACAGAATTGGGATATATTTTTCACCACTTGTCCTCTATGTGATCTACAAGAGGAAATGGATTGAGACCACCTTCAAATATGCCCAGCCACTTCTAGTGCCCTTCCCATCCATCAGTGAAAAATATTGAAGAGCAAGAGGATTAATGACTTCATTGTCAGAAATCCAGCATTAGCTAACAACATATTCTTTTTTCTTTCTTTACCTGATTACCCTCCCCTTATGTAGGACTTACAAGACGTCTGTCAGGGAACACAGGAACCTATGTACCAGACAGAGTGAACACCTGCAGGTATGAGAGTGAGGAAGTGATTACCCTCCCCTTATGTAGGACTTACAAGTCAGTGTCTAGTGTCAGACGTCTATCAGGGAACACAGGAACCTATGTACCAGACAGAGTGAACACCTGCAAGTATGAGAGTGAGGGAGTGATTACCCTCCCCTTATGTAGGACTTACAAGACAGTGTCTAGAGTCAGACGTCTGTCAGGGAACACAGGAACCTATGTACCAGACAGAGTGAACACCTGCAAGTATGAGAGTGAGGAAGTGATTACCCTCCCCTTATGTAGGACTTACAAGACAGTGTCTAGAGTCAGACGTCTGTCAGGGAACACAGGAACCTATGTACCAGACAGAGTGAACACCTGCAAGTATGAGAGTGAGGGAGTCATTACCCTCCCCTTATGTAGGACTTACAAGACAGTGTCTAGAGTCAGACGTCTGTCAGGGAACACAGGAACCTATGTACCAGACAGAGTGAACACCTGCAAGTATGAGAGTGAGGGAGTGATTACCCTCCCCTTATGTAGGACTTACAAGACAGTGTCTAGTCAGACGTCTGTCAGGGAACACAGGAACCTATGTACCAGACAGAGAGAACACCTGCAAGTATGAGAGTGAGGGAGTGATTACCCTCCCCTTATGTAGGACTTACAAGTCAGTGTCTAGAGTCAGACGTCTGTCAGGGAACACAGGAACCTATGTACCAGACAGAGTGAACACCTGCAAGTATGAGAGTGAGGAAGCGATTACCCTCCCCTTATGTAGGACTTACAAGACAGTGCCTAGGGTCAGACGTGTGTCAGGGAACACAGGAACCTATGCGCCAGACAGAGTGAACACCTGCAAGTATGAGAGTGAGGAAGTGATTACCCTCCCCAGGACTTACAAGACAGTGTCTAGAGTCAGACGTCTGTCAGGGAACACAGGAACCTATGTACCAGACAGAGTGAACACCTGCAAGTATGAGAGTGAGGGAGTGATTACCCTCCCCTTATGTAGGACTTACAAGACAGTGTCTAGTCAGACGTCTGTCAGGGAACACAGGAACCTATGTACCAGACAGAGTGAACACCTGCAAGTATGAGAGTGAGGAAGCGATTACCCTCCCCTTATGTAGGACTTACAAGACAGTGCCTAGGGTCAGACGTGTGTCAGGGAACACAGGAACCTATGCGCCAGACAGAGTGAACACCTGCAAGTATGAGAGTGAGGAAGTGATTACCCTCCCCAGGACTTACAAGACAGTGTCTAGAGTCAGACGTCTGTCAGGGAACACAGGAACCTATGTACCAGACAGAGTGAACACCTGCAAGTATGAGAGTGAGGAAGTGATTGCCCTCCCCTTATGTAGGACTTACAAGTCAGTGTCTAGAGTCAGACGTCTGTCAGGGAACACAGGAACCTATGTACCAGACAGAGTGAACACCTGCAAGTATGAGAGTGAGGAAGTGATTGCCCTCCCCTTATGTAGGACTTACAAGTCAGTGTCTAGAGTCAGACGTCTGTCAGGGAACACAGGAACCTATGTACCAGACAGAGTGAACACCTGCAAGTATGAGAGTGAGGAAGTGATTACCCTCCCCTTATGTAGGACTTACAAGTCAGTGTCTAGTGTCAGACGTCTATCAGGGAACACAGGAACCTATGTACCAGACAGAGTGAACACCTGCAAGTATGAGAGTGAGGGAGTGATTACCCTCCCCTTATGTAGGACTTACAAGACAGTGTCTAGAGTCAGACGTCTGTCAGGGAACACAGGAACCTATGTACCAGACAGAGTGAACACCTGCAAGTATGAGAGTGAGGAAGTGATTACCCTCCCCTTATGTAGGACTTACAAGACAGTCTCTAGAGTCAGACGTCTGTCAGGGAACACAGGAACCTATGTACCAGACAGTGAACACCTGCAAGTATGAGAGTGAGGGAGTGATTACCCTCCCCTTATGTATGACTTACAAGACAGTGTCTAGAGTCAGACGTCTGTCAGGGAACACAGGAACCTATGTACCAGACAGAGTGAACACCTGCAAGTATGAGAGTGAGGAAGTGATTACCCTCCCCTTATGTAGGACTTACAAGACAGTGTCTAGAGTCAGACGTCTGTCAGGGAACACAGGAACCTATGTACCAGACAGAGTGAATACCTGCAAGTATGAGAGTGAGGGAGTGATTACCCTCCCCTTATGTAGGACTTACAAGACAGTGTCTAGTCAGACGTCTGTCAGGGAACACAGGAACCTATGTAACAGACAGAGTGAACACCTGCAAGTATGAGAGTGAGGAAGTGATTACCCTCCCCTTATGTAGGACTTACAAGACAGTGTCTAGAGTCAGACGTCTGTCAGGGAACACAGGAACCTATGTACCAGCAGAGTGAACACCTGCAAGTATGAGAGTGAGGAAGTGATTACCCTCCCCTTATGTAGGACTTACAAGACAGTGTCTAGAGTCAGACGTCTGTCAGGGAACACAGGAACCTATGTACCAGACAGAGTGAACACCTGCAAGTATGAGAGTGAGGGAGTGATTACCCTCCCCTTATGTAGGACTTACAAGACAGTGTCTAGTCAGACGTCTGTCAGGGAACACAGGAACCTATGTACCAGACAGAGAGAACACCTGCAAGTATGAGAGTGAGGGAGTGATTACCCTCCCCTTATGTAGGACTTACAAGTCAGTGTCTAGAGTCAGACGTCTGTCAGGGAACACAGGAACCTATGTACCAGACAGAGTGAACACCTGCAAGTATGAGAGTGAGGAAGCGATTACCCTCCCCTTATGTAGGACTTACAAGACAGTGCCTAGGGTCAGACGTGTGTCAGGGAACACAGGAACCTATGCGCCAGACAGAGTGAACACCTGCAAGTATGAGAGTGAGGAAGTGATTACCCTCCCCAGGACTTACAAGACAGTGTCTAGAGTCAGACGTCTGTCAGGGAACACAGGAACCTATGTACCAGACAGAGTGAACACCTGCAAGTATGAGAGTGAGGAAGTGATTGCCCTCCCCTTATGTAGGACTTACAAGTCAGTGTCTAGAGTCAGACGTCTGTCAGGGAACACAGGAACCTATGTACCAGACAGAGTGAACACCTGCAAGTATGAGAGTGAGGAAGTGATTACCCTCCCCTTATGTAGGACTTACAAGACAGTGTCTAGAGTCAGACGTCTGTCAGGGAACACAGGAACCTATGTACCAGAGTTGTTGTTAGCTAATGCTGGATTTCTGACAATGAAGTCATTAATCCTCTTGCTCTCCAATATTTTTCACTGATGGATGGGGCACTAGAAGTGGCCGGGCATATTTGAAGGTGGTCTCGATCCATTTCCTCTTGCAGATCACATAGAGGACAGAGTGGTGAAGAATATATCCCAATTCTGTTTAAATGTTTTGCCAGACAATCATGTCCTGTAATCAACCTGAAGATTGCAACTGCTGTTTTTCGAGGATACTCAGGAATCACTGTTTGAATGTTTGGTAGTTTCCATCTTTTATTCTTTGATTTTTCATAGTAATATTTTGCAATAATTTTTTTGAATTCAGAGTTGACTAATCTTTTAGCTGCATAAAATGGTAAATTAACTATAGATTTTTGTACACCGCTGGTACTCTTTTTTTGCAAGAAAATCAGCTTTCTCATTACCACTCAGTCCACACTGAGCCGGTATCCATTGGAAGACTAGGTGTTTTTGAAGTGCTGTTAGATGGCTAAGCATCTTCCAACATTCTATAATAGTTTGGTTTTTTGGTGACAACTTGGAAGTAATTGCTATAATTGCTGCCCTGGAATCTGAGAGAATAACTGCTTGCTGAAAATGTGAAATTCTGTACAAAAGATTTTGTAGGGCCATTCGAATTGCTTCAATTTCTCCATCAAAGTTAGTAGTTCCATAACTTAAAGATTTGTAATAGGAAAAGAGGTGATATGTGACTCCAGCACCTGCTCCATCTTTGTTTGATATCAATGATCCATCAGTATAAATATGGAGCCACTCATGTTCTGGAAACCTAGTATGGATTGTTTCTAATGCCAATAATTTTAGAACACTAGTTGGAGTATCACTTTTTTTAACTTCTTCTGTCAGGTGTAAATAATATGTGATGTCTAATGTATGTGTTGGATTGACTTTAGATATGAAGTTTTCCTTTGAATTAGGAAGGTGTACATCCTTCTTGATGTCTTGAATTTTGGAAAGAAAGCTCTGCTGAGTCTTTAGTGTATGTGTAAAATTTCTCTTGTGCCATGTATTGAATGGGAGTCTGATCAACTTTTCGTGTTGAATAAGAGCCGCATTTTCTATTTCATATTCAATGGGATATTGGTTGGTTAGTATTTCCATAGCTGCTATTGGTGTGGTTTTGATAGCACCTGTAATTAATCTCAGACTTTGGTTTTGAAAGATTTGAATTTTTTTTGTGTTTGCTGTTACAAGAACTTCGCTGCAGTAGTAAACAATGGTTTTATATATATATATATTATATGTTGTGTTAAGCGTTGCTCTGGAACATCCCCACTTCATTCCTGTTAGACGTTTTAACAGTGAAAGGCACCTCTCTGCTCTTTGTATTACATTTTCTATTTGTTTGGTCCATGTAAGTTTGGTATCAAATGTAACTCCTAAATACTTTGCTTCCTTTGTTTCTGGTAATTGTTGTACCAGAGTGAACACCTGCAAGTATGAGAGTGAGGAAGTGATTACCCTCCCCTTATGTAGGACTTACAAGACAGTGTCTAGAGTCAGACGTCTTGTCAGGGAGCACAGGAACCTATGTACCAGAGTGAACACCTGGAAGTGGGTGGTCAGCCAAGCACCAGGTAAGATAGTGAGGAGGAGGAATGTATGAAATCTAGGCAAAATGGATGATTGGAATGGTGACGATGGAGCAATTGGTGGAATGAGTGGTGGGGAAAACTGAGAACCCAGAGAAAATCTGCCCTAATACAACTTTCTCCACCACGAATACCACATGTAGGTCACTGGGATAGAACCCAAGCCATCTAGGAGATAGGTGAATGGTCAACAATAATCTTAATTAGCAAAATATCGATTGAAGCAGGACCTTTTAATTACAGTTTATTACTGTATCACAGGAATTCATAAGATAATTATTTAACATTTTCCTTATTCAAATGGTTTCCTTTCATTTTTATAAATGTTATATAAACAAACGTACTCATTTGCTTAAAGAACTGAATTAGGTATTTTTAGGTTATGTTGTAAAAGACAGGTCTTACTAGGTCATAATGTAAATTTAGGTCAATTTAAAGTTCTACAGAATTGAAGCATATTTATTATTCTGGGTACCCTAAACATTAAAATAAACTGAAATTTAGAGAGTAGGTGGTTTCAGTGGAGTGAAAACATGAGAAACTTCTGAGATACTTGAAAAAAATATATTTATTTTCTTACTTTTCTCTAAGATTTTACACTGCATAAATTTAAAATTCTATAAACTATATTGAAGATAAAATATTTACAAATAAATTATTTTATTACAAAAGATAAACTCAGTTGTTAAGCTACCACTGTCTTCATAACAATAACAAGCCACTTTATTTTACTGCTGGCTAAATATTTGATTTGTTTGATAACTGTGCCCAGCTAGATATCTCTAAAACAATCATTTTATACAAGGGTAATCCCAAAAGCAAGATCTATTTTTTTAAAAATATACAGAAACGTTTGTCCAATCTGAGCTGTGGTATACTTAGAGGAGCTACCAAATGTTTTTGAACACACTAATGTTTCGTAGGTTAAGTGGTCTTTTATATAACCTCTCTCAGTTTTAAGTCAAAGTTCAACGCTTATGGTTTCTAGAGGAATCTAGTAAAACTTGATCACCTAACCTAAACAATGTGATTGATAAAGAGGTTAACAGCCAATAGATATACAGCACATCTAACGTACAGGTACTGCAGGTAGATTATTAGCTGACCAACTCTTACTAGGAAAACTCCTACTTATGATAGTATACAGTACCTAAGGTAGCTTTACAACTCTGGGCTTGGGTGAACTGGAATGCTGCAACTCATGTAATGCTTGTTTGGTCTCTACATCACTTGCAGATGTTTCTGACATCCCTACACTTACGTCAACTTCAAGTTTTGTTTGGTTTAATGCCTTTTGCATTGAATAACTGTGTACTCTCTGCACCTTGTGGTAGCAGCAAACAGGAAGACCATCACAACTGTTGAACACCCCAGTTTGGCAACAGCTGCACTAACAGTTTTCAGGCGGCCCCAGCACATTGGAGAACTTATTTTTGGGATTACCCTCGTAGTTTCACAAAGTTTAAAGTACATGTATTTTGATTACGAATAATCTAAAATTAAGCAATACAGGAAGCAAGTCACAACTGAAAATTAACAGCTCTTTCACAACAGCTGTGTGTAGGACAAAGGGTAGAATCAAACTGAGAAATTCAATGCCATGGTTGAACCAAAGATCTTCTGGTCTCAATCCAGCTGCTCTAATCACTGAGTTACCATGGCAATGTACCAATACAACAGTAAACGAAGCCCGGTGCTTAAGTACTTACACGTTAATCACCATTAGGCTGTTATCTGATATGATTGAGATTGCCCTGTGCTTTACCAGGAAAGTTGCTGTCATGTCGTCATGTTGCCATGGTAGCTCAGTGGTTAGAGCTACTGTGTGTAGAGTGGAATATCCATGGTTCAATTCCCAGCTAGAACACTGAATTTTTCAGTCTCATTATACCTACCAAGTTTGATATTTAAAATTTTGTTTTTGGGTTATAATGCTCTTTGTCTGCATCACACAGAAACCCTTTTTTTTAAAAATGCTTTTTATTGGTTAACAGGACCTGAGAACATTTACAACAAAATCCTTTTATAAGACAATTTGCAATATACATTTGTTCTATTAAACCCAGAGAAAAGGTATGTTGTGAATTTGGTTTATTGTCCTGTACTAGTGAATTACTAGGCTAATACAACACAGAAAACCCTTCACAGCGGGCACAAATTACAAAAATAATTAAACATTTAACAACACTGAGTCTACAAAACACACATACTATATAATTAACATAAATATAGGAGGTTGGTGAGGTAAACAGCTCAATCTAAAAACAGCAAGGCACACACCAGAAATCTCATAACATTTAAAATATAAATAATGTGCATCTTATGATAAACAAGCATTATCAACAGGGTGACTCTAGAAAAGTATTAAAGTGACTTTCTTAAATGAATAGAGAGAGCTAAATCTTATTGCAGCAAAGGCCTTCCAAATTTTCATATGGGGAACCTTATGGGGTAACCTCAAAATTTTAAATGGAACCAAGATACACCAAAAGTTATTTCCGGGCTGTTGTGGCCTACTGCAGTAGTTCATCCACAACTGTAGTGGACATCTTCAGTGGTATGGTCAAAGCCTCCTTGGAAAACCCCAGCTTTACCTAAGACAAACGAAATTACAGCCTGGGCCACACAGATAATCCTGCAGTCACTGAACATATCATTGAAGATAATGCCGACTATATCATTAAGTTGCAAGACACAAGCATCCTTTCAACCATAACAACTGCAACACCTGACTACAGCATGAAGCCATTCAAATTTACAAGAATCCTTCTCCTCCTTCTTTACCTGATTACCCTCCCCTTATGTAAGGCTTACACGCCAGTGTCTAGAGTCAGACATCTGTCAGGGAACACAGGAACCTATGTACCAGACAGAGTGAACACCTGCAAGTATGAGAGTGAGGGAGTGATTACCCTCCCCTTATGTAGGACTTACAAGTCAGTGTCTAGAGTCAGACATCTGTCAGGGAACACAGGAACCTATGTACCAGACAGTGAACACCTGCAAGTATGAGAGAGAGGAAGTGATTACCCTCCCCTTATGTAGGACTTACAAGTCAGTGTCTAGAGTCAGACGTCTGTCAGGGAACACAGGAACCTATGTACCAGACAGTGAACACCTGCAAGTATGAGAGTGAGGAAGTGATTAACCTCCCCTTATGTAGGACTTACAAGACAGTGTCTAGAGTCAGACGTCTGTCAGGGAACACAGGAACCTATGTACCAGACAGTGAACACCTGCAAGTATGAGAGTGAGGAAGTGATTACCCTCCCCTTATGTAGGACTTACAAGTCAGTGTCTAGAGTCAGACATCTGTCAGGGAACACAGGAACCTATGTACCAGACAGTGAACACCTGCAAGTATGAGAGTGAGGAAGTGATTACCCTCCCCTTATGTAAGGCTTGCACGCCAGTGTCTAGAGTCAGACGTGTGTCAGGGAACACAGGAACCTATGTACCAGACAGTGAACACCTGCAACTATGAGAGTGAGGAAGTGATTACCCTCCCCTTATGTAGGACTTACAAGACAGTGTCTAGAGTCAGACGTCTGTCAGGGAACACAGGAACCTATGTACCAGACAGAGTGAACACCTGCAAGTATGAGAGTGAGGAAGTGATTACCCTCCCCTTATGTAGGACTTACAAGCCTGTGCCTAGAGTCAGACGTCTGTCAGGGAACACAGGAACCCATGTACCAGACAGAGTGAACACCTGCAAGTATGAGAGTGAGGAAGTGATTACCCTCCCCTTATGTAGGACTTACAAGTCAGTGTCTAGAGTCAGACGACTGTCAGGGAACACAGGAACCTATGTACCAGACAGAGTGAACACCTGCAAGTATGAGAGTGAGGAAGCGATTACCCTCCCCTTATGTAGGACTTACAAGACAGTGCCTAGGGTCAGACGTGTGTCAGGGAACACAGGAACCTATGTAGCAGACAGAGTGAGCACCTGGAAACAGTAACAGGTATGAGAGTGAGGAAGAGGATGATATGAAATGGATAAATGGAAAGGTGATGATGGAGCAGTTGGTGAAATGAGTGAAGGGGGAAACTGGAGAATCTGAACAAAATCTGCCTAGATGCCACTTTGTACACCATGAATATCCAATGCAGGCCCCCAGGATCAAACCCGGGCCTCCTTGATGATAGGTGAATGGTCTAACCACTTGGCCATGGTGCTGCCTACAAGCATCCCAGCAATTTAAATAGAAAAGACAGCTGTAAAACTCAACAGCAACCAGCATCCAGTAAATAGTCAGGAAACAGCATACAAAAGGAGAAAACATAGTGGGCCGATCGGAAGGGAGCAACACCACAGATGATGCTCCCTCCCACTATAAAAACAGCAGCATGGACAGTCAACACTTCAGATGCTATGCAATCTTCTCTGAGGAGATTTTGACTTCACCACTCAGGAGACCCACCACAGTTGTGGATGAAATGTCTGGATCATCTATCTCCAACAGACCATGGCATAACAGCCAGGAAATAACTCTGTTATATTGACTCTGGCAGTGAAAGCCCACATTCTCTCAGAACCAATATACCTTTTTGCTTTTACCACTATGTATAGTAATAGAGGAAGTATTGTATTCCACCTAAAAATTCTATGTCGAGATTTCACCGGAAACATATGTTTTGAGGCCCCTTGAATTAAAAAAAAAGAAATGACATTTTTTAGAAAAAGGTCTGCATGTGTGTGTTCAGTGTGTCTGTCAGTCTGAGGACACATAACTGAAAATGAAAAGTTGATTAAAAACTAAAGTTGGTATTTAAGTTTAATATCTTTCAAGGATAGGACATGAAGATTTTGAAGAAAATTCTTCTGCCCTAAACTATCCTTTACATGAAAAATTTCGATTTTCTCGAAAATGGCTAACAATTTTGATTAAAATGCTGTATGTTTAAGAAATTTTTATGACAAATGAAATAGACATCCTAAGACAAAAAAATGAGCAGACTCTAGAGGTGCATATTTGTCTAAGTCCAACCACTCGGCCATCCGCTCACATTAAATAGTTGAAACTCAATATGAGAAATGACAGCATGACGCTAAACACATGCATTCCGTGACATCATTGTAAACTGGCCGCGGAAATGACATGGACTTAGAGAAATATACGCTTCCAGAGTCTACTCATTTTTTTATCTTAAGGGTATGTATTTTCAATTTTCTGGCTATAGCCCATATAGTCCTATTTACTCTGGATGACTTTTGAATAACTTGTAAACCATAAGAGATAAACAAAATCTTGCTATACAAAAAATGTAGATCTCGTTAAGACACAATTTATGTCCAAGTGAATTTTTTTGTTGAGTAAACCATTTCGAAGATATTTCTTGTTATTTGTGTGAGTTTTGGAATACTTAAAACTTTTGTCAAATGGAAGATCATTTCATTTTTTTATATCTTAGCCATGCAAAGAGAACAGAGTTTGGAAGCTTTAAACGATCTGACAATTGCTCAAAGTCTACTGCATTCCCATATTCCCTTTGTACCTACAAGGAAATAAGCAATAAGATAATTTGTACAAATGTTTATCTCAACTAACATGAAGAAGATATAGGAATAAGAGTTTATAAGGATGGTTAGTACAATAGTAGAGAAAGTCATGTGAGTGCAACACATCAGATTTTTTCATTGTGGTTCATCTGAATAAACAAAGCAGGTTGTTTTGAAACTTTGCTTCTATTGTTCAGCTGTTATAGACGTAAGAGAAAGCATCCAGAAGTGAGGTAAACTGAGGCTTGCCAGTACACCATTCATAGTTAAAACCTGTTTAAAGTGGATTCCCTGCCACAAGTTGTATACATCTACATGTGCGAGTAGTTCTTCCTGTTTACAGTGTTTTGCAGAATGTGCAAACTTGCATCAAAACCAACACCAACAGAGATTCTAATAATGTTGAATGAATTCAGTGACAGTAATTCTTATATTGAGTTATTTAGTTCAGAAGAAACAGAAAGCAATAAATCTATTCTCTACATATTATTGCTCAAGGAATTGTAAAATTTAGAACATTTGAATTCGCAAAGCCTACCTAAGTTGTGAAAATGTATTTTAATGCTGCTTTGGATTTGTTATCATGGCTATTATTTACATGAGAAAGGGAAATGAAGGATCATAAGAAGTGTGACCAAATCAGGAAACTGCCAAATGGAGGTGAACTGCTTGGTCTAGGGTAATAGACTAACCTCTGGTTGCAACTTCAAACTCGTCCAATGGCATGGCTTTCTCCAGAAGGGAAGTAAAGCTGGTGGTCCCATATTGTAAATTTAGGTCACATTAAAGCACCTCAAGCCTGATAGAGAGGTTGCTGAACAAAATTAAGTGGTTTTTTACACCCAATACAGAATGGGACACCGGAATTCAGATCTGTCAACATTGTAGCATATTATCAGTGTAAAACACTTATTGTGCAACCTGCTGAAAGAGATGTATTCATTGTTACCTAAAATCTCTTCCCTGAACAATTTGATGCATTAAAATACAAAAATTGGTTGATTAATAACACTAAAACAACATTCACTATTTAAATTTGCTGGAACATGTTTCAGAGGCTAGTTTCCTCCATTATCAACCAGACATTGTCTGAACTTGTTTGTAGAGGTTGATAATGGAGGAAATAGTCTCTGAAACATGTTTCAGAAATTTAAATAGTGAGCCAACAACACTGTCATCAACTTCCAGAATATTAATATAATAATAATGTTGCAGTATTTTGGTTCCTAAGGGCAATTAAACGGATATGCAAGGGTTCATCCTGAAGTGACCACTTTCCTTCTGTCCAATCTCGGGAGTGTTGCATGTTGATGTTTCACAAGGTATCAGCTCAACATTTCCATAGATGCCCAACCCTTGACAATCACAACATTAAGGCATTTCCATATCGCTTTTCATTTTATATGTTCTGAAGAGGATGACTTCATTACCATGGTAATCTTCCACAAGTCCTCAGAACAGCAAATACTTACCATCATAGTAAATGTCATTATTATATGTTCCAAAATGGCATCTCACATTTTTTTTTGCATATTAATGTCCTCCAATGTTTGTTGTTGTTGTTTGCTAATGCTGGATTTCTGACAATGAAGCCATTAATCCTCTTGCTCTCCAATATTTTTCACTGATGGATGGGAAGGGCACTAGAAGTGGCCGGGCATATTTGAAGGTGGTCTCGGTCCATTTCCTCTTGCAGATCACATAGAGGACAGAGTGGTGAAGAATATATCCCAATTCTGTTTAAATGTTTTGCCAGACAATCATGTCCTGTAATCAACCTGAAGGTTGCAACTGCTGTTTTCCGAGGATACTCAGGAATCACTGTTTGAATGTTTGGTAGTTTCCATCTTTTATTCTTTGATTTTTCATAGTAATATTTTGCAATAATTTTTTTGAATTCAGAGTTGACTAATCTTTTAGCTGCATAAAATGGTAGATTAACTATAGATTTCTGTAACTGCTGGTACCCTTTTTTGCAAGAAAATCAGCTTTCTCATTACCACTCAGTCCACAGTGTCCTCCAATGTAATATGTCATATAGGATGATGAATGAAAGAAATTAGTGAAATGATACTCAAATAAGTCCATGGTCCATAGAGCTTTAAGTTACCTCACATTCATCTTCTCAGGATAGGGGAAAACCTAAGAAAAAAACCTTATCCGCATAATTCACCCTAACCGAGATTCAAACTCAGGTCCTCTTGGATGTGAGGCAGACATGCTACGACTGCACAACAGAGGTGGGCTGAGCATGTGTGTCAGTACTATAATGAAACATGATGATGTTGGAAGATTTCTAGTGACATTGCCTGTACAGGAACTTGGAAGCAGGTACTGTACACATCTATGATGAAAGTGCGACTTCTGCAACCAGTTATAAAAATACTCAAACAATTGTGTTAGTGCAAACTTGGAGGATTGCTATTTTGGAACTGTTTAAGTGGATCTATGGTTACCTTTTCCTAGCTCCACCAAGAGAAAGTAAAAAAGATAAAATAGCCTCTTTCACCAAAGTTGTAAGGTGTATTTTGGAATATAGAATTTGGTATTTTCTGTATTAAGACTCAAAAAAGTGAACATGAGGAATTGATGGAGGCAACAAAATGGGGAAGCTGGTGTAAGTTTATGTAGTTAAAAATACCGTTTTTTCATTAAAATTTCATAGTACAGTTAGAAATTAGAGAATTGCATGAAACATGATCAAATAAATAGTTTGCTGAAATACTTCAATAAGTTTTTCATTCTGTCTGTTATTTTAAAGCTTCCCAGACCAATGCTGTCATATGGCATCATTATGTATATCGTTGTTGGGAGTTGCAAAGGTTAACTTTCAGAAATTTTCTATCTTTAAGATTCTTTATATGCAATATTAGTCCAATCTAAGATAAAACGTAGATAATATATTTCCTTCATTTCTTTTCTTTAAATGTAACCTCAAAACATTTGTTCAGCTACAGTGTTCTATGTGTCAACCACTGCATAATTCATGTGGATCAACCCCATCCTTTGCCATATGGTAGCAACAATTAAAAATCCTGTCTAGTGACATTCTTTGCTCAGTTACAAGCCAGAGATTAAGGGAAGCCCTAAGGCACAAGTAACCACCACATACCGTCAGATTTCAAAAACCAGTTATAGCCCAAAATAAATTGGTCTGGAAAGTGTTAAAGGATTTCCTGAGTACTATAGAAATGCAGGCTTCTGTGTATTGCAGTACGTTAGCTTCTCAACTATCAAGATTCAGAGATCCCAATTTACAAATCAAACATCTCTTATAGCTATTCTATCACAGAATCCCATGTCCACACATATTGCTAATGAAATTAAACCTAATTAAGCATTCCTTTCTGAATCTTTTGAGCAGCTCTTTTGGTTCCAATTTGCCACCATTAATTATAAAATATATACAAAAGAGAAGGCATGTAAATTGCTAAAGAAAATATGTTTGAGCATTGGGACATTAGACGAGCCTCTCCAAACTTCCTGAGAATCCAGCCTATTGCTACCGGTGCCACACATATTTCAATACTGGTGATAAACAAGCACTCTGTGGTTCCAGAGTGAACTAACATGACAGTTTGTGCACTAGTGCTTTTCTTGTGTGGACGTCTCTAAGCGAGATTCAAATCTATCACCACCAAGTTGTTTCTTCATGTACTCTAGACGCTCCTGTTTGCTGAGGTGTTCATTCTGAGCTCGCAGGTCTGCCAACACCTTGCTGGCCTGCTTGTCCCGCTCATTCAAGTGCTCTCTTGAAAATGTGAATCCGGAACTGCGAAGATATAAACTGCACTTTAATCATTAAATACGAACACTGCATGTAAAATAATCCAGCTTAATGTTAATTACTACACGCCATCTTTTGAAAAACCTCCATGTGTTAGACGTCAGCCAGTGAAACCACGTCTAACATAAGGCAATATTATTAAAATTCCAGGCAGCTACGTAGCTCTACACGAGTTAGTTAAAACACAAGGAAATTTTGACCAATAAATATAAACATACTAAAGATAAACATTGCTGTTATTTTATTCGATATTGGCAAAATAACTTGGATGGCAATTTGGGCAAGTTAGCTGAAGAAACAAAGTCAGCAGCCACAGTCTAGCAAACAGAATACAGCCGTCTGATACTGTTTTGTTTCAACGAACACCACTTTAACAAATATTAACAAAAATTGAACTTCCCTTTTAGTTCTGCATAAGTGCCTGTTAAACTATTTTAATGGTATGAATGTTGGTATAATGAAAATGTCAGCAGAGCTAAAATATGTTGTTGCTAATGCACTTCTAACAGGATTTTCTCCATTTCTCTACAGGCTTCCCAATAATATTTACATAGTTGAAATGGAACACAGAGATTGCAATACATTGGAGTAGATGGTCCCTATTCATTACTGTCTGTGGGTGGTCGCTGCATAGTACGCATCTTGAACAGGTGTGCAGCCAGACAGCCATGTCCAGTCATCAAGTGAAATAGGGCCACTGCTGAGCTTCTTGGACATTCTGGTATGGTGTTGGTATTTTCCAGCAGTGTTTTCCCTGATTTATTTGTACCTCTTTCATGATAATTGTTACCAATGTGTATGGATTTCTCAATTTATATATAATTTTGATGTATTGTAAGAAATTTTGGTTGAATTCATTTATGTTATATTTGTTCCTTTCTTGGCTAGGAAGTCAGTGTTTGCATTTCCAATAATGCCAGGATCTATTGATGGGTACTTGTGTCTTAGGGTCTGTAACTGAACAAAGAATATCACTGAACTGTTGCTGCCATATGGCAAAGGATGGGATTGATCCACACACTTTAAGTGTGTGTAGAATCTCTAATTTGTGTTGTTTGATGGGAATGGCTGATCTAGAGACATGTGGCACAACTGGATCGAGGAAGTTGTTATACCTTCTAGTTCTCCATCATAATGAGAGGTCCTAGGGAAATGTTGTTGTTGTTGTTGTTGTTGTTGTTTTCTAGTGCCTTGCATCTGGCAATGAAGCCATTAGCATTTGCGCTTTCCAATACTTTTGAACTGTAGTTTCTTCTGATCTTAATGCTTCACAGGTCTTCAAGTGGTCTTCGTTCATTTCTTCTGGATCGTTACACAGGACACAAATGAAAAAGGTACAATGCTTGCAGTATATGCTTGTCCTTTTGTATCACTTACAGATGGATGCATCTGTATAAATTTGAAGTTCAATTAAAGATTTCGCATGGTTGGTCTGTTTTAAATGCTTCTTTTATTTCCTTTTTTAAATGGATTCAGCCTTTTTCTTTTCTTTGATAATAGATATTCCGTATGGATATATTCAATTAAAGGCTTGTGATATTTTCTTATCATCTGTGAGTATTTTATTTCTGAATATGATAGGTTCTTTCTTTCTTTTTTGCAGAGGTTTTGTTATTTACTGGAGAGTTAAAATAACATATTCCTCTTAGTAAATATGAGGCATATTTTTAAAGTACTGATAATGATTTAAAACATCATAAAGGATTATTTTCCAAATACTTTCTTATCATTCATAACCTTGCATCTTTCACTACTTCTACAGTCAGTTATAACCCTTAATTAGCCACTTATTGTAATGGGAAAGCAGTTTCTGTGAGCCTTTGTCAAAGAATGATGCCGCCTGTGATAAAAGCCAAGTCTGCACTTCCTTTTTAACATCATTGTGCTTGAAATGTTTTCCAGCAAGGAATTTCTTGTGATAAAGAAGCAGAAGGTGCCAGATCAGACTGTAGAGAGGATGGTCAAATGATGTGATCAGGTGTTTCCCCATAAACCTCACACGGTTGAGGATGAATGTTTACTAACATAACATTTCTCATGTTCAAAAACCAAATCACTGATCTGACTTCACAGTTGGTGGGTCGTTCGATTGTTTTGAACATTTCAAAATTGTCAAACAACAGGAAAAAATAAAGTGATGGTCACATCAGCTGCATCTGGCTTCCTAATGAATAGAGGAAGAGATCGTGCACGCTCAAAATCTTGATTGCAGCTGCAAAATTTTAAATGGTACTTACTTTAAAAGCATGCCTCATATCACAATTTGCTGCAAATGTTGTAGACTCTCCTATAAACCTAACAGGTTGCAGTGGCAGCACATTATTTCTCAATAGTAAACACCTGGAATACCATGAAATACGGTAGTTCAGGCCACAACACACGAGACATACAGGAATCACACTTCTCAATTCATGCTAGCACATTATCATAGTGGCTCAGTTACCAAGGGCAAATGCAACAAAGTCTGACCATGGCAAACGATTTTTCACTCTCATTATTCTACCTTTCCAACCTTGTCCTATACATAGCATATGGTTTGCTGGATTATTTTACATGCCAGAATATCTTATTGTAAATGATGCATGCAGTATTACGTACTGTAAAGCAACGAGCTGGAGTGCTGTCCCAAAGGCAGATATTACAATAAGGAAGAATGCAATCCAACCACTGCGGACCCTTCTGACCCCTTTGATGCCATAGTAATTGTCCTTCTCTCGTCTTTGGTCCTGTGACTTGTCTCTGTTCTCCCAGAACGTTTGGTCCCATACTCTGGAACATCACATATCAAACTACACATTGCGAATATCTCCAACTTTCTTTTGCAACAAACAAAATATCAGGAACTTTACAAAATACAAAATGTTTCAAATTGTAATCAGGAAAAGTTAACATCCCAGAAATAGTGCTACAAAACATTTAGCACAAATTGTGTTTTAACAAGATGTACTTTTTGTTACAGACTAATATTTTGTGTATCTCTAACAGCTTATCAGTTATACTAAAGTTATTCACAATAAAGAAAACTTCAAGAATATTCACAGAAAATTCAACGTATACATTTCATTTGTTATGAAAATATCTTAAATATATGGTATTTTAATAAAAATTGCTAAGAGCCATTTTTTTAGAAAATAAAAGATAACAAACTCCTTTTTTATTTTTTAAACTAACGTTCTCCAACATTGTGTCATATCAGACGGTGAATGAATGAAATGGGTGAAATGATGCTCGATAAGGGAAAACCTTGGAAAATACCTTATCCGGATAACTTACCCTAAGCGAGATTCAAACTCGCAACCTCTTGAACGTGAGGCACACATACTAACCATCACGCTATTGAGGCGGGCAACAAAATCCTTGAGTAACATTTTTTACAGACACTGAAGTTGGAATGTCAGGTGGAATATATGTGACAAAAATGACAAAATCAGCCCCGTTACCTTTGAGAATGACTTGGAGTCAACTCGAAACTTTAGTCAGCTTTGCACCAAGAACTTGCAATATTCTAAGATAAGTGAAGTTTTTAGTTTCTAATTTGTTCTTACTTTAGAATTAAATACATATCTTACACTCTCGGTCGTGGTCTGGTGGAATAGACATCTGCACGAGGTGTACTGTGTGTACTGTGTGGGATGTATGCCAAAGACAGGTCATAGTCTCTCCTTGCTTCAGGTCGACTTAGCACTTGGTACGCTTCATTCAGTTTCACAAACCGTGCATGGGTTTCTGGATCATTCTGGTTATGATCTGGATGACACTGCAACAACCAAACATTCTATATTTCAACTACTTATAACTTTCAAACACTTTAGACAAATTGTTATAATAAACTTTTTTACTTAAACAGAAAATTGTTTCACAAAAACTGTTATTTACACAGGACTATAATGCTATGTCATGTCATGGTAAAAATGTGTAGCCCTTTGAATCTATCCATAAAGCCATAAAAATGTCTTCTTTACTCTAAAGTTCAAAATAAATATTTTATATGCTAATGAAGCTGTCAATTGCCGATGTGTTGGCACTGCCAGTGCCACAGCAGTTCTTTTATGTTCCAGTAAATCTACTGACATGGGACTGTTGCTTTTAAGCACACTTAAAAACCAGGTGCCAGGTTTGGGATTAGTAACTGAATGCCTAACTAACTGAGCCAATAAGACTTACAATCTAAAGTTGTAAAATTATTTATGCTCTTCTACATTTCTAGCACAAACTACAAAAGTTGTTAAGTATGTCAATAATGAATTATTTGCAACTATTTATACACACAATGTTATTCACAACCAAATGTAAATTTCCTTACTGTCTTTGAAAGTTTTATGAAGGCTTCCTTGATTTCCTTAGCAGTGCATGTTCTCGGCAGCTGTAGTGTGTCATAATGCGTGTTACCAAAGTTCCTGACAAACAAACAAAACAATATATATTAGTGCTTTTGGTAGCTACTACAAGTGTTTATTCAACACTTTTGCTGGTGTTGCTGTAATTGTAAGTCAACTGGTAGCTAATACATTCCCTTCACTATGTGTTTGTCTAAACATTAAAAAAATTCCACCAAGAGAGGAAAACTTTTCATTTTTTAAAATGATAAAATAATTGCAACATGTGGCATGAGAATCTTTCCAAGTTCAACGTGAGTAACATTTTTCCAACTACAGCTTCATATTTTGTGCTCTAATATGTATTTAGAATTGCTTTTAAGAGTAACTTGATGATGGAAAGCATTTTCTTAACATAACTTCAGTTTTATAATTGTTTATTTATTTAGCTACTGTGCAAGTAGCTATATTGAAAAATCTGATGTGTTGCACTCACATGACTTTCTCTACTCTTGTACTAACCATTCTTACAAACTCTTATTCCTATATCTTCTTCGTGTTAGTTCAAATGACTTTCACATAGGCAGACAGGAAATCACATGTCCGAACTTTAATAAATTATGCCCTGAATATCTAACTTCTATAAAGTATACTTAACCAAAAGTTTACAAAACTATCATTGTCACAGAATGCAACAGGCTTTCTCTGAACAATAGCCCTTTCCCGATCCAATCACATTCCTTTGTATACAAGCAAGCAAGCAAGGTCAAGACATCCAAAAATTACCAGCTGCCTAAGTTAATGATAGGGATGACATGGTCCTGACAACTCCTGCTATCAATAGCCAGGTATTTATAACCCCAATCTCAACTCTTTCTCCACATTTACAAATTGACACAGGTATAACAGTTCTAAGCGGTGAGAACATGTGTCTGCAGCAGACAAATAAGTAAGAAAGGTAACCTAAATCTGCTGTAACCAGTCAACAGCAGAGTTCTGAATAAAAGCACATGTCAGAACACACTGATGGTACGTTTTGCAACCCAATACTTACACTAGAAACTCACCCCAAAACTGGAAATGTTTTCGGCCGAAATTGCCCACAAACTTTCTATGTACATTATAATTGCCATCCAAAAGTTCGATCAAGCAGCTAAAATATTATGGTCACTGGGGACAATATGGTAACAACTTAAAAATTCCTACTTGACATGTCAGGCATTTTAATGCAACATGCCCTGTGTTTCACATATAAACAACAAATTATTTTCAACTTAAAATAATTTTACCTGCTTATATAACACCTTCCAATTAGTGGTCGTCCTTTTGCAGAATGAAGGATCTTACTCATAAACTGGCTGTACATAGTTAAAAGTAATATGTACACAATTTAAATGCTGTAAAGTTACATTGTTGTCAAAGTTTCTTTAATAATTTAACTTCAAATATATTATCCATTTTTGGATTAGAAGACCAGCTTCCCCATTTTGAAGTCCCTTCTTTTGTTTTTTCTTTCTCTTCTGGCAGGTTGGCATCGTTTCAAACATAGAACATCTGTTTCAAAGCTGTCAATGTCAAAACAATATATAAACGAAAATTCAATATAGCCGCACCACTTTCTAAAATTACCCATTTCAGTTTTGACTGATTATTTGTCCTAAAAATGTGAATTAGGGACAAACTGCCCTTTTGTGTTTCTCCAAGTTCATTAATGAAACAAAAAATATTTTGCTTTTCAAAACATTAGGTTGGCTTTATTGAACTGCGGTAAAATTTGTGTTTGAGGAGGGAAATTTGAAATGTGATTTCAATCTTTCTGGTGTGAGCATAAATCATTCATTGTTAGTAATTAAAATTAATAGATATAAGCCTTTATTACCTTAAGGAATGACACACCGCGTTTGTATACAACTTTTCTAGCGACATGATTTAATTGAAGCGACCCATTTACCCAAGTCTGAAAAAAAGGCATATTATTGATCTGATTGTGGTTTCGACTGAGTCTGTGCATTAATTCATTAATTGTAGCCACTAATTTGCCTTTAAAAGTATTGGAGCTTAGTTTAAAAAACTAGGGATGTTAGTTCACAACAGATAGGTTTACTTACACAGCGCTAGATAATTATTGAATTGATGCATGCCTTTCAACTTTAGTTCGAATTCTCGCTGTAAATGTGAATGCCATTTAGACAACTATAAAGTTTACTCTAATTACCTGAGCATGGCTGTTATAGAAATCTTATTGACAATGCGTTCCACCGGTTGTATCAACAAATTCTGACGGCATCGAGATATTTCAGTCAGGCCTCCAATAAACTTTTGTTCCAATAAGGGACCTATATAGAGAATATAGCAAGTACGCACCATCCTTAACTGACTGCGAACGATTCGAAGCTCGCACATGCGAAACACGGACCTGTATATGAATTGTATGTTGGTACAAACTTACACGTTTTCAGGATGCAATTTCTACCGTGTTAATTAGGGGGGGGGGGGACCACCTGTTATTTTAACCCTTGCATTGCCAAGCCTTATTTCATAACTTAGATTACCTGGGGGGGGGGGTTACTTTGTGAACATTAGTAACAATGTTTGAGCAATTTTTTTAAAAGAAATTTATTTTAAAATTGGATATTATATCTTGTCATGTTTATAAAGGTAACACTGTTTAACCATTACTTTTTTACATGAATCACATTAGTTATTATGCCAATCCTTATTACAGAGTTTATACTAATTGAAGTGACCATCACTGGTAACAACATCTCAGCAATTTTTAAAATAAATTTACTTTAAAATTGGGCATTACAACTTGTCAATAACATTACATGTTTATAAAGGTAATATTTAACATTGTTTAAGTATTCCTTTTTTACTTTTTAGATGAATCACATTACACCGACGGGGCAGTACTTTATGACCACCTTGACATTTGTTTCTCAAAAAGACCAATAATGAAAAATTTGAAACAAACACGCAATTCAGTAGGAGAAACAGTGATTGACAATAACTATTAGCTGCGTGCCTTTAATCAAAAAATTAAAAGAGAAAATTTAAAGAATTACAGGTGGGCGTAAAGTAGCCCCCCCCCCCTTGGGGGCACATACAACTGTGTCCGAAGATGTCATGTTATTATAATGTGTTTATTTTGTAAGGGATAATGCGTATATTGAAGTTTTTGTTTGTATAATGCTTATTTAGCGTAACTGTTAATTAAAAAGTCCTAAAATAGAGCACGTAAACGAGTTCAAAATGGCATATTCCTGGAGATGATACGATGTACTGGTTTTCGTGTTTCTTGCGACTTGTATAGGCCATTACCCCATACCGCTTAATAACGGTTCTGCTGTTCTAATATCCATACCAAAACATGTTTAATAAGTTGTTATACACTGCGTGGATCGTTAAGGACGAGAACTACTAAATAAAACGCTGGTGATTGGTCCTTACGGTCCATTAACCTGAACTGGAAGTTGACATTTCGGTACAAAGCTATTTTCCTACACGTTGGCATTCGCATTATATTAGTGCACAGCCAATACAGGAAGAATAAGGAATCGATGAAAATTATGAACTGCGTGTGCATCTTTGCAACAGTTTCGAGCATTGCAAGTAAGAACGAAATCTGATTGGCTGGCCGTCTTGCATTGTCTAGCGTACTTCGTTTCCCATGCACGCGTTGAAATCTCTGCTTTTCACATTCTCCGTTTAGTGTAATATGGCGTGTTTTATTGCTGAATTCTGCACGCCTGTTGACATTTAAAAGTTAAAACAAGATTCAAGTAGATATTGCTTTGTGCAACAAGGGCGTTGACAGAATTCTCCCCTCCCCTGCCTCGCTTCGTTCTGATTTTGTTTTGTTTTGTTTGGACAGCAAGCTATATTCCCATATAGAGGGGCAGGGAGAGGTAATCGCTCGGTCAGGGACCTTCAGTTACTTGGTTTTTTATTTTAGTTGTGTTCCATTTCACTGCCTCCTGTGTCTGCGTGGCTGTGATTCAGTTGTCAGCCCGTTCGCGACAAAACACCGCGTTACCGGAATGTTCTACGAGTGACAATGATACAACGTTGCTGAACAAAGAGAATCTTCAACATGATGGTGCTATCAGACTTGCCGTGGGTACGACCCTCATCCGCCCATTCCGAGTACCAGCAGGACGACTTTTCGATGAGAGGTGAGCAAAGGTCACACCCTCCAAACCAACTTCATTTCGGAGACATATGCATTATTGTGGGAGGTCGTTCCTTTGTCCGGCATGCATACCATTTGAAGCAAACTATCGCTGCTTTTACTAACAACAGCGCATAATATCGAAATGGCACAAGTAAGAAACTTCATAACATGTATCTTAACACTGCCCAAAGGCATTTTCAGCCTTTTACATTCCCCCTCCCCACCCTAATCGTATGCAAGGATATTTTTCATAGCTCCACCAAAACTAATAAGAAGGAAGAAAAACCAATAGCGGCAATTTTTCGACATTTTCTATGTACGCAATGACAACGGATTGCAATTCTTTTATGCAGGATTGTGCTTTTTGTAACAGCATATGTGTACACATTTTGCAAGTCTTTGTTAAAACTTGTTGCACTGGAGATATATTTTACGCCCTTTTCAAGCTATTTGCAAATGCTTGATAACTGATTTTAAAGAACTATTCTTTGTTTTAACACAAATTTATCAAATCCTTTGTGCAACATTAAACGTTCATTTTACAAAGGCTTGTTATGCAACAGGACTTCTATTGTTATTAGTTATGTTGTAATGAAATTCAAAATAATTTTTTAATTTTTGCGCAGATTTCTTTCTTGCAGCTAGTAGATTCTTTTTAGATGTTTAAAAAGGAAGTGTTTTATAAGTAGTTATGTAGGTGTATATTAATAAATGGTGCATTTGGAATATGAGTGCATTCAGTTATGTTGAGTAAATCATCCTTACAAAAATACAGAATATTTGCAATTGTACTTGAGTAAAATATTCAAAATGTGCTTTGTGCACAGCATTTAAAATTTGTTTATTCCACTTAACTGCTTTTGACAGTGGCTCTGTTGGATTTGGGTTGTAAAACAAGCTAGAAATGCTTGAAAATGTAATTAGAGAAACTTGTGTCATAGAAACATTAGCTAAATGGGTATGCTTGTCTATGAACAAATGAAATAAGGTGTTGTAAATACCTTATTGTTGTGGTATGGAGTTGATGTGGTCAGTTGCAGTAATCCATCCAACTGCCCTTTTTAACATGTGTTCTTGTGTAAGGTCAACAAACATGTCCATCTTCCTGGTACTTATGCATGATGTGAACTGCCAATCTAAATAAGAAACAACATTTTCTGAATTGATGTTTTGATTTGTTTTTATCATTGGGGTTTAACTGCATAGGTACTACAGTAATGCTCTGTTGTCGTTTTGCAACGCTTCACTCCTCTTCTTGTGAAAACATATCCCTCGGCTATTCTTTGTGGCTTAGGGCCCTCAGCTATGCCAAAGCAGGTGTTGGCAGTGTATGTTACTCATATGTTGGTAGCAGTGAATCTGCATTTACAAAATACAAAAAGAAATGGAGGGTGGCATCTGTAGGTAAAATGAGACAACTATACTAGTTCATCCAAAACATTTGTGAAGTGGCTGAATCTAAAGGTTGCAAAACTGCTAATTCAAATGTCATTGTTTAGTTTTACATAATGTGCTAAGTTTAAATTAGCTAAATAAAATAATTTTCTTTGATCGTTTTTCTTTGTTACAATTGCACAGCAGCGTTTTAAGAAATGTCTGCATAGTAGAAGAATGAGCTGGAAAAAATCCATTGTAAGAATGTTATGCAAAGGAAAAGGTGGTGTAGGGGACCCCAACAACTACAGAGGAATAGCCCTCCAGTATTCACTCTTTAAGCTTTTAATAAGAACAGCTGGTGAACTCTCATCCTCGTTAAGAAGAGTTTGGTTTTCAGACAGAAGCACAATTCAAGAAATTAATGTCTAAGGTGATATAGAAGATGCACTGTCTAAGTGGAAGGTAAACTACACGACAATAAACTTAACCCTGTGATGGGCGCGTGGCGGTATACAGTGCCACCAATTTAGTTTTGTTCCAATAATTAAATTAGCATGCCAAGTACACCAAAATTGTGCTAGATGTGCTTCTATAGGTTATTCAGGTGTCGCATGTCACTATTGTCACATGATGACAGCCGTGAGTGATGTGTAACGGCACTCCGTACTGCACACACTCGGTTATGTAAGTAAATGCAACCTATTCATTATTGAATGTTTTATACATCAGAATCTTTATTTGGCAAAAACACTTTGTGTGAATGATTACTTAGTTATGAAGATTACTTTGGCATTAGAATTTTCTAGATTGTCTTCCGGATACGCACAAAGAAGGGGATTACTGATGCCAGAAGAAATGAGTGTCTTCTGGAAATATCTGTCAGAGGATTATGGTGATTTCTTTTACATTGATGGCGAAGTACAAATAATCAAGGTAATTCCAGTAAATCTGGACAATCATGTGTAAGAGGTGAAAGAAATACCAATTGATGACTGCCATTCTTATATTGGTATGGACCAGGAAACTTTGGATGCATCATTCGTTAGCAGCTCCAGGGAAAACAAAACACAATAATATATTCAAGATTCTGCTGGCCCGAAGCGGAATACCAGAGAAACTAAAACTGAAATTGAAGGTTTTATCATAGTGTTGATCCTGAGATAACAGGTTCTTCTTTTGCAAGCACGATCAGATACATAAATAACAAGGTATAATTTTTGAGTGGGATAGAGATTGCAGAAACTCTCCTGCTTCTGAAATGATGGCTCCATTTGGAGCGCTGTTTCTCATTACTTACTAAAAGAAGGACGTACACAGTTATTAGAGATACGGGCATCAAATGGAACAGGAATGGCTATTCTAAGGGCAGCATTTAGCTTTCTGTTCTTGTTCCAGTCACTGAAGTTTGACAATACTTGCAGTTGATAAACTTGTAACCAACCACGATCTCCATTATGCATTTTTTAACAACTGCAGAGGCAACTTACAGCCCAGGGGAGTTCACAACCGTACACGAAATACCTGTTACATTTCATGGACGTAATGATATTGTTCAATACATGCCCAATAAGTCTACCAGGCTTAAATGTCCTGCATTTTCATTTATTCCTGCTTATGTATTTATATACATATTATATTAAAAACGGGGATTAACAATGATATTGTTTATTGTTTATGACTTCAATGTTAATTCTACCATAAAACAAAAAAATTTTCCTGTGAAATGGTATTTAAAGTTGGGCGGCATTGAATGCTGCACACACCTGGTGAAGTAGGGTTAAATAATGTGTCAGAAAAATGATTTCTCACTTTCTGTACAGATGTCACCCTTCAAATGTGTGCAGTTTCCAAATGCACAAGGGAATAAGAAACACTGCCACTAGTTGACAAATGCCATACCAAAGCATGCGAGGCTTAGTTTAATCAGCAACCAGCGGCTACACTGAAACATGTAAGCTTTGCTCACATGGATTCTATAGAATTTTCAAACCCATGACAAGCCATTTTGTTTTCTGTAATGCACAACAAGAATACACTGCTTAGCATTTAAATTTATATGAATGGGAAGCAAACAAGAACAATAACTAAACAAAGCATTGCTAATCCTGCAGATTTTAGTTTAGCTTGGCTCATTTAGGTTGGTAATTCTTATTGGACATGTGCAGTAACTGGAAGATGGCCATGTTTGTTGTGCTTAAGCCATACTTGTATAAAAGTAATTGTTCAAAAAAGGAAGGGTGGATAACATTCAGAAGAGACAGAAAGATGATAGAGTCTGCCATTGAGGCAGATAGGGTCGTCCCGAGTTCTCTTGTACACACATTGGCTACAGTGAACATCTTAGAGGCACTACACTCAAATGAAGTTTAGGATGTACATCTGTGTACATGACATTGTGATCACCACAACTTCTGCTGAAAATTTGCAAGTGTCTCCTGACAAACTAGCACACATAACAGAGAACAGTAAAATACATATAAATGAAGAAAAACTATAATGTGATGCTCTTCTGCATCTCAGAGCAAATCTGAAGAATAGTTGCATGAAGTAAAAGTGACAGATTGTGTTTAACACCTCTGTAGGCGGTAACACACCCACATTATCTTTTTATTTACTATTTATTTCATACTAAGTCTTGTTGCAATGTTTGTTTTTTCCTTTCAGTGCGGTGGGTGCATTTCTTGTCAGCAAGTGTTGATGCCTGGCATATTATGCTCCCCTAGCAGATTCCTAGATTCCATTAATATGAGGTCCTAATCCACAAAGTTTAGCCAAGGTATTGACAGTCTTGAGCTGCAAAACTTATGCAGGGATGTTTTTTATAAAGAGGAGTTAAGTATAACAACCTTGCAACTGAAATACGATGATGGGATGTAGGTGTATGATCTGTGAAACTAAATGCCAACTATGGCAGCTTTTTTCAAGATCATCACTGCACTAAGCACCACCTCCAGTGATAATGCAGAACTAATCACAGCCCTTTAACATTTAGAAGAGGCAGGAACCAGATTCAAACCACAAAGTGCAGTGAAATATCTGAGAATAACTCTGCAGTCAAGTGTAGACAAATTTTCATTACTCATTAAACAAAATCAATGGAGCTGCTGGAAGCACAAATTACATTAAAGACATAATTAGAAACAGCGTAAAACTGTTGAATGTGGCAATATCACTGTTGGAATAGGAAACATCTGGATATACGTCACAAAAGAACAATAATTGGTCAAATCCTGTCTAAAGAATACCTGGCTGAACTTGTGAGAGTGGATCCATATTAAAGCTGAAAGAACTTAACTGTGCTAGAAGAAAACCTTAGGGGTTGCTTTTAGAGTTGATGTGAGTACTTTTAGAACCTGTAGCCCACCCACTGACCACTTTCATAATAGTTTTTGTACAAAGCATAGTAGAGGAGTGAAACAGATGCAGCCTTTTCTCGTATGTTTCATTCATATTCTATTCAGTTCTACAACATGAAACACACTTAGAGTTTTGCTGTATGTGCAGTATATTCCCTGATATTTAGTATATGTCTTGGCAAGAGAGTTGCTTAATATAGAAGAGATTAGTACCAACTATAAGGTTGGACATATGTGAAAAGTGTCTTTTGCTACTGATGCTGCAAGACAAGAATGCATGGCACATGATGACCAGGCTTGCCATCATCTGATGTGCAGGATATCACTCGGCTGAACCAGAATATCCGCTGTTCTGCAACATTCTGCAGCCAATGGTATGAATCTCTTGACAAAGTTTTGCTCTGCAGAAAACTGAATTGCACATTGCACATTGTGTGAGCTTCTCACTTAATTCATTCAAAAGCACTGCATTCCTTGGAGATATGAAAAATGGAAGAAACTTTTGGATATGTTATGTGAGATTTTTCTAAATCTGAAGGTTCCCCAATGTGCATCACAAGTAGACTGAAACGACAGATGTCAATCAGCGGTATTGCAGCCAACGTGCACAACGTTTGTATCTGTGAGGCAGCGGCTTGTCGTCCTTAGCACCAGTCACACCTACTGATGGTTGATGTCGGGAAAACAGGTTGGGTTGATATCAGGGTATTAGTGAGGATCATGGGTAATCTTTGGGTGTCCAACAAGAAGACAAAAACACTTTACATTCAGCACTATAGGTTTAGTTTATTGGACATAGTTGTAACATTTACCCAAAACACATTCAGAATTCTTGGAGAACTATTGCCTGCAAAATTAACTGCAAGTGATTTCTTATCCCTAATAAGCTGTGTTTCTCTGATGGCTGTTTAATCCCTAATACATTGAAATTTTGCACATCTTATACGTGGAGATGTCATATCCGGTGCCTCCACCAATTGCAACAGACCTCTCATGGGGAGAGACCCAAAGACAGGGGAAGGCAGATGTGAAGAGGCACTTGGGAGAGGTTTAGAAAGGTTTTGGTGGGTTAAGAAATCATGCTAACCCTGAGTCGGTGGACTAGCCATTTTATTAAAGCCAGTGGGTTCAGGTGGCCGAAGACACGGGCCATTCTTAAAATCATACATACTTACCTTGGTCAACGGCAGATGTTGTAGCAGTGAGTCAGACCAACGGACAGATTGTACGTGTGTCGAGATGACCAAGACAGAATCAACTGATCATTTGTCAGAGAGACTAGAGGGTGTGAATTGCCTGCATTAATAAAGCCCCTGCCTGCTTAGTCAGCATTCTGATGTTATGGATACTTGACCTGGATTAGCTTTTGTCACTTTACAATCACTGATGTAACCCTACCGTGGTGCTTGCAACTGATATGACCGTTGCAATATCACTCACGTCTGCTCATCCCAGTTACATAATTTGAGTCCTCTTCTGCTTTATCAATCTCCCCTTAAACTGGGCCACCCAGCTTCTCCTCTTGATATTAAACATTCCACCTTTGTTAAGATTAATGACTAAAGTGTCCACTCCAAGAATTCTGGCTATTAATGTTTTAAAACATTAATTTCTTGGTGCAAAATCACGTTTTTTATGGAAAATTGTTCATAGAAGAGTGAGTAGAGAAAGAGATGTGAATGTGTTACCTAAAAGTGAGTAGAGAAAACACTGTGAAGGTAATATGCATGTATAAAAAAATTTAATCAAATCTTTAGAGTCGTTTCTGAAATACCGGGAATACATATATATATATACAATATATTCAATATTTTGCCATACCAATCCTCATGTTTCTCGAATTTCCTTGCAAACGCCGGCCACGTTGCCTCAGGTTAGGTCGTCATTTGAGTTGACGTAAGCTGACGTAAAAGCACTTTCGCCAACGTATGCTAGCGAAAACAAAGCTCTCTTATCACCATGATGGAGATGTTAGTTTTTCTAAATAATAATAAACTAAATTATTTTAATTTTTAACTAAATTTTTAACTTAATTATTTCTAAATAATAATTTTTTTCTGCGATACCCTTTCATTCCTTTGATAATGGTTTCATAAATGTCTTCCGAATGAAATGCTGAAGAAAGAAAATTTAAGGAATTAAAATACATATATCACAGTTTAAGAGGAGTTGTGAACACAGCCAGATGCCACCCTTTTAAGCCACTTCGCTAAATGTAAACAGAGAACTCCATTTTGTTAGTGTGCATGTGCAGAAGAAACTGCTAACCCAAGTGTACTAGCATAATCTGCAAAAATTGTGATATGTTTAGTTCTGCTAAAAACACTATTAACTTGCCACAATGCATCATCAAAAACCCTAAGGTTTAGATAACTGTATAGACTCAGGGGTCTCCGTCTAGGGGATATGTGAATAGCGACCACAAGGTACCCAAGCTGAGCAGAACATTACTTCCACTTACTGGTGTTTTGCTCCTCACTGTAACTTTTCTATCTGACCTTACCTTGGTCATCTCTTGTTCTCTTCCGACCCCGATGCTATTAGGGTTCCCGAGGGCTAGGGAGTCTTTATTTTTCCAACCTCTCCATTTCTCTATAAAATCTTAACCCCTATCATGCTGACCTGTCATGGCATGTAATACGTCCTCTGATTGGTGATCATAGGATATGGTCGGTGAATTTATTTTGATAATTCTCCCGATCAGGTCGGTGAGACCCGTAAACCAACGACAGGTGTGGTCCTCCAGACATTCTGGGGGTTGTGAGAGAGCGATGTGACCGCCAAAAGATAAAAATATGGTGCTCTCAAAAAAACGGTTACCATTACTGCTATTGCTCTCTTCAATATCAAATGTGAGAGCAAGAGGATTAATGACTTCATTGTCAGAAATCCAGCATTAGCTAACAACAACATGTTTTAAAACATTTTTCTGGTTATTTACTAGAAAACTCCCCTTTATAAAAGTAGCCACCTCTGCAAAGTTCTGCAGACATGTGCACGTGAATTGTGTAATAGGTAACACATTGAGCCAGTTAGAATGTTTGGAGAGTTGATTGCTTGTGTGCAAAGAAGGTGGTTGTTTGGGAGAATCCTATGTATACAAGCCATTATAAGACTCAAAAATAGTGGAGTGTTGGGTATTAACTTGAGGACAGTATCTATCTGGTCCAGTTACTATCATAATCTCCATAAAGAGTACATATGTTGCAAAAGGTAAAATTGGTGATCTCGGACAATGATTACTCCTTGGGATGATAAATTTGGAAACAAATGAGACGTGGATGATATTACCTAACAAGAAGGTGCTCTGTGACATTTTCATGCAAGAAGAAGCAGCTGTTGAGGTCCATAATGCATTCCCACACGTAATGAATGCACATTTTGTGAACTGTGCCCCATCTGTGTGCTTGTGAAGTTAGGCCTACAGCTGTGCTATAGTTGACTAATTTCAATAGGGGCGATGCTTTGTCCACACTTGACACTTGGTGGAGCTGCAGTAAGAGCCTCCATCGTGAGTCGTTGCAGTGGTACTGCTGTGAGAACTTAGGAAGTACTGCTAGCACATGCCATACCATTACATGCAATTGCCTTGCACAGTATATGATTTGCTAGGTGTGGACGAGTGAGAAAGTTATTTTACAGATGTGCTTCGTATATAACAAATTGAGCATTCATTGACACTTAATCTTCAATAAAAATAAGCAATAATATTAACCAACTTCTGAAGATCTCTTAATACCATGAGTATTCCATTAAAAAGCATTTGATGGTTAAATTCTAAGGAATTAATGAGCAAAGTCATCTGTGTATATACCATTGTTTTGTTTCCCATGAGATCATGCAGGGGAGGCGGAGGAGGGAATTGCATGCTTTTCCTTAACCCTTTCCAGCCCAAATTGCTTTGGTACTTATGCCAGTCTTCCTCTAATTCATGGTTTTTGCACATAAGCGATTGCCTCATGTAATTGACTTGAATAGCCAAGATCGTTACAGTGAGACAGATGGAATGGACATCCATTGAAAGCTATTGGTGATGGGTTTGAGTATCAGCAACCACAGTTACACGTGCTTATGGTAAAGGGTGTATAAAATAATGAGTGTAATAGTATACGTAGATGATGACAGGGCATAATTTGAATGTGCTTGCATTGATTTGCCTTCTTTCTATTAAAAAAAACTGATTGTGCTCTTCAAAAAGGGATATAAATTAAAAAGAGAATAAAAATGGAGCATGGAAGGACAGGAAATAGCCATAGTGAGAAAAATTGAATACTTGGGGGTTCAGTTAAGTAGTGATGGAGGATGGCATAACCAAAAGAAAGCAGTTTTAGCTAAGGATAAAATTGTCATGAAGGGGATTAGAGCATGTGTATTTAAAGTATCAGGGATACAAACTAAATGGTTAGAAAGAGTGTATAAGGCAACAGTGGAAGCCAAATGGAAGCTGTATGGGGATATGACAAAGGGTGGCAAGGGGTGGGCTTAGAAGTTTTGGTCAGTTAATTTTGGGTTTACCAGTGGCATCACCTAAAAGAGTAACACTGTTGGAATTAGATAGGACAAGAAGTATAGAGCTAATAATCAAAGATTGATCAAGTTTTGGTATCGGGTCAGAGCATTGGAAGACCAGAATTTAGTAAAACAATGTACAGTTATGCAGGAGAAAACATCAGTGCGTGATAGTTGGGCTTTATCTATATAAAAGATTATAGAGGAAATAGGAATGGGGAATGTATGGAGGGACAGAGAAATTTTAGAAGGAAGATTTTGGAAAGAGATCAGACAGAGAATTGAGGATATCAATATACAAGAGATATTTAGCAGTTTTAGGGATAAAAGAACCTTGGTATTGTATAGGTAATGAGAAGAAGATGGGGCAGAGAAAAATATATTGAAGTGTGTAATAAATTGGAAAGGGAAGAGTGCGCATGGTTTAGATCTGGGGCAATGAAACAGGGAATGAACCCACAGAAGTGCCCAGTATGTGAGAAAATAGAAAATTACCTACATTTTATTTTGGATTGTAAAGAGACAAAATTATGGAGCAATCAATGGTACCAGTTGGGTAGTTTAAATTACTTAGAGAAATAATTAAAATGAGAATTAGGAAGTCTAACAATGGAGATTAGAAGAGATTAGGAAGTTGGGTGAATTATTAGGAAAGACTAAAGCAAAATACAAGAGAGACATTTTAAAATTATAAAATTGTATGTTTGTAAGGATGCCTATCAGGAAAATTGGTATATTTAATTAAAAGAGAGGATTACAAATAAGTAGATTGTGAGCATGGTGTATAATGCATTAATATTCACGTGTATTTGCACCAGGCGTGACTCTAGTGTATTTAGATTGTGTATTAGAAAGGAAGAATAGGCATATGTACATATGAGAGGGATGAGGTATATGTATAATGGAAGTGAAATAAATTCACGTTAAACAAAAACAATACAATGAAAATTGTAAAACTATGATATTTTACAACTGAAATCATCTCAAATGCATATGTTTTAACAGTTAAAGTAAGAATAACAAGAATATAACAGAAAGTAACATTAAAATACTTTGAAAGGTTCATAACTTTTGAATGACTCCATATGGAAACATTGGATCTGAAAGGGTTAACAGCGAAAAACTTTCAGATTGGAAGAGGTTTAAAAACAAGGCAGCAATATGCAGGAAACAGTAAATGAAAGTAAAGACCATTTGGTTATAAATGAGCTACTTTTCTCTTGTGTTTCCCAGTTATAAAGAATCAAAAGACAATGGGTTCTTTGTGTTTAGAAAATTCAGAATTTACAAGTTGTCATGTACATATTTCAAACATATACCAGGTGTATTAAAATATGTGGGAAAGCTTGGGATTTGATAGGGGATCTCAAAACAAGCAAAAAAGGTTTATATAAGCATATGGTCAATTTTCCTTAGTTTCTAAGTAATCGTTATCTTTTGTGGTGTGCATATAATTCATGTAATTAACAGTTTAGATACACAGTATTTTTTGTGTACACAAATGCTCTAGCGTAGGCTTCTAAGCATCACATCATTGGCTGTTACTGTTTGCCATATTCCAGGCATTTGCTGATGAATGTGTGCAGTACACAGTGGCCTTTGAATGGCCCCATCAAGTACAAATGTAATAGACTCGGGTAGGGAGAAAGTGTAGGCCACATTGTCACTCCCTTGACATACCTATTTGTTTAGCAGTTGCTGATTAAAATTACTCTAGTAGCAAGAGCAAAATGAAGTGGTGCACCATCATGCATGAACTGTGTGTACTGGAGTAAGTTCAGTGGAACTCATTCCAAGAAGCTTTCAGGAAGTTGGAATATGACAGTTCTGTGATGCACCAGGTAAAATGGGAGAACTGATTAATGTGCCGCTAATTACTGCAGCCGTTGACATCTTGTTTCTAAAACTTTAGTCCATACATGAGTGTTGTGCAAGTCTTCACTCCCTTTCTGTAAATTTTGCTTCATCGGTGAAGACAATGTGACCAGGTGCTCTGGTGGAAAATCAGCTTCACTATCTAGTGTTGTTCCTTGGTCTTTCATTGTTGTAGGTGTTTTAAAAGATTCAATAAGAAGCTCGTGTATTCTTTGGAACATCTTGTGTTGGGTGAATTTCTACTAGGAAATCGTTGAGCCTTGCTTCATTTCAACTGTCTTAACTTGTCCATACATAAGGTGCATTTCTCCCATTCCCTGATTAGAATGCTGCATATTGAACCTAATTACACTCAAAATAACATTCTACAATCTATATACATATACAAATGTTTGTTTGTCCCTTATCGGCTGCTAAAACATTCATCCCAGTGTAATGAAAACTGACAAATTTAAATGTTTTTTCATAGAGGAGGTTTTTGTGCTATCCATTTTACTATGCAATGTATTACATTCACATGGTTTTCTCTACTCACTTTTCTTTTATGTAATACATTCACATATCCTTCTCTACTTAACCTTCAACATAAAATTCATACTATTTTCTATGACAAAAAAAGGAAAGCAACATATTACATTCATGCAGTTTTCTGTACTTGCTTTTTTTTTTTTTTTACGAAATACAAAATCTGTTTCTCTGCTCTCACTTGTGCAAGCAATTCATATAATTTTTGTATGTTTGAAGTAGAAATGAACCTATTACATTCTCAGAGTTTTTCTACTCACTTTTCTTTTATTCAGTACAGCCACATGTTATATTTTTATGTAAGCTTCCGCTGCCAGTATTAAGATTGTGTTGGTCCATTACTTCCAGTGGAAGCTACATCATAGGATGGGTTGTTTAACATGTCTTCCCGATGTATTTAGTTAATTTTTTTATTCCCTGTAGCATCCTAAAAGCTTTAGTTAAATATTTAAGTGTGTTAAGTAATACTTTTTAACTTGGTCAAAGAAACACTAGACTGTTGGGCAATTGCAACCTAAGTTAAAAAATGTTGGGATAAATAGTGAAGTCACGGACAACCGCAGGTATTTCACCTACTTATCAATAAAACTTGTAGCTTATGACTTGTGTATATGAAATTGTTTACTTTGTTGGAGCAACTTTCATCAGGGCTTTTGAACAAGTCACAAATGATAAGGAAAATTGAGTACTGATATGAACCATTTTTGGTTGTTTTTGGGTGCTCTATGAAATTATCAGAGCTTTACCCAGTTATATAATTAAAACACTTGAGAAAATGAAGCAAAAAAAGACACCTGATTTGTTACATTGACCTGACTTTATCTACTGTTGCCTACTTTTATCCCTCTTAGGTATTGAAATGTTCATTTTGCTATTTGCTTCATGTAGATTGAGATAAACGTTTATTCTTTACACATTTTGCTGTAGCTACAAGAGGAATACAGGAGACTGAAGTGACACTCAAACATTTAAGACTGGTTTGCTACATTCTGGCTTTGAAATTCTATAATCTTCCCATAACATTACAAGAAACAAATGAATGCTGTCTTAGCACTTAGACACTTGAAAGCAGTAGCAGCGAACACCTCATAAATGCACAGGGTTGCAACATAAATTGTATGTTTTATAAACGTCTACATTTTTTGTATAGCAACTTTTAGTTATGTCTCATGGTTTATCAGCAACCAAAGTTATAGAACCTGGTTAGAATGAAGAGAATTTCATAGGCTATTTTCAAAATTCAAGAGATACATTTCATTTATTAAGAAAATATCTTTAACCATTGCTGTTTTAGTGAAATTATGACAGCAATTTTTGAGAAAATGAAGTATAAAGGAAAATGGGGTTTTCTTGAAATTCTTTGTTTCACATTGTGACCTTATACATTGAGTGTTGTTTTTTAATTCACAGATAGACATGTTTGTTTTCTAAAAATGCTTTTTGTTTATACACTTATGGTGTCTTAAGACATGGGCACACACAAGTTTAAGGTAATGGACTTTAGAGTTTGCATCTTTAAAAATCTGACATGTGCACTCATGTGACTTTCTCTACTCGCTCTTGTACAAACTATTCTTACAAACTCTTATTCCTCTATCTACTTTATGTTAATACAGATAAATATTTGTACAGATTATCTTATTACTAATTTTCTTGTAGGTACAAGGGGAATGTGTGAATGCAGTAGACTTTAAATGATGGTCAAATCTTTTAAGAGCTGGTTGCTATGTTCTAGTTAGGACAAAAAAACTAAGTGATTTATTTGAGGAAAGTAGAAATATTGGAAAGTGCAAACAAATAACAAGGAGTATCTCAGAAATGGTACATTCTACAGAAAAGTGTATTTAGCATAAATTATATGTTTTAAAGAGATACACATTTTATGTATAGTGATATTTTGTGTATGTCTTACAGTTCATCAGTTATACAAAAGTTATTCAGAATGAAGAGAACTTCAGAGAATATTCACACAAAATTCAATATACACATTTCATTTGTTATGAAACTATATTAGATACATTGTAATTAGTCAAAATTATTGGAGCCATTTTTGAGAAAATCAAAATTTTCAAATATTTTTCCATGTAAACAATAATCTAGGGTGAGAGGACTTTCTTGAAAATCTTCTTGTTGTATCCTTGAGAAATGCTTGACGTAATTACCTAGTTAAGCAAGTTGAGTCATGTTCTTTTGTGTTCATAATGTTTGTCAGCAACCCCCAATTCAACAGCTATTTTCTTTGTTCCTTTATCAGTTTGATTAATATCCATTGAAACCACCACCTTCTTTTGCTTTGATGTCATTTTAAACTTGTACACTGAATTACACTTCCAAACCGTTTGACAAGACACAAAAACACACAATAAACTTAATGACACGTACTTGAAAAGTGAGGAGACTGAGGAAGGTATTTGAGGTCAAGGTCAACACTTTCTTTCGGTGCTATTTATAGACATACAGGATCTGCATCATGTAACACACTACTAAACTCAACAGGTAGCACTTTACAGTATAGTACATAGGCTTTATCATAATTTACTATACCAATGCAGGAATCATATGTTGAATCAAACTAAACAGCAGATATTTGGTGTACATGTGTCAGATTGTCTGCAGAATGAAGTAGTTCATGAGTGTTAATTGTTGCAGTGAATGTGGTGGAAGCACTACAGGAGTTCTGGCAAATGAAGCAAGCTCGAGGGGCAGATCTAAGGAATGGTGCACTGGTAATATATGAATCTGTCCCATCGTCCAGTCCACCATACATCTGCTATGTGACACTACCAGGGGGCTCCTGTTTTGGCAGCTTCCAGGTATGTGGTGTGTCAATATTGCTGATATACTGTGAGGAAACTGTGGACGTTGGGTTGCTGAACTGTTGTGTGTTGTGTTTCACAGAACTGCCCAACCAAGGCTGAGGCACGACGCAGTGCAGCAAAAATTGCTCTCATGAATTCTGTTTTCAATGAGCATCCATCTAGAAGAATCTCTGATGAGTTCATTGAGAAAGCTGTGTCCGAGGCCAGGGCATCTTTCAAGGTATGTGTAGAAGAGTTGCATGTGTCCCAACATTCTGCCCTCCCCCATAACCATACATCCATAAGAACAATTACTTCTGTTTGACACATAAGTTTTCTTTCTTGACTGTACACCTATATAGTTGCTTAAATACTAAAGTTGGTTAAATAACTTGGAAAGGGGTTTATACAGTGAAATCACTAGCAATGTAAAAGTAGTGTTGGGCCAACTAAACATTTGTAAGGTTTCCTTATTGTACATACAGTCACTGTGGCTGAGAAGCTAATTGCCTGCTGTGGAGGGATTACTACATTCTTATCCAGCCAGCTATCTACTATTAATGGCCGGTCCCCTAGGCCAAACAATATCTATCTATTGTGTGCTGTCTTTCTGCTCCTGGAGATTCACGTGGGTCATTATTAGTGAGATTTTGTCTCTTAGAAGATAGACTGTTTACTTTCCACTTCCTTATTCTTTGATAACCAAAATGGAAATGGAAGAGTGAGAGTAAAACATAACTTTGCTTGTACATAATACCAACCTTTTGCCTTGGAGTGCAAATGCTGCATTGCCAATTTCTCATTCCATGTTAATAATGCATGAGTATGCTCTTTGACTATAGCAGATGTAGCCATGTTGCCATAACAAGCTGCAGTTGTGGCTAATAGCCAGTTATTCATTTCTATTTTTGCAGTTTTCATTTCATTTTCTAATGATCATTGATTGTTTCTGAAAATGTAGGATATTAGAGGTTTTTCAAAAATTACTCCTGGACACCAAACAAACTGAATTGGTTGAAGCTGAAAGGCATTAAGGCAAAATGTACACTTTTTTTATTGCACATTCTGAACTAACTAGTCAAGGCACATCAAACGGCACTGAAAAGCATTAAGTCAGTCTTCCCCTTGTATGGTAAAATGCTGTTGTGAGTAATGTGAGCGGAGGAGAAAAGCATTAAGTCATTGACTTACTACCTTTCAGTCCCGTGCACTGATTCTCGGCTGTGTGTAAGAAAAATGTATGACTTGTACTGTGATACTTATCCAGATACAGCCGTGAAATATGACTTCTACATACAGGCAGCATTTTTGGGAAAACTATGACTGTAAGTTTGACAGACCACAAATAGATGTCTGTTCTCTTTGTGAGGAGCTTCATGCCAAATTAAAAAGTCCACATCTCTGTGAAGCTTTGAAACTTGCAGCAAAATCACATTTGGACGTTCATCTTCGACGAAGCCAAAAGTTTTATAACTTCCTGAAGAAGGCCAAGTCTGACTGTCTTCAAAATGAAGAAATGGGCATCATTGCCTTTGACTATATGCAGAATTTGCCCTTGCCAGAAATATCTGTGCAAGAAATCTTGAAATCTTTTATATGCAACAACTGTAGGTAAATGTATTCAGCATTCACAATTTGAAGGATAACTGCTCTGTTATATATTTTTATCATGAGGGTAATGGGAGAAATGGTGCAAATGAAGTGTGCACCTTTTTATACCATTATATTAAAAGTTATATTCCAGCCACCATTAAAGATCTCAGCTTGTTCTCAGATGGATGTACTGGACAAAACAGAAACCACACAATGGTGAGAATGTGGATGGGATTGACTGCAACTGGTAGATATGAGCCAATTACCCACATGTTTCCTGAACGGGGTCATTCATACATACAATACCCCTGAGTTGTGATAGAGTTTATACTCTAAGAGAATATGTTGAAATAATAGCAAACAGCAGAAAGAATGTGGAAATTCATGTTGCAGAATTTGATGAAATTATTAATTCTGATAAATGGTGGCCATCATACTTTAAGAATATCCAGAGAAAGTGGAGGACTCCCAAGAGATAAGAAGCAAGTGTTTTCCCCCATAAAGTTCAAGCAATTCCAATACCGCGGTAACAAGATTGGAGAGGTTGAATCATCATTTTACATCAACTCGCCTGTCAAACATACATTCTTTCTGGGAAAGTCTCACTTACTACAGCATCTTACTATGCCCTCGGAAAAGGCATACAAGGACAAAGTTCCCATAAACTTTAAAAAGATTCAGGACATTTGCAAGTTAGTAAAATATGTTGCTGAAGATGCTGTACAATTTTACAAGAGTATTCTGAAATGGCCAACAAATGTGGTTCAAAGTGATTCTGTGTAAAGCAGCTCTCAAAGTCACATGTTTGTATGTTTGTTTTTCCAAATTAAATGGTATTTAGGGAAAGTGATAGTCATTTTATAATTAATTTTACTCTGTTCATTTGTTTTCATTTATAAACATGTATATGACCAATAATAGCACCATAAATTTAAATATCAATGCAAATCTGCAGTTCAGTAGTAACCACTGTTCGTTTTTGAAAAATGATAACGAAATGTAGATGAAACATTCAAATTGTTTTTCCCCACAGATAACTGCATTAGTAGACATTACTTTATATAAAAATATATTAATAATCTACATTTATTTGCTTTTGTTATACTTATACAGTCTTTTCCTTCTGCTGAAAACTTGTAAAAATTGACTTAATGCCTTTCAGCTCCTATCGATTCAATTGTTGAAATATAGGGCCTGACTGGAAATTTCCAGGCGTCTGATAACCCTACTCTGGTTAGCTGTTGGTCTACTGATCTCCAGGTTGCAGGTTCAAACCTGACCTAGACTGATGATTTTTAAGTGCACTTAAAGCATCAGCCTATGTCATTAAATGTGCTGGCATATAAAAGAAATGTGGGACAAACTACTGACGGCACTGATATGATTCTGGCCTTTAAACTGTCATTAACAAACAAAATACTTCAGAAGAAATTTACTACCGAAAAATACAGTCCTCTTTAAAGCACAAATTAAGTCCACAATGACCACTCTTTTGTTTCTCATGATCTGACATAAACAGTATGGAATTTTTAAAGCAAAACATAAATAGAATTTGGAGCATGTTTTGCTGTACAAATTGGTATTACTGTGAAGTATGACATCATCTGTGTACTCGAGCCATACAGTTTATTTCTGTTTATTTAAAATTTATTTTGTTGTTTCACGACGCTGTCAATTGCCAGGATCACATCAGCGTTGACGGTGTGCCAGAATTTCATCCTGCAGGAGTTCTTTTACATGCCAGTAAATCTACTGACATGGAGCCGTCGCTTTTAAGCATACTTAAAAACCATCAGTCTGGGCCGGATTTGAATCCGTGACCTTGGGATCAGTAGGCCAGCGTCTCGTTTGTTTCTGTGTGAATATATGTGAGTTTATTTGGTTTCTGTGTAAATAATATTTTCTGATTTTTTCAAAAGCTATCAAACACAGTTCAATTAACTTCTGTTTACATCCTATAAATATTTTAGTGATATCCTAAATAGTTTCCGAGACAATGGCTCTTCAACATAGATTTAACATTGGTGACATAGAACTTTTAATTTTTCCTTAGTGTATAATAGATTCAGGAGAATGATAATTTTTTTCTCCAAATGGGATATTGCTGTTTGTTTACAGGGAGAGCTGGAGGAGGCAGACAACCCCAAGACGGGTATTGGAGCATTCCGGTTCATGCTGGAGGCCAACAAGGGCCGCACAATGCTGGAATTCCAGGAGCTGATGACAGTGTTCCAGCTCTTGCACTGGAACGGAAGTCTGAAGGCAATGAGAGAGAGACAGTGCTCCCGTCAGGAAGTTGTCGCTCATTACTCTAACAGGGCATTGGACGACGACATGCGTTCGCAGATGGCTCTGGATTGGATAGCTCGAGAGCAGGAGAATGCTGGTGCCTTGGGTCGTGAACTGAATCAGGCAGAACGTGAACTGGAAGCAGCTCGACTTGCTGGCAGGGAACTCCGTTTCCCAAAAGAGAAGAAGGATATTTTGATGCTTGCCCACACCCAAGTCTCTGGCTCCTATCTCAGCTGATCCCCACGTTCCCGGGTACTGAGTTACGCAACAGCCTCTCCCGGCAATATTATCCTTTATGCTTCATGTAGATGTTTGTAACTAATTAACTATAACTGTTAGTTTCAGAGGAAGAGTTCGTAACTCAGTCACACTATCTCTCTAACCTGTTGTATAGCTACTAATCCGCAGGTGTGTGTATGTGTGTTTGTGTATGAATGTTGAACTTTACATGCATAAAATGCTGCAAGATGTGCTTGTATTTGCTTAACTTTGATTCTGACTACAGCAGTGTAACTGTGTTTTGTGATAAAAAGACTATTTAACGAGTTATATCTGGCCGCTGCAATTTGCGGTGGGAAGGGTGGCTGCTGTTTTAGATTTAAGATGATAATTTATTATTAAATCCAGCATCGTGTTTCTCTAGCCCTGCGTGTTTTGTTCTAGTCCAGTAACTGTCACAGAAACACTGCGCATTTCTAGATCAAACACATTTATGTGAACAGGTGAAGGAATTTTGCACAGCTTGAGCTACACATAACTACCAAAATTAAAAGGCAAACGTTTTATTAAATTTGTGGGCTGGTCCCATCTGAAGCACAAGTGATGCTCACATTGTGTTTTGTTTTCGTGCTAGTCTTGCATATCAGCATCACATACAACAGGGTTAGAGTCGCACGCCACTTTTGCTTATAGCGTAGCTTTTAGGGGCAAAGATGATGTTCATTTTTTTTGTACTGATCTCAAATAATAATGCTGCTGCTGACTGCTTCAACTGGTGTTTTTACTGAACTGGGCCCATCTGTCCAGCATCATCCCACATGCTAGTAGTAATCCATCAGTCTCACACTCCAAGAGTAACTCATCAGCCCCATATTCAGTTCCATGTTCCAGGAGTAACCCATCAGTCCCACATTCCAGGAGTAACCCATCAGTCCCACGTTCCAGGAGTAACCCATCAGTCCCATATTCCAGGAGTAACCCATCAGTCCCACATTCCAGGAGTAACCCATCAGTCCCACGTTCCAGGTGTAACCCACCAATCCCACATTCCAGGAGTAACCCATCAGTTCCACATTCCAGGAGTAACCCATCAGTCCCACGTTCCAGGAGTAACCCATCAGTCCCACGTTCCAGGTGTAACCCACCAATCCCACATTCCAGGAGTAACCCATCAGTCCCACATTCCAGGAGTAACCCATCAGTCCCACGTTCCAGGAGTAACCCATCAGTCCCACGTTCCAGGTGTAACCCACCAATCCCACATTCCAGGAGTAACCCATCAGTCCCACGTTCCAGGAGTAACCCATCAGTCCCACGTTCCAGGAGTAACCCACCAGTCCCACATTCCAGGAGTAACCCATCAGTCCCACATTCCAGGTGTAACCCATCAATCTCACATTCCAGGAGTAACCCACCAGTCCCATATTCCAGGTGTAACCCATCAGTCCCAGGTTCCAGGAGTAACCCATCAGTCCCACATTCCAGGAGTAACCCACCAGTCCCAGGTTCCAGGAGTAACCCATCAGTCCCACGTTCCAGGAGTAACCCACCAGTCCCATATTCCAGGTGTAACCCATCAGTCCCAGGTTCCAGGAGTAACCCACCAGTCCCACATTCCAGGTGTAACCCATCAGTCCCACGTTCCAGGAGTAACCCACCAGTCCCACATTCCAAGAGTAACCCATCAGTCCCACATTCCAGGTGTAACCCATCAATCTCACATTCCAGGAGTAACCCACCAGTCCCATATTCCAGGTGTAACCCATCAGTCCCAGGTTCCAGGAGTAACCCATCAGTCCCACGTTCCAGGTGTAACCCATCAAGTCCCACATTCCAGGAGTAACCCATCAGTCCCACGTTCCAGGTGTAACCCATCAAGTCCCACATTCCAGGTGTAACCCATCAGTCCCACGTTCCAGGTGTAACCCATCAAGTCCCACATTCCAGGTGTAACCCATCAGTCCCACGTTCCAGGTGTAACCCATCAAGTCCCACATTCCAGGTGTAACCCATCAGTCCCACGTTCCAGGAGTAACCCATCAGTTCCAGAAGAATTGATTTTTGGAGCCACTGACATGTGAAATGGACAAGTCAACTATGACAAATGTTAGAATGTAATATTTACATACAAATACAAGACAAGTGTAAGTATAAACATTTCTGTTTATCCCACTTGGGTGTAGTGTAGAAATTGGAAATGATTATTTTTATTTACAATTATGTTCACAAGTAACAAAAAGTTATTAAAAAATGTATTTACTGGCTGCAAAGATTATAATTAATGCTGCTAACTATGTAATTTTGTGTTCATCATATGAGTAAACTTCAGAATTTTGTGCACTTCTTAAATTTGCTGGGAGGAGTCAGGCTCCTCGTGTGTTCATGTAACATGTTGTGTTATCCATGTGGTTGCTATTACAGCAACATGATGGTACAACATTCAACCCCACAAATTGCTTGCATTTGTTTGGTAAACCACAAGAAGATCTCATTGTCATTGAATTTGTCAATCTAATTTTACATTCCCAAGCTTGTGTGAAAGAGCAAGTAATGATAATGGCACATGCAGTTTTGCATCCAGGTTTGCTGATGTGAAAGGGAAGCTGAAGGATTAAGAGAGAGAAGCATAAAACTGAATTGGTATTATCTCCAAATTGTCTGTTATGCAGCAAGAAAGAGGAAATGTATATGGAACATATCAATCTGTGAACAGCTTAAATTGTATCCAGACTCGACCTGAAAGTATTGATAGGCAAGAAGGAGAATGGCTTTGTTGCTAAAACCTGAGCACTAGCTACACACAGGCATGCAGAGACACACACGCACGCACGCACACACTCACACACGCACACACACACACTCACACACTCACACACACTCTCACACACTCACATACACACACACACACACACACACACGCACGCACACACTCACACACACACTCACACCCCCACACACCCACACCCCACCACCAACACCACCATTACACACCATCACACATCACCACACACACCAGAACTCTCGGATCTTAACACAAATGCACAAAAAAACCAAAGAGATGAGAATAAATACAAGAATAATGGAAAGATTTGTTACAGAAAATGAAATTGAATTGTGAAATCTTTTATACATTTGGAAAGTTCGGTCTCTAAAGATGAAGGATCAGGTAAAGATGTAGAACAAAGGAATTAATTTGGGCCTTTATATGGAAAAATAGAAATATTGCAAAAAAAAAATATTTAACTCAAATGTAAAGTCAATAAATTGTTAAACTTGAAGAATTACAACTGATGTTACAGATTCACTCCAAATGTTCACCAACCATGACTGTGATGTATGTACTTATATTAAATATAAAATGGTCAGAAATAAACTAAGGCTTTCACGGCCGCAGTCATTAGAAGAATATGGTCAGATACTATGGCAAACGTAGGTCTACAGAAATCACTGACAACTTCCTATTCTTCTTTTACAATGGTGTTACAGCCCAATGTCGGGCCTTAGCTTCCTTTATCCTTTTCTTCCATTCTTCTCTGTCCAAAGCTAGTCTTTTCCATGCTGCAGTACCGAAATAAACTCTAGAATCAGAATTCACGGCATGTTTCCACCTGTTCCTAGGTCTTTCAACTGATTTCTTGCCATATATCTTCCCTTCCATAACCCTCTTTGGTATTCAATGTTCCTCCATTCTGTAAACATGTCCAGCTCATTCTAGCCTTTTTAACTTAATGTAAGTTACCAACTCAGCACTTTTATATTTCTCGTACAGCTCATAGTTATATCTGCATTATCTAGTGCTGCTCCAAAGATCCTTCTGAGTACCTTCCGTTCAAATACACCAAGTATTGTTTCAGTTCTCTTTGATAGGGTCACGTCCATAACTCACAATGCTCCTCATTATAGCTTGATATATTTTAATTTTAGTTTTCTGGTGTACAGTGTTAGATTTCTTTATTTTCCCCAATGCAAAATGTGCCTTGTTTGTAGTACTGATCCTAGGTATTTAAAATGTTCTACTTTCTTAAACTTACTTAACTCTGAGTCAGGCAGAGGTGCGCAGGTTCCATGCTTTCTAGTTTGTGTCAAATTTTGTTTTCTCTACGTTAATCTGAAGTCCAACTTTTTGCACTCCCCCTTCCAAATCTTTGAATACTTCCTCTATTGCTTTAATGGATCTACCCATTATGTCAAGATCATCCGTATACCCAACAATCTGGGTACTTTTATATAACTGTGTTTTTCAGATCTACCTTAGTTTGTTGTAAAACTAAATTGAAGAGAACTGTTGCCCAACTGTCACCCTGTTTCAGCCCTATATCTATTTTAAAGACATTTGTCATTCCACCAACTATCTATACACAGGCGTTTGTATCCGACATAGTCATTTTAACCAGTCGTATTAACTTTGAGTGTATTCCTTGATCTGCCATGATTTTATATAGGGTGTATCTATTAATACTGTCATAACCCGTTTGAAAATCTATGAATAAATGTTACAAATCCATACCATATTCTCTGAATTTCTCTGCTATTCCTTTGACTGTGTATATCTGATCTATTGTTGATCTGCCTGTGCGAAATCCTGCTTGTTATTCTTCTATGGTGTTTTCGTAGTGACTTTCCAATTTTTTCCAGAGTATAAAGCTAAATATCTTATATGTTGTACAAAAAGTGTTATGCCTCTGTAATTTTGGCATTGTAGTTTGTATATTGGGCATATCAGTCCTGTTTTTCATTCTTGAGGCATATTTTCTTCTTGCCAAACCTTCTTTAGATTAACAACTTCCTATTGGTATACAAATTACAAAGAGGAAATGGAACTGGATAGTTACACTCTAAGAAAAGCAGATGGTTCAATAGAGGAGGAGTTGAAAGGATTGGTGACTCAAGGAAAATGTGCAAAGGAACAATAATGGAAGAAGTAGAAAAAAAAAAAAGAACCAAACATGAGCAGAAGTTTAAGCTTCTTAGAAGTGATTGGACACATTTCATGGATGTTCCAGAAGGAGCAAAAGGTAATAAGTGAAGTAATTAAAGGTAAAGGAGGAATGAAACATATGGAACAAGTATGACAGGGTACAATGGGATCAGGGATTGATTCCTTTATTTCTATCTCAGCTCTAGTTAATTATGTGCCAAGGGGAATAGAGTTAATGTTTGAAACCAATTAAATGTTTAGTCCCACTTGGACCTACAGGTCTGGGAGGATATTCTGTAATTTATCTCTGTTGTAAGCAAAACAAATCAGTGCTCCTCCCTATACGGTACATTGTCAACTCTGCCCTCCAACCATAAACTTGAAAACCTTCATACTAATTTATGGTATAAGACAGTGAAATAATGTATCAAGTGAAAAATGTAATAACCGAATCTTGACAAGTGATAGTTTCACAAAATGTTAAATTTATTTTAATCTTGTGTAGCATACAATATTTTAACCCAACTGAAACATAATTATTTTAATGAAATACTTAGGTAGATTTATTATTGCTTGATGGGAACATTATCATTATGTTGAAGGTGCTTACCCTTCTTACATTATGGAGGACTTTATAGGTGAGGAACACCTTGGGTAGCAAGTCTGTTGAGAAGCAGAAGGGATTGGCCCAGAATAGAGTGAGCAAGGAGATGGAAGGAATGATTATGATGGAGCAGTTGGAGGAAACCTGCCCAGATGCCACTTTCTATACCAGGAGAAGGAAGAAATATTTGCTCCTGAAATGTTTTAGTGCAAGGGTTGGCAAATCTGCACCAACTGATATGATGTAACACCACAGTAAGGGGCAAAGCAATACTTCACCCTGCTTCAAACAACACATGCTCAAGGGACACAAGCAGCTGTGCAAACTGCATCGATATGACATACTGGTTGAAAACTATGAAAATACAAAAAACCCTTACATATTTATGTAAGTATGTTAACAAAATGAAAAAAGAACTCTGACACAAAAGGTTTTATGATCTCAAAGCAATGAACCATGATTGTCAACTTTTCGAAATCCTTTCACATGGACATTTATATATTAAAACCACAATTATGAATACATAGTTTTGAAATCACAATTACAAAATAAGACTGGTTCAGATTTATTTAGGCAACTGGATATGGCAACATTTCCATTTTAAGTAATATGCTGAGTATATTTGTGCTGTGTTTAGCCCAACATATATCTGTCAGCAATTTTTTTCTTTAATGATTATAAAACTTAAAAGCAGATTGCAATTGATAGATAAAACCTTACATTCTCTGCTGATGTCATATGTACTTGTGAATTAACGTTAAATATCTGCAAAATTGCAAAGCTCTAGATAAAGTGAAGAATAAAATAAAAAATTAATGCTAAAGCCTTCTCAGTCTGTATATATGTATTAAACATATTTATGTAAAATCAAACGTGCGTTACAGATGTTCTTCACCAAAGCCCCTTGTTTGAACCGTGCACTACATATGTGTATGCCAGGTTGCGTTCAGTGATTTCATTATTCCTGTAACTGCGATGACCAATTTGCAGACTCCTGTTTTAGTGGATGCAGTGGATTCACTGATCCTTAGAAATTCAACAAGCTATTGTGTGAGCACAGAAAATGAAGGGAGTTAACAAAGATATTGTTCTATCATATGTTTCAATAAATGCAAACCATCATTGCATCTTGTATGTTAAAGAAGACATTATATAAATGCTAAGAATTTATTTCTGTTGTGTGAAGTGAATCCAGTATCAGAAATGAAATTAAAAGGTTATTAAACTAAAACATATTGTGATATGTAGAAGGACATGAAGGCTTACCAGGGTTCATTCAACACAACATATGATATGAATATGATAATGACCCCTATGGGTCAATGGCCAGGCCACACACACCTGCCTGCCAGCTGATTTCTTTATCAACTTCATATTTATAGAAACATGACTCGAAGTGCAAATTGATATTAATTGATTAGTAATACAATTATAATTGCACATGTTCTAAAAATGTTTGTGTTAAGAATATGATTGAAAGTGAAAGAAAGGTGCAGTTTGTATGCAGTAAGTTTTAGTGGACACAGCAATGTTACACCTTTACCAAGGTTAGTTCAATGACATGATATTGAAAAACATCTGCACCACCACACAGATGTTATATATAGGTAATGGAATGGGAGTGGGCGAGAGTTGGACAGTATGAGGTTCTGGCAGTGTCTTGTCTTTGTGCCAGCCATCACAGCCTTGTTTACACAGGTATGTTTGTACCTACACACATAATATCCAGCCTATGTTTGGGCTTATAACTGCCCTGACACAATTTTCTTGTCACTGGCAATTATTTTATTTGAGTCAGATATTCATAGGTCCATAAGTAAACATCCTGTGAAAATACTAACTTGCATACAAGTTTACTAACCAGAGAGCAAAAGCTTACGAATGGGCTGTGCTGTACTTGTTGCTCAACATGAACTATGGCAAGTGATGGATAATTTCCTAAAGAGGTGCCAAAATGTATGGACAACAATGGTGACCAGTTTCAGCATCGCCTCTCATAAAGTTGGTAAGTAAACCCTTTAAAAGTAGTTTTAAAAATGTTGTATGGTTTCATCCATGCCTTTCTATGATAGCGGCAGATGGCAATGAGTGCCGAGGATGCCGACAGCCAAAACACAGTGCAGCACATTCAGAAGTTTTTTGCTCTACACCATTATTTATATCAAAGGTTTTACATATAGGTACATTACAATGATAGGAATGTCATCCTCATTACCTGGTTTCCACATATGTCATCCTTATTGCTTCACATTTTACAAACCTTGTCAGATGACACATATGTAGCAGGGAGGAGGGTGTGTAAGGTGTTCTGCCTTTCTTGTATGACAGTGGTGTATGTCAGGAAACCTAGTACTACATTTTTCTAAATCATATCATACATAGGAGGAACAGGAATGCAAGAGTTACAGAGGGAATTTGGCACAGAAGCCAGGCTTATTGTACCTATGTTCCTATGGGCCATGAGGCAAGAGGACAGACACACTGGGCGGTCAGACATTGGCCAACTCAAGGAGATCTTGGATCCCATAGACGAGGGATGGAATCCTGCCAAGCTGCACCTAACGCCTTGGCTCACCCTCAAAGAACCAACAGAATCAACGATGAATGAAATGATTAATGAAACAAAGTGAAAAGATAGGAAATTTGTGGGGTGTAATTATCCTTCCCAGCATTTGCCTGGGTCAGGAAGAGCAACCACAGGAACTGAACCCACAACCTCTGGAATGCAAGTCTCACGTGCTAGCACACTTCTATGTCATACATATTCTATAGACACCAATGAATCATTTTGATCAAATATTTTTCCCGAATCTACCATTTTTAAAAGTTCAGTAACATGTTAAAGTGATCAGTGCACTTCATTTTAACCACATTGCTGGTTCTTTGTGTATCAGTTTTGCATTTCATGTGAAATGTATTCTTTACATTTTGCTCTAATTTGTATGTAAGTTTGCATACATCATTTCAAATATGTTATACAAAGATTCAAATATGCATCTGATGATTGCTTTATTCATTACCTCAAAGAAATAATTTTTGCTGAAAAGAAAAGGAATTTTAACACAGACAACTTCATAAAAACAATGTATTTCTCTGCAAGTAATAACATCAATCAAATACTTAAATTTATTTTTAGCTTAAACAAGTGTCAGAAAATGACATTTGTGTACTTCTGTGAAAACTGTAAAGGAAGTTCAAAAAAAAATTTTTTTTTTCGCTAACTAAAAGTATTTGGCTGGCCCCGTAGCACAATTGGTAGAGCACCTGCCGGCTGTGCAAGGGGTCCTGGGTTCGATTCCTGGTAGGGTGGTAGGATTATTCCTCATCCTTCCCAGAGTCTGGAAGTATAATGACGGTGCCGTGGCTGAGTGGTTAGACTGCTCGCCTACCACCTAGGCAGGACCCACATGTGGTATTCGTGGTGGATGAAGCAGCATCTGGTCGGGTTTTCTCCAGGTTCTCTGGTTTTCCCCACCATTCATTCCACCAATTGCTCCATTATCACCCCTCCAATCATCCATTTCACCTGCATTTCATATCATCCTCTTCCTCACTATCATACCTGATGCTTGACTGACGACCTGCTTCCAGGTGTTCACTCTGTCTGGTCCAGAGGTTCCTCTGCTCCCCAACAGGCATCTGACCCTAGGCACTGGCTTGTAAGTCCTAGGGGGTGTGAGCCCCACATAAGGGGAGGGTAATCAGGGAAAGAACTAAAAGTATTTAATTCTATTATCTAAGAAATTGTTTGAACTAAAACATTGAGGTTTGGCATGGTCATTTATTTATTCATAGTAAGTAGGTGTGCCAATTTTCAAGTTAACAGATGTGAAATTGAAAAAGTTAGAAAATTCAATCGCAGTGCACCTTCCTATAACTGACGTGGTGTGTGCAAATATTGCAGAGTTGCATTGTGCATATGTGGCAAGACAATTTGCCATTTGAAGGCATTGCTAAGTTATATATTTGTATTTAATAATCTAGAAGTATGGAATGTAAAACACGACGTATGAAAATATAAACAGACACTCACACGTCCTCCTTGCTATACATACTTCTGTTAAGGCCAGTAGAATATCTCTCAAAGCTGCAGGGACAACATAAATGTGAATGTATTGCACACCATATTTCATTAATTTAGAGCAAGTATTTGTTGAGAATTAACCTTTTATGTTTAAAATATTTTATACATCTAAAAATTGCCCCATAAAATGAACTTTTACTGATATTCAAACAAAATTTTCATTTTTACTCAATAATAATATTTAGAACAGCTGCATATTTTTGTTTTTGCTGAGTTTTGTATAGTGTATGTATGAAATTTCTTTTTATATGCCACAGCTATTTTATTCATTTTCAAGAAATTTTATCAGCTTTGGATACCTTTGCCATAAAATTAAGAATGTCACCTTGACTCTTTGTGTATCTTTTATTTGTCTTTCCCTGGAACTAACCTAAACCCCTAGCGCAGCAGCCCATGAAGGGCCAAGGCTTGCTGCCCAGCCGCTGCGTCTCCTATCTCTGCCCACTACAGGCGTCATTGATGGGCTGCAGTACTGGTGGATGGGATGTGGTCAGCACCCCGAGCCCTCCCAGCCAGTTATATGGCCTTCTCGACCTGGAACCGCTACTTCTCTGTCAAGTAGCGGGACCTAACGAGGCTGTGTGCATCCTATGCCAGACCTCCCAGAGGGGATAAAACTCCCATGCTGGTACTGGGGATCGAACCTGGGTCCTCTACGTCAGAGGTAAATGTGCTACCAACTGCGCTATGGAGGTGGTCGTCTTTCCCTGGAAGCATACTGAGAAGTTCTAATTCCATAAAGTGGAACATTTTACTGAGAAAATCAACACTTTTTACTTTTATTTACTAGTTTGGGTCTCTTCTTCTTTTCCTCTTCCTTATGCCCTTTCGCACATTGGGTTTTCTCATGACCTATTTCCTATATTTTGTCCTATTCCTAGTTAGTTTAGCTTCCGTCAGTCTTTCCTTTCTTATTCACTATTTTCTCTACATAATTGCTCCATTCTATTCTTGGTCGCCCTCTCCCTCTGGCTGGTGGCGGCGCCGTGGCCGAGCAGTTAGCGCGCTCGCCTACCACCTAGGCGGCCCGGGTTCGATCCCAGGGACCCGCATGTGGTATTCGTGGTGGACGAAGCGGCGTCTGGGCGGGTTTTTTCCGGGTTCTCCGGTTTCCCCCGCCATCTCATTCCACCGGTGCTCCATCTTCATTCCATGTATCATCAGTGTCACCGCCTGTGGTGCCGTTGTAGTAAAAGTGGGTAAACACTACACACACACTCTCCCTCTGGCCTCCCATACCTGTTCCGGTTTCCTGCTCTCATCCGTCCTATTTATGTATCCAAACCATCATAGAACATTTGTCTCTATCTTTTTCATTACTGGTTCTTGATTAAGGATATTCTTTATTTGATAGTTTCTTATTCTGTCCCTTTTGATTTTCCCTATATATTTCCATTAGTACTTCATTTCTGTACTTGTAATTTTACTTTCATGTTTCCACAATACTGTCCAGCTTTCTGAGCTATAAAGAAGTGTTAGGAGATAAACTGTGTTATATATGCACATTTTTGTATCATTGTTAATTTCCTTTTTTCCTGTTTGTGTGTGATGGATTTGGTAACAGATTTGGTTTGCCTTAGTTAGTCTATTATTTATTTCTGTATCTATTTCTCTCTTTGAATTGATGCTTGTGCCTAATATTCAAAGTCCTTGGTCTCAAGATTCACATTTAAATTGCCACCTATAGATCCTTATAACCAAACATTCCATTCACACATTTTGGGTATGAAACTACCGGGAAAGCAAAAAAGTTACGAACAGGCTGCTCAGTGTTTTGCCTGTCTGCGTCCTTGGCACTGATTGCCATCTGCTGCTATCATAGAAAGGCGTGGATGAAACCATACAACGTTTTTAAAACTACTTTTAAAGGCTTTATTTACCAACAAATCAGTGGTGTAAAGTAGTTTGATCTTGAGTACTTCTGACGGTTGGTGTCACAATATTTATATAACATAGATCTCTAAACATTTTCAAGGTTATTAAGTTTTTTTTATTATTATTATTATTATTATTATTATTATTATTATTTTTTAAATTAACATCCTCCAATGTAATGTCATATTGGACGGTGAATGAATGAAATGGGTGAAATGATGCTCAAATGATCCTGATGTTCACGGAGCTTTAAGTTACCCAACATTCGTCTTCTCAGGATAAGGGAAAACCTCGGAAAAAAACCTTACCCGGATAACTTACCCTAAGTGAGATTCAAACTTGCGACCTCTTGAACGTGAGGCAGACATGCTAACCATCACGCTACCAAGACAGGCAAGGTTATTAAGGGACATCAAACATTTCTAATACAATAACTTCAGCAAGTGTTCAGCATCTAGGAACTGAATCTAAGTTGGACAGTTGAACCAGAATTGAAAATTAAGGAAAATTGGTGCTATTAACAGTGAAGCAGCAGAATCTAAAATAAAAACAAATTAGAAACTAAAAGCTTCACTTATCTTAGTAATATTGTGAGATTTTCCACAGCTGACATGTTTCAAGTTGTAATCCAACTTATTTCAAAGCTATACAAACAAGTTACCATAGTTACTGATGCTCATTTTAAACTAAAATGAAAAATTGAATGCCCTGTCTGGATGTTCAGTACCAGCACTCTTTATTGGCTGAGCTAGGTGCCAAGGTAACACGGAAGGGAATACAGCAGCCCAAGCCCATGTCAACCACCCTGTCACTCTGGCCTTACACAGTAGTGGGCCAGGTCTATGAGTCTGTTGCCCCTTCTTCACTTCTGGGAAGTATTAGCCACAATGGGTTAAGAAGGTCAGTGTCCCACCATCAATGGATGTTAGGTACAAACCAATCTTGTTCCTCATGATATGTAGAAAATAAAAGTTGTGTGTATACTAATTATGGAGATATGTGCTCAAAAATGGTGGTCCTATACAACCTAAAAATACCTAATTTCATGTTAGAACCTATTTTTACCTAATTTTAAATGTTTCAATTTGTTCATTTAATAATGTGGAAATGCTATGTAAACCTGTGTGCAGTTGTGCCTAGACAACAATCACAGTGAATAATATACAATATGTAGGACATTAATAACAGCTTTGTAACGGGGAGAGGATGCAGTGAGCATTGCTTTAGCCAAAGAACTTTTACAGGACCCAACAATTGTCCATGATATTGCATTCATAGTCTTCAAGCAAACCGGTCTACATGCAACTGGGATTGATAGAAGATTCCTGGTTACGTGGGTGAAAAACTCAAATCGGTGGTTCAAACAAACCCAGGAGTGACAGTTCTCTGCTCACTTGCTGACATCTTGTCTGACAAAACACCTGAACATGAATGTGCTGTTCCCTTGCATCTAATACCAACATTTAAATACGCTCTGGTGACATCAGTTGATGTGGAATGCTCATTTTCGGTTCATAAGATGGTGTTATCTGACAGGTGATGCAGCTTCTGAATGGAAAACTTAGAAAGTTGTCACCAATTTTTATAATTTTTGAAGCTATTTTGAGTTGTGATAGAACCTATTTTAGGTACCTGATTTAAGTGTTTTAGGGAATGAAAGTCTGAAGTATAATGATAACTAAACAATAGTGATGTTGACAGGAAGAAGTGGTGTACATTGAACGGAGTACTGAGGCTGTCTCAAGTGATGGTTCTGACGACCTCCTGGAGTTGGGCTTCACAGCATTTGGCAGGTAAACAAGTAATCTGTTATCTTCCTTTCATAGAAGTTTGAAAACAGTGTTGTTGTAATTAATTTAATTTAAAAGGTGAGTCAATTAATAACACTGAACAACACTTACAACATAGTTTTCCGGGACGCGTTTCGAAGGTTAACTTTCCTCCATTAACTATTGTCCGGTTGATAATGGAGGAAAGTTAACCTTCGAAACGCGTCCCGGAAAACTATGTTGTAAGTGTTGTTCAGTGTTATTAATTGACTCACCTTTTAAATTAAAGTAATCTGTTGCTCTCTTGTAATACTCTATTACAATAGAAGCAATAAATTACCCTTGTGCCATACACTTACAACACGTAAAAGAATCCTAAGCCTGATAAAGAGACCTCTAAACAAAATCAAATGATATTTTATTCCAATATAGAATGGGACATTTAGAACCATAGCAGTTAAAGAATGAACATAAATAAAAACTGAACTTCAATTTACTTACTCACCATTCTTTGTCTCTTGTGGTGTAATGCAAACAGTATAACATTTTAAAACCACTATATTGCAATTCACCTTTAAACATTTAACTATCACTTTAGTATTCCTCTGGCACCTACAGTGAAATATAATTTGGAACTATTTTTGTAAACATTTATCTTGAGTAAACTGAAATAGATAGGAAAATAAGTTTTGTAAGAATAGTTTGCAAAGAGAAATATAAGTATATTATAGTAGGTAGAAAGCTGCCTCTGTGGCATAGTGGTAGTGCACGAGCCTGTGGTGCAGAGGACCAGATTTGCTCCCTGGTACTGGCGTGGGGATTTTTCCCCCACTAGGAGGTATGGTTCAGGGAACACTCAGCCTCATTAGGTCTCTGAGAGGCCAATTGAGAATATACTTGATAAAGAAGTAGCAACCCCTGTTTCACGAAGGCCGCATAGCTGGCCAGGAGGGCTAGAGGTGCTGACCACCTCCCACTCTTCAGTACTGCAGCCCTCTCATGACACCTGTAGTGGGCAGAGGTGGAAGATGCAGTGATTGGTGGTAAGCACTGGCCTGTGTTTGGGGTTATTGTTGTTCTTTGTGAGTAGAAAAAGTGTACAAAGTAAGGCCTTTATTTATTTATTTTTACCTTTTTACTTTCTCTGCTACCTTTAGTAGAGGAAGCATTGTATTCCACCGGAAAATTCGATGTCAAGATTTCACTGGAAATACATGTTTTGAGGTCCCCTGAATCCAAAAGTATATTTAGAAAAAGGTCTGGGTGAGTGTGTGTGTGTGTGTCTGTCAGTCTTTGGACAGTATAACTCAAAAACGAAAAGTCTGTTAAAAACCAAAGTTGGTATTTAAGTTTAATGTCTTTCAAGGATGCGACACGAAGATTTTGAAGAAAATTACTCCACCCTAAACTACCCTTTACATGGAAAATTTTGATTCTCTTGAAAAAGGCTCTAATGATTTTTATTAAAATGCCATATATTTGAAATATTTGTATGACAAATGAAATGTATATCTTGAATTTTCTGGCTATAGCCCATGTAGTCCTATTTACTCTAGATAACTTTGGAATAACTCCTAAACTGAAAGAGATAGACCAAATCTTACTGTACAAAAAATGTAGATCTTGCTAAAATACACAATTTATGTCTAAATAATTTTTTTTGTAAAGTGAACCATTTTGGAGATATGCCTTGTTATTTGTGTGAGTTCTGGAGAACTTATACTTCTGTCAAATGGAACATCGTTATTCATTTTTGATATGTTAGCCGTGCAAAGAGAGCAGAATCTCAGAGCTTTAAATGATTTGACTATCACCCAAAGTGTACTGTATTTCCATATTTCCCTTGCACCTACAAGAAAATTAGCAATAAGATAATCTTTGCAGATGTTTATCTCGACTAACACTAAGGGTTAGTAAGAATGTTTAGTACACAAGTAGAGAAAGTCATGTGAGTGAAGCACATCAGATTTTATATAGCTCAAATGTTTATGCTGCATTAATTTTAAATTGGAAATGACCTTTAAAAATTATTATAGTTTATGACTAAAAGTAGCTATGTATCATGAGTGTATATATTTTGCAGATCTGTTGAGCTGCAGTTGGAACGAAATTCCCAGCTGATATCTCCGTACTTTGTAACACTGCGAGATGGGTTCCCAGCACATATTCCTGAACCTCCCACAAACTGTCATTATTTACAACATGGCCCTGATGTAGTGGCAGCACTGAGTAACTGCCATGGCCCTCCACACTTTCTGGTATGTATATAGTAAACAATTCAAAATTACAGGGCCTCTGTATGAACATGTGGCTGGAAAGTACACTGTTTGAGGCATGTATTTTTTTTTTAATGTTCCATTTATATGCCACCTTTAACATTGAAGGTCATATCAGCTGCTTTTAACTTCTTGGAACAATTGCAATGGTGTTCACTCACTTATCGATAGATTTTGAATGTTGAATGTTTATCACTTTTTTGTTTGTTTGTTTTTACGTTAAATTCATACTCATTCATACGTCCTCCTCTAGGGAGGATGGGGAATAATCCTAGCAGAAGAAAAATTCCTGCCCTCCCGGAATCGAAACTGAGACCCCTTGTACAGCAGGCAGGTGCTCTAACAACTGAGCTATGGAGGTGCCAGTCAGATATTCATAGTCTTAAATTCAAGTACAGGCAGTGCTGTGCCGAGTGGTCAGATGGTTTGTCTATCACCAAGGCAGCCCGGGTTTGATCCCAGGTACCTGCATGTGATATTCATGGTGGATGAAGTGGTGGCTGGGTGAGTTTTCTCCAAGTTCTCTGGGTTCCCCGCCGCTCATTCTACCAATTGCTTCATCATCACCTTTCCAATTATTCATTTCACCTGCATTTCATATCATCTTCTTGCTCAGTCTCATACTTGCAGGTGTTCACTCTGTCCAGTCCATATGTTCCTGTGTTCCCTGACAGGAATCTGATCCTAGGTACTGTCTTGTAGGTCCTACATAAGGGGAGGGTAATCACTTCCTCACTCTCATACTTGCAGGTGTTCACTCTGTCTGGTACATAGGTTCCTGTGTTCCCTGACAGACGTCTGACTCTAGACACTGTCTTGTAAGTCCGACATAAGGGGAGGGTAATCACTTCCTCACTCTCATACTTGCAGATGTTCACCCTGTCTGGTACATAGGTTCCTGTGTTCCCCGACAGACGTCTGACTCTAGACACTGGCTTGTAAGTCCTACATAAGGGGAGGGTAATCACTTCCTCACTCTCATACTTGCAGGTGTTCACTGTCTGGTACATAGGTTCCTGTGTTCCCTGACAGATGTCTGACTCTAGACACTGTCTTGTAGGTCCTACATAAGGGGAGAGTAATCACTTCCTCACTCTCATACTTGCAGGTGTTCACTCTGTCTGGTACATAGGTTCCTGTGTTCCCTGAGAGACGTCTGATTCTAGACACTGTCTTGTAAGTCCTACATAAGGGGAGGGTAATCACTTCCTCACTCTCATACTTGCAGGTGTTCACTCTGTCTGGTACATAGGTTCCTGTGTTCCCTGACAGACATCTGACTCTAGACACTGTCTTGTAAGTCCTACATAAGGGGAGGGTAATCACTTCCTCACTCTCATACTTGCAGGTGTTCACTCTGTCTGGTACATAGGTTCCTGTGTTCCCTGACAGACGTCTGACTAGACACTGTCTTGTAAGTCCTACATAAGGGGAGGGTAATCACTTCCTCACTCTCATACTTGCAGGTGTTCGCTCTGTCTGGTACATAGGTTCCTGTGCTCCCTGACAGACGTCTGACTAGACACTGTCTTGTAAGTCCTACATAAGGGGAGGGTAATCACTTCCTCACTCTCATACTTGCAGGTGTTCGCTCTGTCTGGTACATAGGTTCCTGTGCTCCCTGACAGACGTCTGACTAGACACTGTCTTGTAAGTCCTACATAAGGGGAGGGTAATCACTTCCTCACTCTCATACTTGCAGGTGTTCACTCTGTCTGGTACGTAGGTTCCTGTGTTCCCTGACAGACGTCTGACTAGACACTGTCTTGTAAGTCCTACATAAGGGGAGGATAATCACTTCCTCACTCTCATACTTGCAGGTGTTCACTCTGTCTGGTACATAGGTTCCTGTGTTCCCTGACAGACGTCTGACCCTAGACACTGTCTTGTAGGTCCTACATAAGGGTAGGGTAATCAGGTGAAGAAGAAGAAGAAGAAGGAAGGGGAAGAAGGGGAAGAAGAAGAAGGAGAAGGAGAAGAAGCAGAAGAAGAAGAAGAACAAGAAGAAGAAGAAGAGGAGGAGGCAGCAGCAGCAGCGCCTAGGTGAATTCTCTGGTTTCCCCCACTCATTTCACCAAGTGCTTCATTGTCACCTTTTCATTCATCCATTTCATATCATCCTCTTCCTCAGTCTCATACTTGGTGCTGTTTCCAGGTCTTCACTCTGTCCAGTCTGTCAGTTTGTCTGCTCCCCAACAGGCCTCTGGCCCTAGGCACAGGCTTGTTAGTCCTCCATACAAGGAGCATAATCAGAAAAACCCAATCTAGCAGGTTTTGTTGGTTGGTAGCACCACAGGTTTGCTCTTCTTATGTGATAATTTCTCTGTAAAAGAAGACCATCTATTTGAGATACTCTGTACCTGTAATAAGGGTTTTACTACTTCCTATTTCACTAATTGCATCACTTTTAATGTACAACCAAGTATAATAGCCTTGCCAAAATAAATAAGAAGCAACAAAATTAGAACATGAAATAAATTTATTCCATGATCATCTGCCCTGTGCCATGCCTTAGAACAGGGCCTTTCAGGGTGCATTGCAGGGTACAAGGTGCAAAATGTGACTACCAAAAGTTGACCTCAGTGAAACCTCCATTCGCTGTTTCCTTTTGTTCTCTTGCTTTGCTGTTTCAGCCTGCCTCACTCTCAGGACTGTTTCATGCTTAGTGCATAATGTTTCAGTGTGATGCACAATATTAAACTGGTTCATTTGTTTTAATGATCTAGAAAGCACTAATACAAACCTCATTCTTGCATAGAGAATGCTTTCTGCAAGGTGTAGCAAGCTCTTTCATTTTTTCTCTCTATCGTTCTCTATAATTTCACTGTATATGTATTCTGTTATGGTGTCTTTTAACAGATAAGTTTCTCACACATGTATTTATTGTACTGCACATGAGGCATTTGGGATCTATCATGATGAGTTTGGAGCAAACTGCTCCATAATTAGCTATTTCTATTGCATTTATCTATTTTACTGATAAGCAAGCCAACTATCAATACAGGTTTCCTCAAGTTTTTGCTTCTTCGCTTTGCAGCACGTGAGTTGAGGCAAGCTTTACCAAGTCGCCACAATGCACAGTGCAAGAAACCTCTGCACCTTGGATTGCACCTGTGCCATTTTTTTAAGCTTTGAGAGGTCCTGCTGTGGAATATAGAGATCTCATCACTTCAACAAAATTAATCAACCAAGAATCAATAAGGCAGCATGACACCAACCCATATATTAAAAAACTGCTATAGTACTATAAGAAGCGAAGAAATGAAACATATTGCACCATATAAAGGAGAGCTATCCTTATTTATTTATTGGTCCTGTAGATCATATACATGATATAGGACTTATTAGGAACATAGAGTGCACTTCTGTGTCACAATTTCAGAAAATGTCTAACGTATATCACTACTTCTAGTATATATACACCGGGGAAAAGTAATATTGATAGTAACCTAAATGTATTTTTACATGAATGTCTTTTGTTTAAACCCAACATTATCCTAATTACTCATTTTTGTAGCTTAAAAATAATATCTCCTTTGTCAGTTTTTCCCCAAAATATTACACCAAACTTCAATAAACTATATACATATGCAAAATACAAATTCCTTTAAGTGCTTAAGTGTACTACTTTATTTATAGTCTTAAATACAAAACAAATTTGGCTTAATTTGGATGTCAACTTTTCAACATGTGTGTTCCATTTCAGACGTTCATTGATGTGCTGTGGATGTTTTATACTATACTGTCTATTGTCCTTGATATTGTAATGTTGCAGCATGGATTTGTACTTGTGGGGAACGACACCTTGGAGATAAGACCTCTAGTTGAGGAGGAGCAGGTGCAGGACGACTTGCAGAGTATCCCCCACATCATCAGGAGGTCTCCAACTCCCCACCCTGACATCTCTACAGATCTCCTCATTCAACAGGACACTATTCTGGTACAGTCTCATATTTTCGTGACTAAGACATGGGAACGTGTGTAATTACATGTTCTATTCCCTTACTTTGAGCCACTAAAACAAAAACATGTTGGCTATTTGTACTTCTGATATGGTTATAAATGGATTTCACTTCACTTATTTTTATATGTTTATTAGAAGGGAGAAATTACTTTGTGATTGGCACAAGCTCCTGTTGGGCAAGTGCTGATGACTCATCATCTGTGTAATCAGGAGTTTGTCGTCCTGGAGTTATTGGCCTGAGAGATACCACACCCTCCAACTGGCTGACTCACAGTTTCTCCTTCACTTTCTATATTGTCATGGTACCTTATTCATAGAGCATTGAAATGAAAAGTCCTGAGCATACAGAAAAATATTAAACATTAACCATACCATTCTGGTTGTGACATTGAATTTTTCAGTCCTGATTCTACCTCTCAAACATTGCCCACACACGGCTTGTGTGTTTTGAAACACCAATAGTAAGTTTGTTGGCATAAATAAATAATAATTACTATTGCTTTGTTACAGGATGAGCTGTACAGACCATCAAGAGCAACAACAAAAACCAAGACAGTTGAATTAGCACTCTTCTTTGATGAGGCAGGCTATCGTCTGTTCTCACCATACTTTGATGGAAATGATGCTAAGTTGAGGGATATGCTTCTGGCCTACATGAATGGGGTATGTGTTGTGTACTACACTTAGGATATGCTCTTCAACAATGTGACTGGCAGTGCATGGTACTAAACCAGCCTGCTATTTCTTCTCCGCATCATTATAAAAGGTAGGCATTCTGTACAAACGTGTCACCTGTTGAGCACTGGTACAGCCAAAATGGATATGTCTTTTAACAGGAGAGCAAAAAACTTACGAACTGGCCGTACCACGTTTTGTCTGTCGGCATCCTCAGCGCTCATCCGTCTGCTGCTGTCATGAAACCATACAACATTTTTAAAACTACTTTTAAAGGCTTTACCTACCAACTTTATGAAAAGAGATTGCCTAGTTGAAGAGCGTGTGCCACAGTTATTTTATATGGTTTTAACTTCAGCAATTTACTAACTGTTCGCACAGAGCTATAAGAAATGCCCGCCTGTTGTGAAAGATGCCTAAGCAATTTTTGGGGGGAATTCTCCAAACAATAGCCAGTGTCGTCTAATGTTTTTTTAGTAAGAACTGTATGCTGTGTTTAAATTTTCTAGCCTGAACACTTCCTGTGGCCTGAAATTTATTGTAAAGTACATGAACTGTTGTACCTCTTTTTGCACATCATACTTGCATTTGGCAAGCTGATTGAGTTAACACATGAAAATCAGAAATAAATACATGCTGTGCAGTAGAAAATATATACACTTTGTGACTCAGTACAGGACAAAATAATAAGTCACTCGTAATAACTGAACCATGTCACATCATTATCAACTCAGTACTGCATGAAGGTGTCAGAAGTGTGACCTCGTTTACAGCAACAGTGTGTTATCATGTTTTTACATGCCCAGTGGAAAAACACAGTCCAGCTGCCCTTAGGATCCATTTGTCTCATCCTTCCTTCAGGAGCAAAAGATCACCTTTCAGCCAAGGTGCTAAGTGCTCCTTTGCAAGTTGTTGAGTCATAGTGTAGTGTAATGCTTATGATTATATTTTGATGTGTCCTATAATTTAATATGCTTTATACAAAATAATTTCACTGGATCAATAAATTATTATATTATTATTAAAAGTGTAGAACTGAATAACACACTCACACACACACATATGTTTCAACTTTACTTTAATTGAATGGTACCTACTATTTACAGGTTCAGGCGTTATATCACCATCCCAGTCTAGGTGAGTCTATAGACCTGGTGCTTGTCCGCCTGGAACTGCTCACACGACAACCCTCAGACCTGCCACACTATGATGGAGAGCGAGGAAAGCTTCTGGATTCCTTCTGTGACTACAATGCCAAGCATAACCCCAAGGATGACACAAATCCAGCTCACTGGGATATGGGGCTCTATGTGTCTGGGTTGGTACTACTGCCATTATCCACAACTTAAACAAGCAGTGTAGAGCTTTTGTTCACAAAGTAACTGAATATTGCTTCTTACAGATTGGATTTCTTTGCTTATGAGAATGGGAGAAAAAGTGGCGTTACAATGGGTGAGTATGGTCTAGGTTACATTTTATACAAGATCTAGTTGGAAATGCATCTTTAGAGGTCATCCAACATAAAAATAAATGTTACTATAGCTCAGCACTTAGCAACAAAACTATTATCCTTCACGTACCTTGTCAGTCTGGGTGGCTCAGTGGGTTAGATGCCGGCCTACTGATTCCAAGGTCGCAGGTTCAAATCTGGCCCAGACTGATGGTTTTTAAGTGTGCTTAAAAACGACAGCTCCATGTCAGTAGATTTACTGACATGTAAAAGAACTCTTGCGAGACAAAATTCTGGGACACCGGTGACGCTGATGTGATCCTGGCAATTGACAGCATCGTTAAACAACAAAATAACGTTTTTTTTTTAAATTCATGCACCTTCCTATATTTTTCATATACAGTTTAGCTGTTCATGGATTAATAAATGTTTTATATTCATTTGTTCTTTCTCATTGTACAGTTTTATGTAAGTGTTTGCAGGGACAGTCATGTCCAGTGGTGAGCCTAAACTGGCAACAGATGTTTTTCAAAGTATTCAGGTTTCTTATTCATTTTCCTGCTTTGGAACTGAATATACATATTTGTAGTTAATTTAATGTTATAATTGTTATTGATTTTCTTCTTAATGATATGTCAGTATGTACTTATGGTTAATTCACTGATTGGTGAAGTACAATAGAATAATCTATTTTTATACATAATTACATTATAAATGTTAACAACTCAGTAATGTTAGTAAGTTTCATAAAGTGAATGCCCTAAGAATCCTACTTACACTGCTATCTACACCTCTTAGCTAAGGAACATAAACAGAATCCTTGTGTATCACAAAAACGGTGATCAATTTAGAATCTGTTCAACTGCTTGAATGCAGTCAACCTCAATGAATGCTTGTCAGACTGTCATTAATTTTGTTGTAAATAAATTTACATCAGGATTTATGTATGTAATATGAAGTTAGACTGGCACTGTAACACATATCTGTCTCTAGTGTGGTCGACCCAGGTTCAATCCCTGGCACTAATGTGAGGTGCACTCAGCCTCGTCATGCCAATTGAGTGAAGAGTCAAGTAGTTGCCTTAAAGACGAAGCAGTATGACTCAGGAGTAATGTCTGTGGCTCACCTTCCTGATCTTGGGTTTTTCCTGGGGTCATTCAAATGCTGGGAAGGACATTTGCCTTACACCCCCTGAATCACTCCCTTTCATTTCATTTTCTCCAGGTTGTAAGAGTCAGTAGCATGCACTGCAGTGGAGCCTATAGAAATACAGTGTTCAGCTAGCCACCCACCACAGGCAAGACCTGGCTGGTAGCGTGCTCTCTGGAATTCACTCAGGCTGCACCTGTGAGGCACCCACTGTGGTAGTTCTGGCCGCCTGTAGGGTACCCTCATATCATCCTGATGCACAATAAGCCATCAACCACCATGGTTGGAGTAGTTGGCATGCTGCACTCCTCTGTAGCTGGGCGATAAGGGGAGGGGGAGACACCCTAGGGATTAATATGAACTGCCACCTTGTAAGTCAATGTTATTTATACTTCAAGTGGGATGTTCATGTATGTAACTATTTCAGAGTGATTCCTATGGTAATTTTTGTTGCAGTTTATTTTGAACTTTGATTCTTGTTTTTGCTAAGATCTGCTTTCCCATTCTTACTCAAGTTACTCAATGTGTGAGAATCTATTGGAAGACTATGTTGTTTTTGTGTGTGATGCAGGTTTGGCAACCGTTGGAGGGGTATGCCATGAGAAGTATGCCTGTGTAATAGCTGAACTGGGCACTACCAACGTGTTTGGCAAGCCATATCCTTCAGCAGGCTTCACGTCCGTTTATATCCTCGCTCATGAAATAGGACACAAGTACGTGCAATACTTCCTTATCACTGCCTGCCACTGCATGTACCATTATCCCTTTTCAAAATACACTTCAAATGTCATGTTGTAAAGCATCTTATTTTTTCTCACAATGGTTCATTAGTAACAAAAACTATCAACAGTGATGTTTTCTGTATTGTACATGTAATTAAGTTCATATAGATTAATTTGAGATTATTTCCACATGTTTCAGTGGTCACACAGAATGTGATGAGCTATGACGATTCAGACCTTACTTTCTACATTACTCTTGTATTTGTGTAAATGTTTATGTTAATTAACATGAAGTAGATAAGAAAATAAGGATAGTTTGTAGATGCTGTTCAGTAATAGAGAAACTGACATGAATGTTACAGTCTTGGCATGCACCACGACAGCAGTCAGAACTCATGTCCCAAGGACGGCTACATCATGTCACCGTCTAGAGGAACCAGTGGTGAGACTGTGTGGTCCAGTTGCAGTGCAGAGGTTATCAGGAAGCTCACGTATGTACTTCACTTAGAACATGTATAACTGTCCATCTTTTAAATTCATGTACCTGACACAAGGTACAATGGCTTCATTGCCAGATGTAAGGCACTAGAAAACAACAACACTTAAGTATGGTCTGCATATTTTGTTTTCTTTCATAGCAAAATATGGCATTTTATTATAGGGAAGCAGTAGCAATGTACTTTTACTGCAAAAAAAGTTTATTTGCATAGTTTCTGATTCTCATAAACTGCAAACTGCTGTTTAAGAATTATGACTATAGTAAACCTATACATATTTACTGCAATCAATATAAAAACAACTTATCAGATTTGAAACTTAAGACAAGACATACCTAATCAAATAAACATAAAATACCATAGACAAGAGCCTCTCAGGATGCACGCACCAGTGCACTACATGGTGCAAGGTGCACAATGTAACTATGAAATGTTGACCTCGATGCAAACCTCCACTCGCCTATCTAGCTCACTTTGCCATCTTACCCTTCCTCACTTTTATCGCTGTTTCTTGCTCATTGTTTAATGTTTATGTGCAATGCACAGTGTTAAACTGGTTAATTTGGTTTATAATACCAAATCTGGTATTTTGTTTAAATGATCTAGAAAGTAGTAGTACAAACCTCATTTTGGTTAAAGTATGCTCTCCTAATGTGCCTTATGCTATAATTTCACCATATGTGTACTCTGTTACCTATACGTGGTGTCTTTCCTTACTGTTTGTCACTGATTTAAATGGACTTTCAGCATTCTTTGCTTCCTTTGGAGCAGGTTGCTCCATTACTATATAGCTATATTGCACCTGTCTATTTCACAATAAGCAAGTCGTCTCTCTGCTTCTTCGCTCTGCAGCATGCAAGTTGAGCCAGCCTTAACTGAGTTGCTGCAAAGCATAGGATAAGGAACCTCTGCACCTGGTGCAATCTTAAGCTCTGTCAGGCCCTATCATAGACTCAGTAAAACAGCAAACAGTTCAAAGTGTATCACAGGCATTGATACAATTACCTGTCACAAACACAACTGAGTTGAAACTGCACCTGTCTTTGTATGAGATGTCCCAGGTTTGATTCCCAGCTGGGGGTTGGGAAATTTTTCTCTAACCAAGATTATTCTCTATCCTTCCCAGATTCTGAAAGTCTGTGTATATGTGATCTAATGTAAGGACCTAAAAAGAAAGCACAATCCAGAAATCCTATAAACAAGTTTATATTAATTAACACCATTGCTTACAGTTCCAAATACATTCCAATGATAAAACGTTGCCAATATGACCATCGTAGTTAAAGGTGAGGTATAAATGGAACAATTAAAAATAAATAATAAGATCCAAATAAAAAAACATATTGGTTAATTGATATACTGTATTACTCAATTAAAAATGCTTTGATGCTAATATAAAGTAATTTCTAACTTTATAAGATTTATTATGTACTGTCTTATTGTTGCAAAACATTTAATGTATTATAAAGTTGATATTGTGCATAGATATGTGTTTGTTACAGATGGGCCAAGTGTCTGTCAGATGCCCCTACTAAGATGCCCCCCGACATGGACCATGAGAGGATGTACCAAGATGAACCAGGACAGGTGTGGGGGGCCAAGCGCCAGTGTGAGATTCTGCTCAGAGACAAAGATGCAACACTGCTATATCCCGACAAGCTGCATGTGAGTCACATCACTTCCTCTGCCTACCTACCTATACATTGGTAATACACTCATAATACCAATGTACCATGCTGTTTGCATGACCATCAGAAAAAGGAATAGCAACTTCTAAGTTATAAAAAGTACTTGAAAAAATTCAAATCAATAGTACAGAAATTTAACAAATGAGACTAGTCTGAAGCTTTCATGGCTGGAGTCAGATTTAAAGCTAGAGATTTCTTGCGGGCTTAAAAGCTGTGGTCTGCTGGAGTTTAGAGGTCCAGTTACAACAAAATCGTTGGCTGGAGGTGCTGTTTTTATATCTGGGCTGCTCACAGGAGATTGGCTGAACTTGAGTAGGAGGTGTGTGCTAGGTGGGTGGGGCTTCTCCGTTCTGATTGCTGAATGGTTTACTCGATTTCTCTGCATTTGTACTTCTTTTTTATTCTCAAGTATTAGATGCCAGGTTTTGTTCAGTTTTAGAGCTTCTTCCTTTCTGTTAAAATTATTGGGGTATTGGTAAATTTCTGTGACTAAACAAACATTTCCATTCTACAGACTGTAATCAAACCTAGGACCTCTGGTTTGGAAATTAGTACTGAGGCAATCTGTCTTAATACTGTGTAAAAACAAAAACAAGTACATAAATACTCTGTGACTGTGAAATGATAGAAAGTCATGTGAATGTTACACATACTTTGGATCAGTATCTCATGATATAGGTACCATATAAAATGAAACTTGTCAATTACATGCTATGAAGAATAGGAGGAAGATTTCAGTTTCTGGTGATAGTCACACAAGAGGACTCACACAATGAATACATGAAAACATCAGCAACTGTGAAGCTCAATGTATAGTTTAAAGATGCAACATTGTCTGTATCCAGCTCAAGTAACATGCAAGAAATGTAAAACATTGTGCGAGGAGCCAATCATGTGTACTAAAATGAAGCAATGAACTGCACAGATGCCCTAGATCAACTTCTAAAGGAAGAGCAAAAGAAGAAAGCCAGCATAGTAGTGTTAAATATCCCTAACAGATATCACTTGAATTATAACATTTGTATCAATAGAGATATCAGAAAAACTAATGAAACAGTGAAATTAATGTGCTCAGTGCACCCAAATATGAAACTAGTGAACATCAGTAACCTTATCTGTATCATACCAAACATGGACTGCATTTGAATTTAAAGGATGAAAGATATTTAAGCTCACTTCTTTCAGAAATAAGTAGTAAACTACGTTACTTGTCAAAGATGACTAATTTAATGTGGTCAATGAAGACTGCCACAACTATGATACAAGGCGGGGAGGAGGTAAATCATAAATAAAAATAAAACTAATAAACACCCTTACACAAAGAGCCAATGCAAGTGAAAGATAATGTAAATATTAAATTCAAAAATGTTTTAAAATCTTACCTAATTAAGAAATGTTTATAGAGTATTGCAGAATTATAATATATGTAACGTAAATGGAAAAATGCAACCCCATAGCACAACAGCCCATCCGAGCCAAAGCCTACCGCCTGACCGCTGTCCTCCATCTCTGCCCATCACAGGTGCAGTACTGGAGGTGGGATGTAATAAGTGCCTGGGGCCCTCCTGGGTTGTTATGCAGTATGCTTCACCAGGGGCCACTACTTATCAATCAAGCAGCTCCTCAGTTGGCCTCTCAGGGACATAATGAGGCTGAGTGCACCCCATACTGGATCTCCCAATGGGAGAGAAATTCCCTTGCTGGTACCAGGGATTCTTTACCCCAGAGGCAGGCATGCTACCACTGCACTACGGATGTGGTCCTTATAATATATGTACATATCTCTAATTATACTCTTGTATACAATTGTAATCATTTTTATTAAGTTTGAATAACTTTACTATGGATATTAACTCACAATGCCAAATTCTTTTGTAAAGAGGCTGTTGACTGGAATAAGTTATTTGTATTACAGGACATCTGTGAGAACCTGAAATGTAAAACTCCCCATCGCTCTGGTTTCTATTTTGCTGGTCCTGCTCTCGAGGGAACACTGTGTGGTAAGAATGAGGTAAGTCTTTGTTACTACAGACAGTTCAGATAATGCAACAAACATACTCAATTTCTGCAATTTTACATTACATAAAGTAAAGATTTAATTATAGTCTCGCAGATTAACATCATCACTCTTGACACATAATGAATGGGAGTTGAGATAGAAATAATCGAACCAATTCCTCATTCATGATCCCATTAATAGAAACAGACATACTTCATCACCAACTTCACTGGAGAATGTTGATCAGTTGATAAGTTAACTTGCACATTTTCTATTACTCTCCTCATAGCATCTATCTGCTATAAAATAAATTATACTTGACTACAACTTTAATGTGCATGCATGGCTGGGGAATTGTTTGTCCTGCACTGCACTGTTTTCTCTCCATGTGACAGCTAATAAGTTGACATGTTTTGAGACTACACATTTTAATGCTAAAGTGTATTAGTGCTGAGCCTTCACATGTGACACAAACTCTTGTACACAAGTGAGACATATTCCCTGCTATAATCTTGCCCAAAATAAGCAACACACTGCAGGCAAACAAAGTTGAGAGGTAGCCTCAAGCACGTGGCTGCAGTGAATGGTCCCTAACCGTAACTCTGAGTCTCAAGAGTAGAAAATAGATTTATAACATTACTTCTAAAAATGCACTAACATATAGTTATAATAATTTTATTGCAGTGTGCTACATTTCTGTGTTCTTTTGAAATAGCAATCAATGCATTATCGCATAACCAATGCAGATTTTGTGTGAAGTAATACAAAAATGTGTTTCTTAAAAATGGAAACACTATAGGGAAAAGAGAACTACGAGGGCTGTCCCAGAAATGCCTGATCTGACTTATAGATAGTAGTTGCTGTTTAAAATAAATGACTACAGTAGAAAGTACCAACCTTATAACACTTAAGTTTGAAGTTTGATGATGCTACATTTTTAGTATTTCTTGGCAGTCATCAATAGTGAATGTTTTCAGCAAATTTGTACACATGGTTTAAACTGGTCATCATTATACGATGCAATACTTTCATTTGAAAGGTCTTAGTCCAACTAATATTAACACTTAGCTAGATTCTACTCTGGGGAGTCTGCTCCTGCATTTATAACAGTAAAATATTGGGTGGCAGAGTTTAAGTGGGACTGTATGAGCTGCCAAGACAAACACTACAGTGGTTGACTAACTGAGGTGACCTCGCCACAAATTGTAAAGAAAATCCACAAAATGTTATTGGATGGCCATTGACTGAAAGTGCATAAGCCAGCAGACATTTAAAAAAAACGCTGTGCATCACATAGTGACTGAAAAAGTTGTGTACAATGCAACAAAAACAGCATTGTGAGGATGTTTAAGTCGAGTATTTGGCAATGTTTTGCTGCAACAAACCTGAGTTTTTGTGTCAATTCATAATCATGGATGAAACACCTTCACACGTGAGATGAAGGAACAGTTGAAACAGTGGATTGAAAGGGGAGAATCAGCTCCAAAGAAGGTGAAGACAGTTCCATCTGCAGGCAGAGACTTGGTATCAGTTTTTTGGGATGCACATAGATAATTTTAATTATGTCCAAAAAGGAAAAGCAATCAATGACAAGTGTAATGTGAACTTGTTGTAGCATTTGAGTGATGAAATTAAACAAAAACGGCCACATTTAGCAAAAAAGAAAGTTTTGTTTCGTGAAGACAATGCACCAGTTCACACATCCACTATCTCCATGGCCAAAATCAATGAGCTAAAGTTTGAATTGCTTCCTCATGCACCTTATTCATCAGATAACTTGAAGAAATGCCTTGGTGGTAAATGAGGTGGAATCGGTTGTTTTGTAGAGCTCAACGGATCTCACTATAAACAGGATATCAAAGCTACTGAGTATTGCTGGGAACAGTGTATCAAGACTATGTAGAGAAAAGAAGATATTTTTGTGCTTTCTTTATTAGGTTGGGTACTTCTGGGACAATACTCGTACTGTTGTTAAGAAACCGTGTTTTTGTAATGGAAAAACTCAATTACATTGGAGAAAAGTTCAAACCAAGTCCTAAGAAATCTCTTGAGAAGTGAAAACCCTATAACTGTAGTTCATATAATCTGAGTAGAGTTGGATAATGTTAATGATCATGTTAATATGGACCAACATCTTCTGTATGATAATAACTTGTAAGGGATTATGAATATGCAGCTTAGTGTGCTTCCTGGAGCCGTGAAACCATCCACACGTCCAAACAAGGGTTCTACATTAAATGAGACAATATTTGTTTGTTCTTATATAGTAGCATTAAACTGTTGCAGTGGTGTCATGGAGGATCTTGTGAGTCCATTAAGAAGAAGAAGCCACCAGTGAAGGTGGTGCCAGGTGGTTGGAGTGCTTGGAAACCAACAGGAAAATGTACTTCTGGTTGCATCACTAAATCTCTAGGTCAGCATCAACTTTCACTATCTCCCACAATTTACAGCACCTTTTTAATTAGTGAACTGTCAGGTGGAACACTCACATAATTTTTATCCAAAATCTTTTTCAGTAATGTCTAATATATTTTGTACTGACTATCTTTGAAAACCTGATGACAGTTATGGCTGGTTCACAATAAACAAGAATTGATTGTCTGGCAAAACATTTAAACAGAATTGGGATATATTCTTCACCACTCTATCCTCTATGTGATCTGCAAGAGGAAATGGACCAAGGCCACCTTCAAATATGCCCGGCCACTTCTAGTGCCTCATCCATCAGTGAAAAATATTGGATAGCAAGAGGATTAATGACTTCATTGTCAGAAATCCAGCATTAGCTAACACCAACAAGTAGATATTTCTAACATGAGTTTATTGATAGTCTCTTCCGTGAATATTGGAAAATCTTTAGCCATCTAACAGCACTTCAAAAACATGTAGTCTTCCAATGGATACCAGCTCACTGTGGACTGAGTGGTAATGAGAAAGCTGATTTTCTTGCAAAAAAGGGTACCAGCAGTGTACAGAAATATATAGTTAATCTACCATTTTATGCAGCTAAAAGATTAGTCAACTCTGAATTCAAAAAAATTATGGAAAAATATTACTATGAAAAATCAAAAAATAAAAGATGGGAACTACCAAACATTCAAACAGTAATTCCTGATTATCCTTGAAAAACAGCAGTTGCAACCTTCAGGTTGATTATGGGACATGATTGTCTGGCAAAACATTTAAACAGAATTGGGATATATTCTTCACCACTCTGTCTTCTATGTGATCTGCAAGAGGAAATGGACCAAGACCACCTTCAAATATGCCCGGCCACTTCTAGTGCCCCATCCATCAGTGAAAAATATTGGAGAGCAAGAGGATTAATGACTTCATTGTCGTCAGTAATCCAGCATTAGCTAAAAACAAGAATGGTAATCAGAATGGGGATGACAACATTAAAATACACTTATTCACAACTTACAGGAAGTTTTCACAGGTCTGGTATTAGGAGAGAAGACTTGGTCAAGTTTTAACTTTCTCTTCCTCAATCCTGGGCATGATATACTAGATCCATATTAGACCCTTCAGTGTAGACATGACAAGAAACTGCTACTAGAGCTCTCTCTAGTTACAGGCTGTAGTGAAAGGATGTGTTGTATCATATGTGTTACACGTAAGTGCCAGTAAATTTCTGGTTATTTTTCTCCTCTCAATTAGTGTACAGCTTAATTTCATGCAAAATATTTGTTTGTTTCTTCCTCAAAATTTAGGGTGCAGGTTATATGTGGTGACAGCTTATTATCAGGTCAATATGATACATACATTTGACTCCTAGTACATGTAGTATATATGTAAACAACTGTCTGCACATTGAGGCTTACATTCACAGACATTTCTCCTGTTCATGCACTGCCCCAAACCTCAATGACATTAAATAAATGTGAGTGTATTACACCATGTGTGCAGGATACCAACAGAGGAGACGCAGCTGTACCAACCCCAAGCCTGTCAACACTGACGAGGGCTGTGAAGGTCCCAGTTTTGATGTTGTACTATGCAAGGATAAGAAGGTGTGTATGCTGACCTGTAAAGTGTTGGAATATTCTCTCAGGTGAACTGTGTTCTCTAGGTTATCATTTCAATTGCTACAGATGTGCAAGAAGCAACAAAGTGTGACAGACTTCGCAACAGCTGCTTGTGCTAAGTTCAGCAAACTTCTGCCTGAACTAGACTCCAAGAGTTCAGGACTGCAAGCCCCTCATGAACAAGGTAATGCCTAACTCTAACCTTTTACTTCTTCAATAAGACTTACAAGCCAGTGCCTAGGGTCAGATGCTGTTGGGGAGCACAGGAACCTGTGGACTGGACAGAGTAAAGACCTGGAAGTAGCAACAGGTATGAGTGAGGATGATATGAAATGCAGATGAAATGGATGAATGGAAAGGTGATGATGGAGCAGTTGGTGGAATGAGTGGTGAGGGAAACCGGAGAACCCAGAGAAAACCCGCCTTGATGCTGCTTTGTCCATCACAAATACTACATGTGGGTCCCTGGAATTGAAACAGGCCGTGTTGGTGACAGGCAAATGGTCTAACTGCTCAGCCATAGCACCACTCCACTTTACTTTTAAGGATATATTAAAACTTTTGTTTGTTTATGATGCTGTCAATTGCCAGGATCATATCAGACTACTGATGTGCTGGAATTTTATCTCACTGTTTATTTACATGCCAGTAAATCTACTGACATGAGTCTGTTGCTTTTAAACACACTTATAAACCATTGGTCTGTACTGGTTTTGAACTTGTAACTTTGGGATCAATAAGCCAGCTCCTAACTGAGTCACCCAGAGTTACTACTTTTAAGGAGGGTGCAAGTGATAAACTCTATGATATTAGCAAAATCTTACTGCACAGAAAATGCAGATCTTGTTAAAACACATTATTTATGTCACATGAAAATAACATCATCAAGGTGTTAATCATTTGCAACTTATTCTTTATTATTGTTCTGAATCTTCAAATACATTTTTCAAGTGGTAAGTTGCTGTCACATATTTCAAAGCCATAACATAGTGACACTTCTTTCTCTGTTTACTCTCCTCATACACGGAACTTACAAGTAGGCATGTGGAGTCAGATGTCTCACAGAGTCTGGTATGAGAGTGAGAAAGGAAATGTGATGATAGAGCAGCTAGTGGAATGAACGGCAGTGGAAACCAGAGAAAACCTACCCAGATACTGCTGTCCACAAAAAATCCTAAATTAAGGTCCCTTGTATTGAGCCAGGATTGAGTTAGTGAGAAGAGAGAGGTCTAAAAATTCGGCCACAACATTGTCAACCCCCCCCCCCCCACACACAGAGTAATATACCTTTTTGGAAATATGACTATCACTTTAGCCTACTGTTTAGTAGTTATACCTATAGAAAAATGTGTATTGTTATCTGTATTAACATGAAGTAGAAGTGTGGGGTAGCATGTTTCCCTCATATTCAAGAGGTACAGAGTTCAAAACTCGGATAAGGAGAATTATCTGGATAAGGTATTTTCTGGGTTTTCCCCTATTCTGAGAGGATAAATGTCCAGTAACTTTAAGCTCATTTGAGCATCATTCCACCTCTCAAACATTGCTCACACACAGCTTGTGTTCAAAAACACCAACAGCAAGTTGATTGGCATAAAAAAAAAGGGTGGTAACTTGGCATTCATATTGCACATTCTCTACTTGATATATTGTGGTTGGTAATGATCCATACTAGGGAAAAGAGTTCAATTCCCTTACCTTTGTAGGGATAGGAGCACTACTGAATGGATTCTCTCTCTCTCAGATGTCGAAGCTGTTTTGTCTCTTTTAATTTCATCAAAAACTTTGTCACAACAATATCTTGAATGGTTTTGCACATTGGCCTCATGAACATGTTTAAAATGAAATAATTTGTGAATCTATGTGTTATCTTAATTTAAATAAAGTTAATTTTGGCAGAATCCAGACCAATTGAAAATGTATTAGCTCTCGCCATCATAATCTTTATCTGCTATCCGCCAAGTATAACCCTGTAATAAAGATCTCATCGCTGCCTTTGATAAGAAACCGCCGCAAGGTTAAAAAAAGTAAGTAGATAGAAAAATAAAAACACTTTATAGAAGAGTTGAGTAGAGAAAGTCATGTGAATGCAATTCATGAGGTTTTCTTTCTGCTGAGACAGGCCTTTACATGCTAAAGTAACTTTCCATTTGTGTTTGTATGTACCATTTCTGGCCAGTGTCAGCCTAAATGTGGATGTTGAAATAGTTCCTTATTTAATATATGTAACTGCCAACCAACATGTGTTTATTGCAGCTCGACCGTGGATGGGGTGTGCCATCTTCTGCCGTCGCAAGGATACAGGCTCCTACTACACACCCAGACTTGATCTTAACGACATGGGGGTGGATGCTTACTTCCCTGATGGCACTTGGTGTCATAGTGAAGGCAACGTCAGCTTCTACTGTCAGCAACATCACTGTCTGCCTGAGGTTGTATATATTTCCTCTCTACCATACTTATTGCATTGTGCTTCTTTTTTATGCTCAAGTATTGGATGCCAGGTTTTGTTCAGTTTTAGAGCTTCTTCCTTTCTGTTAAAATTATTGGGGTGTTTATAAATTTCTATGGCTTTGTGTTGTTGTCTGGCATAGATGAAAGGACAGTAGTCTCCTTATACTGAATTGTGTGTTCTACATCAGCCCATATTGCATGTTCCGTGACTGCTGACTTGTCTGCCTGTCCCAGACGGCAGCATCTCTTGTGTTCTTTGAGTCAGGTGTTGATGCTGCGTTGAGTGGTTCCTATGTACACTGTACTGCAGGAATAAGGAATCCGGTAAACGCCGGCCGAAGCGAGGTATTAATCGGTCTGGTAGGCTTGAAGATGGTTTTGATGTTGTGGCACTTGAGTAGGTGTCCGATTCTATCCGTGACATTTTTAAAGTAAGGCAGAAAAGCAGTGCCTTTGTTCTTGGGTGGATCCTGTTCGAGGTTGGCAGAGTGAGGCCTAGGTGGGCGTATTGCTCTGTAGACTTCTTGTGCCGTGTAACCATTTGAATATAAAGCCTGTTCTAAAATCCAGCAGACCATGGCTTTTGAGCCTGGAAGTAATTTGTGATTATAATTATCCATCACTCGCCATAGTTCATGTTGAGAAATGCTGGAAATTTCCAGGCAGATATTTTGTTTGAATTCTTCCAAGGTGTCTTGTAGACTTTATGCTCTAAGTTACCCCAGAGATAGAAATTGCGTATTGGAGCTCTGAGAAACCTTTCTCTGCTAATGGCATACCATACACCATTTTTTGTTGTTGTTATGAAGGGGTAGTTCATGAACAATATTAGAGTCTGAGTTACAAGGCCAATTTTTTGAGTCAATAGTTGACGCCCGTACATATGTGAATATAATTTTGCCCCCTTTTCAGAGATTTAACAGACAGTGTGATTTTGCCTTTTTTTCAACAAGACACAACAGCTCATACAGCCAATCTTTCGATGAGAACAACCGAAAGTGTGTTTCAAGACAAAATTATTAGTAAAGATTTGTGGGCCCCTTGGTCCTTCCCTGCAATTTCTTTCTCCGGGGTAACTTAAAACATAAAGTGTACAAGACAAACCCACACACCTTGGAAGCATTAAAACAAAATACCTGCCAGAAAATTGCCTGTATTTCTCAACATGAATAATGGGGAGTGATGGATAATCTAAAGAGATGCCAAAAATGTACAGATGACAGTGATCACTTCAGCATTTCCTTTAAAAGTAGTTTTTAAAATGTTGTAAGGTTTCATCTGCACCTTTCTATGATAGCGGCAGGCTGCAACAAGTGCCAAGGATGCGGACAGGCAAAACACTGTGCAGCTGGTTCGTAAATTTTTTGTCCTTCCATTATGTTATCAGCATTATTCATTGAAAACTACCAGAAAAGTGCTGACAGCAACACTGTTTCTGATGCATTTGCAGAGTTTCCGCTATGGTAAAAGCATGAGGATGCCTCTGTGGGGAGGAGAGGATGTTCCAATACCACAGAATGCCCCCCCTCGCTTGGTGCCCCTGTCTGGAGACCTGCTGCGCTATCTAAGTCTGGGAGCTGACGGTAAACCCTTACTCACTACTCTCAAGCCTGGTTCAACCACGCCCCCTGCAGAGGAGGAATGGACAGATCATGACTACATCGAACTCCCACACAAATGACAAAACACAGCTCACTTTTTGTACTTTGCAATAAAAGCTTCTTAACAAACTAAATATTTGTTTTATTTCCCAACTTATCGAAGTGCGAGTGGTTTGGAAATTTCTCATCACCAATGCAATCATCAAAATTTATGATATAATGGTATTAATCCACTTTGTCATATAACAAGCTGTACTCAAGTGTTTTAAGTTGCACAATCAACACAGTTCACAAGTGTGCACCGGTCAATAGAACTACATACAGTTACAATTTTCAGATTGAGGTTATGGCTGTGTGTCTCAGGTGTTCCTTCAATCTGGTTCCATTACTGATTTCTTATATGGTGGTTATCTTTTCCAACTTATTGCTGTTTATGAGGTTTCTGGAAATCCTCAGGGTGATATGCAAATTTCAATTTTTTTTTAGTTTTTTCTGCTGTGTGAATAGTTGCAAATGGAAATTCCTTTCTATTTTCTAAAGTAAGAACAAATTAGAAACTAAAAACTTAACTTATCTTAGTAATATTGCAAGTTCTTTGCTGCAAAGCAGACTCAAGTTTCGAGTTGCTCCAACTCATTCTCAAAGCTATACAAACAATTGCGTTAAGTCCTTGTTTTTAAAAAAAACCTAAAACAAAAAAGGAGTGGGCAGAGAAAATATGTTTTGGAATACAGTAATTTCTATTGTCACTATAGGTAGTTGAGTAAATAAAATAATGTTAAAAAATGTACTACAAAAACAGATCACCAGTTGAAGAGTCACTTGAACTGTTTCATTTCATTTATTCCTAATCACACATCTCATTATACACACAACACACGGTCATACATTAGCTATGTAACTCTGCAGTCTTTTCGTAAAAGAATTAATCGAGCAGTTCAAGATTGTTGAGTTTCTCCCAGCTATAGAACCCTGCCTTTACTTGACGTCCACCAAAGAACCGACCATTCAGGTCCACCACCGCTGTAACAGAGAAGCAATGTGATACAACACATCAACTAGTTGTCACTAAACTCTATTTGTGATTGTAACAGACCTTACCTTTGATTGCTGACTCAATTCTACGGAACTCAACAAATATTCTGATAGCTTCATCACTTGGTGCATTTGGTAGCTCAAAAATAACGACTCTAACAACTTCACCATATTTAGTGTTACATTCATCCTTCACTTCTGGTTCAAGGTCATCATCCACCTCACCAGGACCCACCATGTTCTGAAAGCAAGAAATGTGTTGCTATTCATGGTGTTCCAACACTTTACATAGCTTTATATAGCAATTGTGTGCGCACACTCCAATGGATGCCTGCCTCGGTAGTGTGATGGTTAGTGTGTCTGCCTCACATTCAAGAGGTCGCGAGTTCGAATCTCACTTAGGGTAAGTTATCCGGGTAAGGTTTTTTCCGAGGTTTTCCCTTATCCTGAGAAGACGAATGTCAGGTAACTCAAAGCTCCATGGACCTCGTTCCCATTTGAGCATCATTTCACCCATTTCATTCATTTACCGTCTGATATGACATCACGTTGGAGGACCTTAAATTAAAAAAAAAAAAAAAAAAAGAGAGAGAGAGAGAGCTCCACTGGATAAGAGCTGTTGTTATATAACTCCCAGCACATGTAATTTGCCTACTATTCCACTCCTACGTGACTTGGTTGAAATGAACCAATCACATGCATAACATTTCAAATTTCAACCAATGACAGACTTCACAAAATATTTATCAAATTTCATTATCATCTTCTCTACTTTTCTTATGTTGTGGTCAAGTCAGAGAATCTAGCTGCACTGTCCTACAGATGCGCAACAGCTGACGTAATTTGATGCAACAGAACTGCTATTCAAAATGGCTGACTCTTGCTTTGGTGAACCATCTAATGCTGAAATAGATTAAATAATTCGAAGAGGGAAACCTCAGAACGCAGAATACAACAGGAAATATGTTTGGAATCAGTTTGACAAATTTTATATTAAACGAAATTATAAATTAACAGCAGATATTCCAACTCCTGACATTGCCAACATCTTAAAACATTGCAGCATCAATATGAGAATCTTGTGGGCCATGCTAATGGATGTTTATGTATGTCTCTTAAGAAGTTAGTAATTACAATATAGCATTTAAATAACATTTCATATCATCCTTTATTTGGTGAAATAGTCTTAATAAATACAACTCGGACAGTCAAACGGTCTAGATAAATTTACAATCATTTGTGGCATTACTTATGATAAGAGAACTAATCTTGAGCAGCTTGATTATTTTGACATGACCCTGCAGAAACACAGAGGAGGTAGCCGAGTGTGGCACGGGGAGATAGGCTGGGAGTATTCCGCCCATGTGGTACGTCAAGAATGTATAAGGTTCACAACTGAAGCACACATGCAAATTCTGCAGAGATAATGAGAAATCAAGTTTCTCTTACCCTCAGCAGAACCACTTTGGAAGGACTGCGCATGATCTCTGTGATGGATGGCTCAGGTTTTGGCTGTTGCTGTGCAGGACTCTGTGTGCCAGGAGATGTAGATACTGGTGGTGGTGGCATGATCTCCTTTTCACTGATGATGCGACCTCCACGTTTGCTTGTCTTCTCCACCTGGAGAGCCATCGAGATGCCCTGTTCTTGTTTACCTAGGCCCTGGCCCTCCTGCAACAAGTTTACACACATGCATCACCTGCCAACTTTCCTCTTACATCAACAATTTGTTACAATTATAAACACACTAACTTTTGTGAATTAAATTATTCATAGTTTGTACATTTGCTCACCACATCAATATACTTATGTTTTGTTTTTGATTGTAGTGATTTTTATTGCAACTAGATGAGGAAATAAGAGCATGTGGTTGGTAAAGGTAATGTGCTTCCAACTGGAAGGCGGCGCCGTGGTCGAGCGGTTAGCGCGCTCGCCTGCCACCTAGGCGGCCCGGGTTCGATCCCAGGGACCTGCATGTGGTATTCGTGGTGGACGAAGCGGCGTCAGGGCGGGTTTTCTCCGGGTGCTCCGGTTTCCCCCGCCATCTCATTCCACCGGTGCTCCATCTTCATTCCATGTATCATCAGTGTCACCGCCTGCGGTGCCGTAGTAGTAAACGCGGGAGTTAAACACAACAACAACAATCCAACTGGAAGAGCGTCAGGAATTTCCCTCATACTACAAGTCCATATTCTAAAAGACCATGTACAAGTCACAGGAGGAAGTGAATCAAGACTGATGGAGTTAACATTCTCTGAAACATGTTTCACTAACTTCTGGTGTTCAAAGTGAAGTTATAGTAATAAAAAATTCCAAATTTCACATATAAATGAAAATAGCTTCATTCTGATACCCCAAAAGAAGATTCAAAATATGACCATCAGTTCAGTTCCCTGTATCTACAACAAAATTACGTTTAATGAAACTATCTCTGTTAACATTTATCATGAATAACAAGAAGTAGATACAACATTAAGCTTTTACAGGATAGTTCATGGAGTCTGTCTAGTTAACATCTCCTTTTAGGAACTCTTATAATCATTTATTTATGCCAACAAATTTATTGCCTCTACCTCTCACCCGTATAATTGTTTTACAACATAGGTGCTCCCTCCTTAGTTCTTTCTGCAGAGTTACAACCTCTTAGCATGAACTTTTGCACCTAATGAAACAGAAAATACTACAATTGGGAATTTTGGCAACTGAGACTCTACATGATGTAAACATGTATCTGTGTAATGTTTTACAAGTAAATCAGTCAAGAAACCGTTGAGAATGAAGATGGTGGTCTTCAAAATGCGCCTAGGCAAAAAGTAAGTGTAAGTGAAACCATAAATGTCTAAAACATTGGAAAAGTTTCACTTTGTGGAATGTGCCTGTCATTTTCTTAAAATCAGGGTTGTTATTGGTCTTCAACAACAGTACAGTGTGTAGTGTTTAAGGGCCCGTTGACAGCTAGGTCATTTGGGCACAAGGGTAACGTTTCCCTTTTCTGAACGTTATTATTTATGGCTAGGCTACATTTCCTTTACGAAGCAACTGCACTCATGTTCACTAAACAGACTCTAGAAGAGTTGGTAGAGAAAGTAATGTGAATGCAACACACCACAGATTTGTTTCAACTGTGCATTTCAATCAAATATTTTGCTACCGTTGAATTCTTGGTGTAATGATAGTTACTTACTTTGAAGCCATACTTGGCCATGATCTTTGCTGCAACTGAGCCACCAAACGACATGCCATATTTCTCTGCTGACACTGGAGGTGGCACAGGGGAGCGCTGGGCTGGCTCACTGGGCTCTTGTAATGATGGTGGTGGTGCAATAGCTGCGCCAGTTGCTCTGGGTGTTGTCGGTGGTTTCTCTTCCTCTTCTTCCTCGTCAGATTCCTTGCGTCCTGCAAACCCAGACTTTCTTCTCTCCTCGTTGGTATTGTCAAACCTGCAACAAGTACGTGGGTCACATCTGGATACTGGTATGCATGATAACATGTCAATCTGAACCTTCCCCATCTCACCTGTCCCTCGCTCGTCTCTCCCGTTCTTCTCGATTCTTCCTTCTCTTCTCTTCCTCTTCCTTTTCTTTTTCTCGTTCTCTGATCTCTCGCAGGTCTGCCAACACAAATCATCGCATGTAATGTTCATATTCTTGTTCTCTAGTAAATCAACAAGCAGAGAGCAACATACCCTTCACAACCTTCTCGTAGTCATTGGGCCACATGGGATCGTATTCCCCTTCCACATTCCAGTCAGCATCCCGTGGTATGCCCCTTGCATCCTACAACAGTTACATTCTGTTAAACGCATTAGAACCTAAAACCTAGCGATGCTATCAAACATTTTAATATTTTATGCTTATTTCACTGCTTCTAAATTTATGTTCCATACGCCCCAGACAAAGACAAAAGATCACAAAAGGCCACATATCTTTTTCAGATAGGAAAACAACCATTTTTTCCTCACAAGGCCTATACAAGATATAAATATACACTATATTGTGAAAATACAAACTAGACAGTTCAGAAACAAATGAATTAATGGTCACTTTATTTTCAAAATAGTGGTGTGTTATTAAAATGACAGGACATATGTTTAGCTCCGCTAAAATGTGTTAATATATAAATGAAATAGTTATATTTCTGTTTCCTGTGTGTTTATGATATGTGTATATGTGAACATGGCCATCGAAACTGGTACAACTGAATTTTTGATTAATAAACATGAAGTGATTTAAGCTCGGCAAAGAAAATTAGTGTTTAACTTGTTCAAAAAACCCTCCAATCCAATTTGAGTCATGGATTAACACTGTTAAGGTAAGATATTGTTGTGTTCTGATTTACATGCCTATGTACATTTGGTGCTTACAAATATTACACAAATATGATTTAAACAGAACTGTACCTTGTTTGAGTTATAGCTACCAAAGCTGGAGTTTGAATTTGAGTCCTCATCGTCCTTCTTTGATTTCAGATCTATCACTGGTGCTAGTGTAATCCCAGCCTTGCGCATCGCCTCTCGTTTTGGCTGCAACACACAACAATCTGTGTTAAACATGCCGGTATGGCAGACCTTTAATAGTGACATCTCAAATGTCCATTTTGCATTGTGTTCTGGTATTTAGTGCACATTTTATGAAACAGCACTAAAAATTCTACATTTCAGCACAATCGGAAAATAAGCTACTCCTAATTACAATTTATTTATGCGGGCAAATTTCCGCAGACCAATCCCGTTGAAAAAAAGATTATCCCAAAATATCCATTAGGTACGTATAAATATGTATCCAAAATTCTAGCTTCCAAAAATGACTCAAACCTTAAAAAAAAAAAACTGAACTTTTTTTTTAGAGATAACACTCACGAAAAAAGACAGTGAAACACAGTTTCTATACTTTGCCTCTTCTCTCCTCCTCTACACTCTCCTTGTACCTCACCTTTCTCGATTTGATCCCAGAACCTAAAAAACTAAGCTACCTATGCCAACAAACATACTGTTGGTGTTTTTAAACACACAAGCCGTGTGTGGGCAATGCTTGAGAGGTAGAATCGGAACTGAAAAATTCAATGCCACAGCTGGGATTTGAACCACAGACCCTCCAATTACCAACGTAAGCATAAATAAATAATAAGCTTTCTTCCAGCGCTATTTATAGATACTGACACATACCGCATCAACACCATGTGACACACTATTAAATCTTTCTTAAACTCAACAGGTAGCATTTTACAGTACAGTACATTATGTATTACCATAATATACTATACAATATGCAGGAACCATATGCTGAATCAAACCAAAAAGCAAATATTTAACGTACTTATAGTTATGTTCCTGCTATCACAAATTTATCATCTAATGTGAACATAAAACATAAAAAACATCTACAAATGTGATCCAGATGATTGATTCCGTCTTTGCCAAGTTCACACAGACACACACACACTTATTTACTTCCTCACTCGTACTTCCAAGCACATACACACACACAACCAAAAACACCCATGCCCGAGGTGAGACTTGAACCTGCAACTGTCTACACAGCAGAGTGCCAAAAATGCAGGAACAAAATGCAGGTTTTAGGTTAATGATGGATATACACAATGTTAAAAACAGTATACAAGTAATATTCAAAAATGTGTAGAAAATATAACATAAGCACTACTATAATACCAAAGGGAGAATTTCATCTACTCCGATGTAGTGTTTAAAAAATGTTAATGCCCTCTAACTCGATAACAAGATGTTTGCAGACAAACATTCACTATAAGAAAATACTCAAATATGTCAGTCTGGGTGGCTCAGTTGGTTAGACGGTGGCCTACTGGTCGCAAAGTCGCGGGTTCAAATCCGGCCCAGACTGACGGTATTTAAGTGTGCTTAAAAACGACAGCTCCATGTAAGTTGGTTTACTGGCACGTAAAAGAACTCCCGCGGGACGAAATTCCGGCACACCGGCGACGCTGACGTGACCCTGGCAATTGACTGTCGTTAAACAACAAAATAATTTAATTTAACTCAATTACAAACCCTAAATCACGCCTTAAAATTATTCGGCGCTATTCTGGCTCACTCTGTATATGCTTGAAGTAAAGCTATACAATGAAGGTCTCTTAAATGGGAGGGTGGGCGGCCCCAACAACTTTAACAACGCAACATTATGTTCTTAAACCATTACTAATTAACTCACGATAATTTTGTTCCTATTCGGATCCGCTGACGACACAATGTTTCACCTGCGTACGTAATCTTAACCTAAAACTTATATACTCTATGCATATTTCGCGTTTTACTAGTATACACAAGTAACATGATAGTGTCATTGTTACTGAAGAATGTAAATGTTGCTTCCACTTAAATATTGTTAGATATTTATCTCGTCTTATTATCTGTATAAGAAATACGAAGAGATACAGCACCTGAGTTTGCACAGCTTTCTTCAGCTGTAGTTGTGATTGTAGCAACTTTATCCCAGAAGACCATCCTGCTACCTGCTCCGACTTCTGCTTGATAGCATCCATATCATCATAGAGCGACATCTTGGTGGATTATCTGTTAAAATCATAATATCAAAAGATAACCTAAAAGAGTGGCTACAATTTTCTGGACTTTAGCACCTGATAAGTTTAGAAATTAGTTTCCTTTTCCTTGCTTTATTGTGAACCTGAATGTACCACACTTCGATGTCAATATTCTTTAGCAGATTATTATTCATATACGAATGTCAGTCTTTAACCAATAATTCAAGACATCTGATCTCATGTTTATGTGAACCAATTACTACAACAAACTTCGAAAAGTTTACTTCCATTTAACTTTTCTCGGAAAGAATGCTCCTTACCCAACTCTTTTTCCTACAAGTATAAATATTAGCAATAACAAACGCCCTTGCATTAGAATTTGATGGAACTTGCTTTGCAAAATTACACTTCACATTCTCGTTTATAGAAGTACAAACTTTGCTTCTGTCTACTACACAGGTCTACTCAGAACACTACTTTAGTCAATACAAAAATCAAAATAAACAACACGCAATCTTTAAGAAACTCAGCAGATGGCGGTATAGTTTGGTGTGCTGTGTGTGGTATACGTTTTTCATAAAAAGGGGAAAAGGCGGGGTGTTACTTAGAGTTTTAAATAGAAGGTTACCCCTTCCAAAATGCTATATCTGTTTCTTGTGTGGCACAGTTTAGGTCTATTCTACTTACCTTGCAGTTTAGGCATTTAGGTTTGAACGACTTCAGCGAAAACATGTCAAATTCAAGTTATTTCTGTCATAATCGATGAAGGCACAAATGTTGTGGCCTTCATCATTTTAAGTACCATTTCACTCGCAGCATAATTGTAGAGGCAAGTAAATGTTTGAATATGTTAAGAGATTGTTGTGACAGTGCTTAATACTGAAAATAAGGTTAATTTTAGGTTATATGTTTTCAAAAGTGTAATACAGCAGCTCTTCAGGCGCAACTCCCGCCCGGTTTTATTGTACATATAGCAATTTTAAGCTGAAAAATTACGATATCACGTATGTATATGTATTGCATTTATATCCTGTCAGTGTGAAACTTACATAGAGCCGCAGTAACTTAAGCTTTGCTTTTCTGTAACTGAAGAACATCCCACATTAACTAACTAGGATAATTAGAGTTGACTGCTGACTTTTTTGAATTTTATCTTGCAGTCATTGCTCGTTTCGTTTTCTTTTTTAAATCGAAAACTTGAAAATTACAACAGCACATTATTGCTACCTTGTTCACATACAACTTTATTCCAAAAAGTATTCGTCTAATGCACGAGTTTATGTTTAAGGATGCATGGATAGTGGAAAATCATCAGAATAAGGTACAGCAGGGACATTGTCTTATTGATTAGTGAAAAAGAGAATACAATAAAGAAACACATATAGTATTCATTCACATAAACATAATTAAACATTCAAAAGTAAAGATAATATGCAATATAAGATGCAAAATAAGTATTCATCTGCATACTGAAAATAGTGTAGAATGTTACGGTTAGTACTTAGTAGGTCCTCCACTCCTCTTTATAATCTCTTGCATTCTCCTTGGCATGGATGTCACCAAAGATTGTGTTGTTTCCACTGTAATTTTACGCCATTCCTCTAGTAGAGCATTCTTTAGATCTTTTATATTAGATATCTGATGATTCCTAATATTTTTGTCGAGTATAGTTCACAAATTCTCTATTGGATTTAGTGTCTACCTCACATTCAAGAGGTTGCGAGTTCGAATCTCGCTTAAGGTAAGTTATCCGGGTAAGGTTTTTTCCGAGGTTTTCCATTATCCTGAGAGAACGAATGTCGGGTAACTTAAAGCTCCATGGACCTCGGACTCATTTGAGTATCATTTCACCCATTTCATTCACCCACCGCCTGATATGACACAAAGTTGGAGGACGTTAATTTAAAAAACAAAAAAACTATTGGATTTATGTCCGGGGATTGTGGTGTTGTCGGCATCCATCGTTTAATATTATACAACAGCCTTATGTCTAGAGCTGTGTGTTTTGGATCATTATCTTGTGTGAAAATATAATCCTCAGAAAGACCCATATTATTCACATCTCTGGACAGATGTGTTTTTAGGATGCTTATATAAACCTTATGGTTCATAATTCCATCAATAAAACACAAATTCCCCACACCATTTGCACTCATGCAGCCCCAGATAAGTACTGAACCACCTCCATGCTTAACTGAAGCTGTTATATTTTTCTCCTCAAGCTCACAATTATTTTTTCTCCACACTATTAGTTGCTCTTTTGATTAAAGAGCTCAAATTTACTCTCGTTAGTAAATACAACCTTGTTTGTTTGTTAATGTTCTCCAATGTAATGTCATATTGGACGGTGAGTGAATGAAATGGGTGAAATGATACTCAAATGAGTCCGAGGTCCATGGAGCTTTAAGTTACTCGACATTCATCTTCTCAGGATAAGGGAAAACCTCGGAAACAAACCTTACCGGATAACTTACCCTAAGTGAGATTTGAACTCGTGACCTCTTGAACATGAGGCAGACACGCTAACCATCACGCTACTGAGGCGGCCAATACAACCTTCTTCCAGAAATCAAGCCCATTGTATTTATGTTCTCTTGCAAAAGCAATTTGCTTCTTTCTGTTTATTTTACTGATGTATGGTTCAGTTCAATATTGTTCATCCAATTTAACATATAAATGTTGTGAATTTTCCAGTAATTTAAAAATTCAATTATAATATTATAAAAGTTAACCAATAATTACTTAAAAATTATACTATACATGTAGATTAAACTTATACATTGTTATAAACTGCTGTTGTTGGCTCTTCTGAACAGTGGCAAGGGATTTTGTACCCATATGTGACTATTCTTATAGTTTAGAATCGGCTCATCCCTGATAAACATGGCTTCATCGGTGAACAAGACCACTGAAAACATCCAGTGGCTGCCTTAAGGGTCATTCCCAAAACTGCAAGCGTAAATCACAATTCTCCGGAGTTAAGACTTGCATCTTTTGCAGATGGAAAATGTAGAGCTGCTCCTCATACACTTGTGTGGTTGACGCCCACTGTACATGCAATAGTACGGGTGCTGGTTGTTGGTTCCTCTTCCAGTACACACAGCGCATTTTCTTCAAACTCTGGAGTGCAATGGGTACATGTTGCACCACACAACCACGTTCTCACAAATGCCAATCTACAGATTCAAACTAGTCCGATGCAGCTGCAGTTTGTTGGGGTACCTTTCGCTGTAAATCCATGCAGCTGTTGCAGAATCACCTCCTGCTTCGCCATACTAGGTGCATATCAGCTGATTTGGCACAAGTGTAATTTTATTCCATGTTCACAGAGTACCTGTTTAACTGCTTCAACGTAATGTGTGCTCAAGGCAAACAGGAAATAAGACATGGGTGACTTGACTAGGAAGCAGTCTCCACATGCTCGTATTAGTGTCTTCCAGGGTTATTAAGGTCGCCTACTGGCAGTACTAGAAATTTATCATGCTAACATATAGGTACTCAGCGCCTCTATTGGGGAGTTGTAGTACTTCGTGCTATTGCTTGGTTCAACGTTTTGTGAATTGTTTACAGCTGGTTAACAGTTAGATTGAAAATTGCTCTTATTGACATCGGCAACTATAGCCAACCAACAACTTCAGAACAATGTCAATGCATAATCCTCCGGTCTAAGCCATCAGATGTGAGATGAAGCAGAAATAAACAATACCCTGTACATTGCATATGAAGGTGGTATTTTGCTATTTTAAAGCAAAACCACAACATTGCTCTCAAGATGGTAAAGAAAGGGAAAAAATAGTTTCCCATTTCCAGGTTTGAACTTGATTTCTTGGGTTTATTAGGTGAACAGTCAGTCGGCATAATCGTGCGGCCACAGCACACATTTTAGAGCAGCTCCATGTTCTTTTAGTCATTCGCCACAACCTGTTATCCATTGCAGTTGTGTGCAGCCATTTGTTAAGTCCACAATTTAAGTTCTTTTGAAAACACTACAGTTTAGAAATGCTTCTTTATAGAGACAAAATACAGGCTTTACTAAGTGCTCAATAAGCAGTATTTTGTTTCCAATGGCTACTATTTACATATTTCTTTCTGGTTATGATTTATTGATCACAATCTCTAAATACTTTGAATACGTATAACTTGGTAACTTGACGCCATAGATCACAGGTTTCCTATCTTAGTTTGATTGTGTGTGAATCATCTATTACCAATGAAATTCATACAGTGTTATTAATTTTCACCTGCGTAAGTCCTCTATATAGGGTCGCATGTCTAGGGCAGCCGATCGATAGTAAAAAGAAATCAATAGTTTGAAATACTGAGCATGTAATTGAGGTATGATGGGTTAATTACATACTGAAAAATGTACATTTCAATAATCTGACACTTTGAGTGTGATGTAAGGGAGTGGGAGGGCGACAAACTTGCACACACGCACGCACACACACACACACACACACACACACACACACACACACACACACACACACACACACACAAATACAAATAAAGATCACCTTGACAACATTCTTAAGTGCAATTATTATTTATTTATGCCAACAAACTTACTATTGGTGTTTTTAAACACAAGCTGTGTGTGGGCAAAGTTTGAGAGGTAGAACTGGAACTTACCTTCCGCTTACCGGGTGGCTGCTCTAACCACTGAGCTATTGTGACAAACTGCCAGAATGGCATTGAATTCTCAAACCAGTTCGTATTTCTCCTGGTAAACCACAAAGGCAGTCTCACATCAGAGACAAATTACCCCAATGGTAACTTACTATTGTAAGTACTTTATGTCCCAGGATTAAATAACCTTCAGATGGTAATTATTATTTATTTGTGCCAACAAACTTACTGTTGGTGTTTTTAAACACACAAGCCATGTGTGGGCAAAGTTTCTGTTTAGAAAATTAACTATCCTTCCTCTTCCCTGCATTTATATTCAAGAAACAATTATGTTTATACTTACGAACATTAACACTGTAGATCCAGCATTTACAGTGAATAACACAGTACATAAACATAACATTCGAGAAAATATACATCTGCATGTAGCCAATCACAATACCTCAAATAACCTGTGAAACTACATCAAAGCAATAAAACCAGTAGATCATGTCTCAAGGCAGATCTAATTAACCGCTGCTTTTATTCCATTGATGATTATCTCAAATATAAATGTTAGCCATAAAGCTTTGACTGGAAATGTATGTTTGTATTTATGTATGTAATCTCATAGTTTGTAATGCTAATCTTGATGTGTCACCAATTTATAGCATTAGCTCAACAACGTAAATGTTATGTGACAAATAAATGAATAAAAGATAAATGTTGTACGTATGTAAAGTTGATAAATGTCCAGAGTGTTTTATTTGTACACACTTGTTACAGGAAACATGGAGGCAGTTAGTATATCAGACAACATCACGCGACTCTGTCAGTGTATCCACCAGACACAGAATGTACCAGCACACAGCAATTCTGTGCGGACTCTGCGCATGCGTAGTTACAGTATTCTACTCAAACCTTACTCAGGTAAGTTGTGCTGTATATGTGGTCATACTCAGTCATGGCCAACAATTTTTAAAAACCTTGATCTTTATTATCATTTATTTATGGCAACAAACTTACTGTTGGTGTTTTAAACACCATACAAGTCATGCATAGGCAATGTTTGAGAGGTAGAATCAAAACTGAAAAAATCAATGCCTCAGCTGGGATTTGAACCACAGACCCTGCACATACCAAGCAGGTGCTCTATTAAGCTACTGTGACAACCTGCCAGAATGACATTGAATTCTACAACTAATATATATTTCTCCTGGTACACCACAAAGGCAGTCTCGCATCCCAGATGTGGCATTGAATTTTTCACTTCCAATTCTACCGGTCATCTTAATCTTTATTGTTTATAGAAACTTCATCTTAATCTACAGACTTGTCCATCACTTTTCCACATAGTCTCCATTTTTTCCACACATTTACTGTTGCTCTGCAAGTTTGAAAATACCTTATGATATTACTCCATTCCACCTGCCCAAGACATTGAAGCACTGCTTTCTGAATATTTTCCACTGTCTTGTAGTGTTGGCCTTACATATGTTCTTTAGCAGAAGGCAAAACATGTTAGTCATAGGGTGCCAAATCAGGACTGTAGGGAGGATGTGGAAGAATTTCCCACAGTGACAAGAGCAGTGTGTGGACGTGCAGGGCAAGGTTCAGGAAATTACCAGAATGGAACCTTGTACACTCATAGCTTTCTCTGCCGAGTCCACTGTCTTCGCTTTCCTCTTTAATTGTGAATCCAGGTGATGCCATACCATATTCTGGCATTTTGTTTCAGGCTCATAATGATGAAACCAGCTTTACTATTGAAAAAAAAGAGAAACAAAAACAAAAAAGAATCCAAAAAGATTCAAAACAAATCCCCCCCAAATTCAAAGGGAAACATGGAACCCACCAAACTGTCAACTGAAAAACAAAACTGCATGTACACGAAGTTCACATACCATGCAAAAGCCCACACCCAATTCTAGAAATATTCAAAGATCACAACATTATTCCATTCAAATCTACTGCATTCTGAATTGAAGGGCTCCATACCAGCAATAGAAAAGTGCAACATGTTAGGAATCTAAAGTATGTTAGCTAATGCTGGATTTCTGACACTGAAGTCATTAATCCTCTTGCTCTCCAATATAGAAAAGAACAATAGCAGTAATAGTAACCACTTTTTAGAGAGCACCATATTTTTATGTTTTGGCGGTTACATTGCTCTCTCACAATCCCCAGAATGTCTGGAGGACCACACCTGTCGTTGGTTTACGGGTCTCACCGACCTGACCGGGAGAATTATCAAAATAAATTCACCAACTAAAGTATAAACAAGTGGAAAAATTGGTAGTAGCAGCACATTTTTGGCTGAAAACCACAAAATTGATGCTAAACCTACATTGTTAAAAAGTATCTGTAAAGTGTCACAACTAAGAGTCTGGGAGAATATATTCATTCTGAAAAATAAATGTTGAGTCTTCAACTTTGAGTTGCCCCAAAGTGACACCTCAACAAGAAATTGCTGGAAAACGCACCAGAGGATGACACATTGCAATCTATAACATGGCACCATGCTCCAGCAGTCACCATCAGGTTGAGAATGAGACCAAATGAAACATGTTGCATGTTTACTAAGTAAGTGGTATAGTGATTCCCTTTAATGTTTAGATATTATTGACATGTCATGGAAGAAAAATCTACCACCAATGTAGTTTACCAAATATCAAGTTTGGTTAATATATGGAAACAGTGGCGTCCCCTCTGGAAGTACATTTCACCACCACAAGATGTCATCTAGTCAGTCAGACACATTCTGAAGATGTGAACAACCCTTTCCCAATAAATGTCATGTAAGCAAAAAATAAGAGATGGCAGTGTTACAATAAGTAAAGCAAGTTTGGTATTTACCAGACTTGTTATTACTGACTTATGTTGGTATATGTGTATCCTGCTGGGTTAGTTCCTGTGAGTTATGTTGGTATATGTGTGCTGGGTTAGTTCCTGTGAGTTATGGTGTTGGTATATGTGTGCTGGGTTAGTTCCTGTGAGTTATGTTGGTATATGTGTGCTGGGCTAGTTCCTGTGAGTTATGTTGGTATATGTGTGCTGGGTTAGTTCCTGTGAGTTATGGTGTTGGTATATGTGTATCGTGCTGGGTTAGTTCCTGTGAGTTATGTTGGTATATGTGTGCTGGGTTAGTTCCTGTGAGTTATGTTGGTATATGTGTGCTGGGCTAGTTCCTGTGAGTTATGTTGGTATATGTGTGCTGGGTTAGTTCCTGTGAGTTATGTTGTGCTGGGCTAACTGGAATGTTTAACACTGTGTTTACTGTTTGACTTATAGCTGAAGATGATTTCTGGGATGGCACGTCAGAGGTTCTGGCGCACTCGTGTGCTCTCCATCAGCAAGAGGAGCACAAGAGACTGTGTACACTCCTGGACCAGCTTCCTCAGGACGACACCAGTGTGGAGTCAGTGTTACACTTCCTTGCCCTGATGGCAGGCAAGGGCAGCGATGTTCCTCCATCAACGTACAATCCGGTACAACTACTGCACACTACCTGATTGTGTCACACAAAGTTTGTTCTACTATTGCTAATAGCTTTAAGCAAGTTATACGTACATAATGAATGTATTAGTATTTGCTTACTTCATCTTGAGCTCTGTGGTAGACTTTTATCAAAGGGAGTAATGAGTTGTCTCACGGTTATATTTAGCAGGTAACAGACAAAGATTACAATGGCGAGGGCTAATGTCTTTTCAGTTAAAATCTGGATTCCCTCAAAATTAGCTTTATTTAAATTAAGATAACTAAACATATTCTTGAAGCCAACGTCCGAAACTATTTGGGATATTGTTGTTACAAAATTTTGCTTTATAACCATTTCTCACACAAAGTTGAATGGTGCTGATTTGTATTTATATCTCTGTATATAAATTGTACAGTATTTCTGTTCCACACAATCACTATCAGATTGTTTGGTATTTCTCGTTATAATTTGGATTACCAAAACATTTTGCAACATTTACAACATGCTCCTGCTACTATTTGCACAAAAGTTTTGATGTCTACTCTATTTGACATCAATATTGCAGCTGTACTGAAAAAAGATTAAATATTTATTATTCTTGGTTACGGAACTTAGCAGCCGTTGTCTTTCATTTGTCTTTTCTCACTGTTTTTACTTAATCGATGTTGACCATGATCCATTTTACTGAATTGTTTCGGATGCAACAATAAAGTTTATAGAAATAAAATATAACATTCATATAAATTGAAATTGGCATTTTTGATGGACACAAATATAATAAGTATGAGTATGAATATCTTCCTTTCATAGAAGTTTGAAAACAGTGTTGTTATAATCAATTTAATTTAAAAGGTGAGTCAATTAATACAATAATGTAAGTGTTGTTTAGCGTTATTAATTGACTCACTCAGTATGAATGATGCTGGGCTACAAGTGTCATTGTCAGACAGGAACAGGACGTTTCATGTTCTTTATGCAAGCTGTAGTTTCAGGTTAACCAATTGTTTAAGCAAGAGACTATTGCAAGATGATATAGATCCCGATAGTTCTGCATTTGGTACTGAGTTGATCAACCACAAAAGTAAAGCAGGAGAAGAGCAATAAAGTTAATGCAATAGCAATGGTTTTTCTGAAACCTAGTTTTTTTAGCAATGTTTGAGATGACCACTCTAAACTGGCATCAATTTCATCTAGTTTATTTGGCGTTAGAAATGATGTAGAATGAGAGGTAGAACACACGGCTTGTGTGTTTAAAAACACCAACAGTAAGTTTGTTGGTATAAATAAATAATGATGTAGAATGTTTGTTGTCCAACACTGAGCAATCTGTTAGAAGCTTCACATTTATTAACACTCAAGTGAAATGCACAACTATGACTGGTGAATGCTGTGCATTAAGTGTCCAAACAATAATAGACCCGTTTTATTGAAGTGATATGGTCCTGTGTGTGAGGTGAGGGTTTAGTACCTACATCCCTAGTGGCTCCATTTGATGGCTACTCCTCTGTTGGTGGACATTGTCTAAACTACAAATAGACTGCATGATATTAAGCATTGGCAAATCCTTAGGATGAACAAATTGCTCTCTGAATCAGCAAACAATACTGAGTCGATTTATAACACTACACAACACTTAAATAAAGCCAGAACCAACTCCTCAAACACATAATGAAACAGATTATTGAATTTCGACATCCCCGAGAATATGTTCATATTCATTTATTTCATCCTTCAGATCATGTACACATGATATGGAATCGTCAATAAGTCACAATTGGAATATAACAATAAAATAAAAGGTCACACACACGCACGCACAGCCTTAATTAGTCAGACTTCACAAAGTTATCTATTTACATGTTCCATAACCGAATAATAAAATGCATTCTTTAATAGGTACAATTGGAGTTTTTTTTTAAACAGATTTACATTTTCAATATTTTTTATATTAAGTGGTAGCCTATTGTACAGTTTTATTCCATTATGATTTACACTGTTTTTGGCTAGATTCGTTCTGCAATATTGCACATGTAGATTTTCTTTCTGCCTTGTACTATGATAAGGAATGTCTTGGTTATCTGGTAGCTGATGCCTTATTTGTCGGATATGATGGAAAGCTCCTAATGTATATATATATATATATATATATATATATATATATATATATATATATATATATATATATATATATATATATATATATACTTGCTGCAGTCATAATCCTTAACTTTTTGAACAGTTCCCTGCATGGAGATCTACTTGATTCACCGCTCATTATTCTTATGGCCCACTTTTGCAACTGAAAAACTTTTTCAGATTCTGTTGATGCCCCCCAGAACATTATGCCATACCTTATATGAGTATGAATGTATGCAAAGTAAGCACTTCTAAGAACTTGCACACTCATTACCCTTTTCAATGTACTCAATATGTAACATCCCACACTTAGTTTCTTGGTTAACATATTTATATGTGTCCCCCATTTAAGATCTTCTGTAATAATTATCCCCAGAAATTGAGTTTGATCTTCATATTTTATGATTTCATTGTCTAGTTCTATTTGCGGTTTTACCACATTTCTATTATGACTCGACTGAAAGCTCATAGCAACAGTTTTTTTGTGTGTTTAATAACAGTCTATTTATCTGAAACCAGTATGTCAATTTCCTTATATCCCCGTTTACTTTTTCCTGAAGATCTCTGTCATTATTTGCTTTTAGCAGCAGGTTTGTATCATCGGCAAAGAACACCACTTCAGCCTCCTGGACACATAATGGGAGATTATTTACATAAAGTAAGAAAAGAAGTGGCCCCAATATAGATAGATCCCTGTGGTACCTTCCTCTGCATAGATTGACATCTTTCTATACTGAGATGTTCTTTATTTAGGTTGCTAATTTCTGCTACTTGTGATCGATTCGATAGCTAAGATTTAAACCGTGCATTGGCTATTCCTCTAATACCATACTCCTCTAACTTTCTCAGTAGTAGATCATGATCAATCACATCATATGCCTTCGTTAGATCAAGGAACAAACCTATTGATTTCCCTTTCTTTTCAATAGCAGCAATAATTTTTTCAACTAGGGAGCAAACTGCAGATTCAGTAGATTTTTCTCGCCTAAAGCCATGTCGTCTATCTGTGAGAATTTTATTTTTCTCTAAAAGATTGCTAATTCTATTGAACATTAACTTTTCCAAAATCTTGGAGAATGCTGATAGCATAGAAATTGGTCTGTAATTTTGTAACACATCTTGGGACCCCTTTTTATGAAGCGGCCTAACTTAAGCTGTTTTTAATTTATCTGGGAAAACTCCTGTCTCAAAATAGGTGTTATAAATATTCAATAATGGTTTTGCTATTTCCTCTTGATTTCAAGATGAGGAATCTCATCTAGACCTGCTGAGAGCTTGCTTTTCAGCCCTTTTGCTGTCCTTATCAGTTCCTGCTCATTTATAGGTTTAATGAATACTGAATTCATGCATCTCTTAACCTTAACTGTTTTCTCTTGTTTTATTAGCCCCTGTGTCATATTTATCTCTTGTTTATTTGGAACCTCAACAAAATATGTATTAAACAATTCAGCTATTTTAACTGGATCTTTGATTTTTTGACCTTCATGCATCAATTCAAATTGGTTTATGCACGAATTTCATTTCCTGGTTTCCTTATTTATTACTTCCCAGATTGCCTTTGGTTTGTTGCTCTTTGAATATATTTATCATTTTCCATTTTTTCGCATCCCTGACAACTTTCCTGTATACCTTTTTATACTTATTTATATAACTTAAGTTTTCCCTTGACACCTTTCCCCTTTTTTCCAACATTGATAGGAACTTGACTCTCTCTGAGGACACTTTTATACCTTTGGTCACCCATCCTTTTTGGTTTTTGTTCTTTATACTAACCTGTTTCAGTGGAAATGCTATTTTAAAATTGTGATGGGCTGTTTCTATTAGCTTATGAAATTTTGCATGTATATCCTTTTCTTCATAAATGACACGCCAACTTTGTTTGCTTAATAGGTATTTAAATTGCTTTTGATTTTCTTCATTAAAATGCCTTTTACTGCTTTTTATTCTACTTTTATTCAATGACTGACTTAATACTTTTAGAATTTGCACCTTGTGACACTGGTCTACAAAAATTAACTTTTTCTCTTTCACAAGAATTAAAATAACAGATTCTAAAAGTATTTTTCGTGCTGAATTCAAATATAATTACAGTTTGTCCACATCGGGCAGGAGTTTTGTGTGATATTCATTTGAATTTTTATAATATTCTAGAAATTCCGTAACTAGCTATCTAACTAAAAATTATAACTACTGATTCTGACTTACCTAGAAAGTGGTAGATAGTGATTTTCGGGTATATTTTGCATCTGGAACGTCTCTCATTTTAGTCCAACAGTAGTCAGCCAGCATATTGGAACTCCACTTGCCTTGGTACCTCTTCTCTATCGTAGAAATTTGCTGATGAAAACGCTCACCGTGTTCATCGCTGACAGCTCCAAGGTTTTCGGGGAAGAAGTCCAAGTGAGAGTCCAAGAAGTGAATTTTTAAAGACATGTTGCATCCCATAGCTTTATAAGAATGCAGAAGATCAGCCACTATGTCACGATAGTTTTCTGCTTTATGGTTTCCAAGAAAATTGCAACATAAACTTTTGAAAGACTGCCAGGCTGTTCTCTCCAGTGGATTTAACAGTCCCTCGAAATGTTCATCAGCCATTAATGATCGGATTTGTGGTCCTATAAAAACTCCTTCTTTCAATTTAGCATCACTGACTTTGGGGAATTTCGATTTCAAGAATCCATCAGAAAGTTTATCCATAGCTTTGACGAAATTTTTCATAACTCCTATCTTAATATGCAATGGAGGTAAAAATATTTTTTCAGGATTCACTAAAGGGACACATGCCACATTTTTCTGGCCAGGGAGAAGAGATTCACGTTTTGGCCATGACTTTCTAACGTAGTGAGACTTCTTATCTCTGCTGTCCCACTCGCACAAAAAACAGCAAAATTTGGTGAACCCAAGTTGCAAACCAAGCAATAAAGCAATGACCTTTAAATCACCACAGATATTCCATTCATATTTTCCATATTGTATTTTCTCTAAAATTAGTTTCATATTTTGATATGTCTCTTTCATAGCGGCATGCGCTACTGGTATTGATGGAAGTTCATTGCCAATATGTAGCAGCACAGCCTTCAAACTTACTTTAGAGGAGTCTATGAACAATCGCCACTCATCTGGTCGGTGTTGATGCCCAAGAGTTTCCATAAGTGAACAAATATTATTACAAAACACAACACCATATTCTTCAGAGAAGTATTCTTTGAAAACACTATGGCGGCTACGATAACTACTTATTCTTACATCTTTTTGGAGTAAATTCCACCCTTTGAGTCTGGAAGATAAAACTTCAGCTTGCAGTTTAGACAGATTTAAATCCCGGATCAGGTCATTAAGGTCTTGCTGATTGGGAAAGTATGGTTCTGATGAACAGCTACTGGCTTCATATGTAAGATCATTTTTATTTTCATCTGAATCATTTTGAGTTTCAGTTAGGTCAGAATCAGAGTTATCACTTAAGGTTGTATCTACATATACTGGTATGGGGAACTCTTCACTGTGTAAGACAGGTCTCAATGCAGATTGCAAATTCGGATACTTAACTGTATATTTTGTTTTAGATGTGATTCCTTTAATATTTGTCAAACAAAAATAAGTCAGTTGAATGATCCTTTGGTTCCCTCCAAATCATGGGAATTGCAAATGGCATATGATGTGTACAATTTTTCCACCCAGTCAGCAGTCTAACACACGAAACACAGCATGTATTTGGGGCCCAGCTCTTATCAAAATCACCAACTTGACAGACAAAGTAAAGATGATTACACTTCTTTACAAGTGGGGTCATATTTCGCCTCTGAGACTTGAAGGTCAGCTCACCACAAATATAGCAGAAATTATCTGCATGATTTACACACTTTCTTGGCATGATGAAAACATTAAGCACTGAAATACAACATGCACAACATACACAATACACTTCTAAACAGAAAGGAAGGAAATATTTCACTAGTGAACAATGTCACAGTCAGCTCAATACTGACACATCACAATGCCAGACAGGTCTGAGCATGTCTAAACATGAATGAACCTGCACAGTCTTGTTTTGTGGTGCTTCAGCGTGATATTACAAATAATTTCAATAAATACGGCTTGAGTAAAATAGCTACATATGAGGTAAAGGTTCCTATGACAGGTCAAAGAAAACGCTAAAATCATACTTTGAAAAGTAGCTTTCACAGAAAAACTATGCCTGATGGGAAAATTCTGACTACATATCTGAATTCAGGATGAAAAAATGCACTAGACTCACTATTCAGATTTCTTGTGAAAAAAATCTTGTCGACCAGTGTGATCAGAGATAGCCGTTTCCATTACATGCACCAGCTGATCATAGTTCATATTTGTAGCTAAAACCTGTGCTGTATGTTAAAACCACTGTTAAAAACCCTGAATAAATTTTCTATTTCCATGCTTTTATGGCTGTGCTGCAGTAAGTTAACATTCCAATCCCCACATACCACAATATTTTTATAATTTTTATACGTTTTTGTTAACTTCTGCAGTAGCTCATCTAATTTTTTTATGAATGTATTTAAGTCACTATCAGGTGTCCTGTATATGCATGCTATTACTGTTTGAGGTTTTGTTAGTTCAGTTACTGAAAGCTCGAAATGTTTTTCTACACTTAAATACTGCAATTCTTTCACATCTTTCGCTTCTATTTCTACATGAACAAATATCCCTGATCCTCCATGCATATACGAGGTGCATCCAGAAAGTAAGTCTCGATGACCGATAAAGAGAACAAAAACATCAGTAAGTAAGAAATATTTATTGGAATGATTACATAGACTCACTGGCTAGTTTTAAACATAGTCACCACCATTGTTGAGGCATTTATGCAACGGTGCACCACTAATTCTATGCCCAAGTCATAGGATTCTGCCGCAAATGTCCTCAGCCACAGAGTCACTTCATTCTGCACCTCAGCGTCCTGTGAAAACGTTTTCCTGCCAGAAAACGCTTCATGAGACGGAAGAGATGAAAGTCACTTGGAGCAAGGTTGGGGCTCTTGGGTGGATGTTCGAAGACCTCCCATCCAAACTTATTCAACACATTTTGTGTGGCGTTGGCTGTATGGGGTCTTGCATTGTCATACCCAAGCGTAATGCCTCTTGTCAATATTTCACATCTGTTGTTCTGGATTGCCCGCCTGAGTTTATGCAACATCTGGCAATATCAATCAGCATTTACGGTCTCCCCTCGCGGTAAAAAGCCGCACAAGAGGACACCATCCCAGAAGACAGTGCATATGATTTTTTTTGGCAGAGATTGCTTGAATTTGGTCTTTGCAGGTGAACCACTATGCCGCCAATATATTCATTGTTGTTTTGTCTCTGGTGTGGCATGCACCACCAATGTTTCATCTCCAGTGACAATACTGCCGAGAAGCTGGTCACCTTCCGCTGCGTATCACTGTAAGAATTTCAATGCTGCAGCCAGACGTTTGGCTTTGTGTTCATCTGTCAGTTGTCTAGGCACTCATCTTGCACACACTTTGTGAAAACAAGCCACAGGGAGACAATTTCATGCAAAAGCGAGCGAGACGTCTGGGGAAATTGACAAGAGAGTTCTGAAATTGTGAAGTGCCGGTTCTGCACAATTGCTTGCCGCACACTTTCCAACACTTCTGGTGTCACCAGGGATGGTCGGCCATTACGGTCTTCGTTGTGAATATTGGTTCTTCCTTCCATGAATTGCCTGCAACATTGTCTTATCTTACTGTCAAGCATGTCTTGTCCATACACGTTATACAATTGGCGATGGATCTCTGCTGGAGATTGCTTTTGAGCATGCAAAAATCGGATGACTACATGAACCTTGCATTTGGCGGGAGACAATATGAGCAGCCATTTTCTCCTAGCACAGAGCAGTAACTACTGCCGTCACAAAACTGAAAATTTACTGCACTGTTACCATACACTTCCTCTCCTCTCCTGCACACGCGCATTCCTATCTGACTGGTGGTGCCATCTCTGAACACAATCAGGACTTACTTTCTGGATGCACCTCGTATTTGTCCCTAAGAAATACTGATGAAGGTTTAAACTTAGCTATATTTATTGGATCGAGACCACCTTCAAATATGCCCGGCCACTTCTAGTGCCCCATCCATTCAGTGAAAAATATTGGAGAGCAAGAGGATTAGTGACTTCATTGTCAGAAATCCAGCATTAGCTAACAACAATATATTTACACAATTTACATTCTGTCCACTGAGCAAGTGTTCAGTCAGACATAGCACCTGTATAGGTCGCGCGTTACTTCTTGACGAATGAAAATTTTATATGAAAGGTTGAATGCGAGTCTCTACTCAGCTTTTGCGGGAACGAGAGAGAGGAGGTACAGTCTGCAGTGAGATGACGCGCATGCTTCTGAGCTGAAGTAGTACAACACTACAAATCAATTTATGACACTTGCAGTAATATCAGCCACACGTATTATACACTATACCTCTATAACTGTTTCCACTTAACTTTCTTGCATTTATTCTATTCTCGACATCTCTCCCTCGTCTGAATTGCTATTTTCGTTGCATGCATACATACATCCGTACCGCACAAAACTTCTGCAGTCGACTGTATACACAAACGCGACAGAGGAAAACAGAGGTGTCTGTTATCGTAGCATAAACATTTGCTGACCTGTTTATTAAGGGTAGGCTCACTCATTGGATTTCTGCTCAAGGTCATTCGTCAAGAACGAACGCGCAACCTATACATTCATTGCTTCCGATGCCATTAGTACCTCTAATTCAGTTACTTTGTTACTTAAGCTTTGAACATTTAAATGGCAGATTTTTAAACCATTTTTCCTACCTGTCTGAAATATTTTGCATGCCATTGTCTGCTGTTTTTCTTCCCCTCCCCTTTTCCTACTAGTGGTATCAAGCTGAGTATAAGCCTTTTGGGGTTCTGTAGTGATTGCCTTACCTTCCATGTTTGCCAGATAACCATAAACTCCATTATGATCTACACAACTTGGTGTTTTGCATGAGATAGCTTACAACCCTACCTAACCACCTGCCAAATTTACTCACCCCCTTCTGTTCAAATGTAATCCATCACGACCCAAGTCATAGTCTCTAATCCATGCATTTCCATCCACATACATACAGTCATGTTCACTGCATAACCATTCAAGCACTGAGTTTATAGCGTCTATGAAGCGATCATCTTCATCTCTGTGGCCTAAAATAGCACTAACACAAATCTTGACTCGTGGAAAGAATTCCTTTGTTGTTTTCTCGCATGATATTCATCAGGCGTATCTGTGCTGCATATGTAGGTGCCCGTGTGTATAACTATGTTGTCCGGGTCATCTGTTTTCCCTTAGTTTCTTTTCAATATGCTGTAGCCTGGTTCCTGGGAAATAATACACTGTGATGTCTTTGTCCACATATTCACTGGTATGACGTACTAATGAGTCACCTATAATTATGGCTGGTCTTTTCTGGAACACATGTTCACCCGCAATTTTAGTTTTTCTCAGCGTACTTTCCTGCTGGGTTCCAGCTTCAGAATTCACCGTTTCTTCTGTGTTGGCTTGTTTTGTGCTGCTGGGTTCGTTTCCAGCACCTCAAATCTATTGGATAACAGAACTTCATCTTTCCGTGCACTCGCTAAATTGTCATCCTGGCACCGATGCTTTGCATTCACGTTTACCCACTGAGCTGTTTCACTTCTGCTAGGCCATTTCTGTTCATCTCCCTCCTCGCATCTTGTCTTCTCATTTTCACTCCTTATTCTTTTATTTTCACTACTTAGTTCGTTTATTTCTTTACTTGCTGCAACAAGGTCTTTCCTGAGGATCTCGATCACCAACCGAAGTGACGCTATACTCTTATGCACGTCACAATGCACATTCGCAGATTCCTCATTTTTTCGGCCCGTTCCACTCCAACTTCCATTTTCACTATTCCATCCACCTTTGATTTGGCCAAAACTCATTTGATTATCTCCATCTATCGCAAACTCTCCCTTATTTGCCCCCAAACTCCTGAACACTTCTGTTTCAGCAAGTTGTTATGTTGAGCAAGTTCTTTGAACCACCACCAGAGGAAACATTGCCATCCACACCAGGGAGAACCATCCGATATCTGGTTGATAATGGATGTGCTCCTTACCCTTTGGCACATTCAAGGTATATTTGTTATAGGTGAACTACCAATTTGTAAAGGGTAAGGGAAGTGGATTGTATAAATACTTCCTAATGTTCAATTGTAGGAAGTGATATGGGCAAAATATAAGTCTTAAGAACATTTAACCTTAATTTGTTTGAAAATGGTATTCCTTGCTCTGATTACAATTACAAAGAATGTGTTGATGCCGATCTCTGTGTCTAATAGTGTAACGTAATGTTCAAAAATATAAACTTGAATAATAACAATAATAATAATGTCATTAACTTTCCACTGGTTCTCAGTATAATTAGTTTACCCTGAGTGGCCGATATAATTAATAATAAATTTAATAAGCCGTTCTTTGTCACAATTCCAATTTAGGAAGAAATAAGGAATTTTAACGAATCAAATTATTGAACAACATCGAAAAGTTTCTACATACCAAGAATATTTAGAAGGCAAAGTAGAAGTTATACAAACTGTAGATTAAAGTTGCATATAAGCAGGCACCATTGGATATAAGGTAGCTTGCTTCTGTGTGTATTGCCCCATCTCTGCCTCAATGCTATGTCAATGCTCAAGGCATGATCTGTCAACTATATCCACAACTTGAGCATGCCCTTGGTTGCAGGGAGGGTACAAAGCACTGTGGTGTATTGTGCTGCATGGGGGAAAGTCAGGCTCCGAATTAAACAATAAGTAAGTGTTGTGTAACGTTATTAATCGACTCACCTTTTTGGGTTAAATTGATTATTACAACAGTTTTCAAACATCCAAAAAAGAAGATAATACTGTAATTGTTGAGTAAGTCAAAACATTTTAAAAATATATTCAGTTAAGGAAAATGAAGCTATTAACAGGGAAGCAACAAGATTCTAAAGTAAGAACAAATTAGAAACTAAAAACTTCACTTATCTTAGTAATGTTGCAAGTTATTTTTGCACTCGTTCGAGAATGAGTTGGAGTCAACTCGAAACTCGAGTCAGTTTTTTGCACTCATTCGAGAATGAGTTGGAGTCAACTCGAAACTCGAGTCAGTTTTTTGCACTCGTTCGAGAATGAGTTGGAGTCAACTCGAAACTCGAGTCAGTTTTTTGCAAAAATAACTTGCAACATTACTAAGATAAGTGAAGTTTTTAGTTTCTAATTTGTTCTTACTTTAGAATTTATTCAGTTGTTTATATATTTATTAATCACATTTTCTTATATTTGTTGTACCAAATTGAAATAATTTAATATAGATGCTTTTGGAGATATACAAGAGGAATTTATTTTTACTTTCTCTCCCTTGTATAGTAAGGTGAGAAACTATTGTATTTGACCCAAAATTTCAACTTCAACATTTCATCACAAATATATGTTTTGAGGCCCCTGAATACAAAAAAGGCATTCTGTCTGTGTGTCTGTGAACAACATAACTCAAAAATAAAAAAACGGTTGTAAACCAATGTTCGTATTTAAGTTTAATATGTTTCAAGGATTGACATGAAGATTTTGAAGAAAATTGCTCCACCCTAAATTACCCTTTACATGGAAAATTTTTCAAAGATGGCTCTAACGATTTTGATTAAAATGCCACATGTTAAAGATATTTTTATGACAAATGAAATATATATTTTGAATTTTTTTGGTTATAACCTATGTAGTCATGTTTACTCTGGACGAGTTTTGTATAACTGGCAAACCATAAGAGGTTACTATACAAAAAATGTTGTTGTTGTTGTTAGCTAATGCTGGATTTCTGACAATGAAGTCATTAATCCTCTTGCTCTCCAATATTTTTCACAATGATATTGAAGAGAGCAATAGCAGTAATAGTAACCGCTTTTTAGAGAGCACCACATTTTTATGTTTTGGCGGTCACATCGCTCTCTCACAACCCCCAGAATGTCTGGAGGACCACACCTGTCGGTTTACGGGTCTCACCGACCTGACCGGGAGAGTTATCAAAATAAATTCACCGACCATATCCTCTGATTACCAATCAGAGGACGTATTACATGCCATGACAGGTCAGCATGTTAGGGGTTAAGAGTTTATAGAGAAATTAGAGAAATGGAGAAGTTGGAAAAATAAATACTCCCTAGCAAAAAATGTAGATCTCATTAAAACACATAATTTATGTCCAAATGCATTTTTTGTGCAGTGACCCATTTTAGAGATATTCATTGTTATTTGTCATAAGTTTGCAATACTTATAGACAATCTCAAATGGGTGGATGTTATTAATTTTTTTATCTTTTTGTCATGCAAAGAGAACAGAATTTCAAAGCCTTCAGATAGCAATTGCTCTTAATACAGTGCTCTTAGTTTAAGAATCGGCACTAGCGACAAATGCCGCACTGCGGCAAGTCACCAGCTGCTCGCCGATAGATGGCATTTTACATGCCGGAAGAAACTGGCGCGCACTTTTCATGCGTCTGTTAGTTTCGTCCTTGGCACGCAGTAGTGGCGTGACTTATCAGATGGTTGGTCATGTTGTTTGCATGATGGTGAAATATTCAATAAGTGATCGTGCATATATAGTGAAAAGCTATTTTCTGAAAACGAAATCAGTTTGCAAAACCAGGCGAAAATTTAGATGTAAATTACCTGATTGCCCAGTTCCTCACAGAGATTCAGTACACAAGTTAGTGACAAAGTTTATGGAAACAGGTTGTGTGATTTACAAAAAGAAACAACAAAGGCATGTAAGGTTCCATCTATTGGCGAGCGGGCGGTGACTTGCGGAAGTGCGGCATTTGTCGCTAGTGCCAATACTTAAACTAACACAGCACTGTACATTTTACTGTCACTTAAAGTCCACTGTATCCCCCTTGTACCTACAAGAAAATTAACAATAAGGTAAATTCTGTAAATGTTCATCTCTATTAAAATGAAGTAGATAGGTGAATGAGTGTTTGTAAGAATAGTAAAAGAATAGAGAAAACCATGTGAGTGCAACACATCAGAACTGAAGTATTTGTTAAAGTGGCATTCATTAAGATGATATCTGACTGTAATAGAAACATATAGCAAGTTAAGAATTTAGCAAATGTTGGAATAAAGTGACTGTTTAGTTATATTGAGTAATAAAGTAAGTAATGTAGTGTCAGAAAACAAGACAGTAGGTATAAGTAAATGCTAATGTACACGACTGTCACAAAATCCAAAAGTACAGGGTGATTGTGAATGTTTATTTGCAGACAGAAGTGTTGATGATGCCGAGGATACCAAAGCGATGTTACCAGGAGTTTGATGTCAGTATATTTGCTGCACCTGAAGAACCTAGATACTTGCGATATCCAAACTTCCCTTTCGACAAGGATCCAGGCACAGGACTGTCCGTGTTGGGCAGCTTCGGGCAACAGCAGCTCACAGAGTATGTCACATAATTCCTGATACAGGGTTAGTCACTTACAGCTTGCAGTGCAAATATCTCAGAAACAAAGGTAGACATGGAGGTAGGGGAAGAATGTTAAGCAACATCTACATATTGACATTAAGTAGCGCAAGTATTATACTCCACGCCATACTGAACTGCCAAGAAGCATTTTTACAAAAAATGTTCGTGTGAGTACCTGTGTGCATGTGCATGTGAGAGATCAGCATAACTCAAAAACTATATTGCTTTAGTTCACATCCTTATTTTTAACAGTAAGTACAATGAATAACAACGTCTGTAAGTAACATTTGTTGCAGGTTTTACATTTACTGCCTGAAGCCTGCTGTATACTGCTTAGACGTGTTTATAATGATGACAACAACAATTCACATATATTGTATAGATGAAGTAATCACATTCTCTTATCTGTTATTAAATGTGTTTTAATATCCATATGCCTGGAATAATAAGTAAACATACAAAAATAACAGAAATTGAAGAGTTACATGGCCAACCTTAACAGAATGTGTCAATAACGAAACATTTTGTCCATTGAACAAAGAATCACCTAGGAAATTAAACAAATGTAACAACAGTTTGAAGAAGTATAGATTGTTGTGTTAATAATTACATTATATGTTAATGTAAGTGAATAATAAGATTGGTAGGTGCAAGTTTGAGTGCCTTTATACTTCCTTCACTTCATAACTAACAACAAGAATAAAATTTATACAAAGAAAAGAATGTTTATTGCCACTGCAATGCAATTTATGAGGGTGGATAAAAAAGTAACAGGAAAAAATTGTTTATTTCGGACACCATGATTTCCTTTTATTCAAATTTAATTACAAGCTTTCAAAATAATCTCCTTCTGACATTACACACTGGTTCCAACGTTCTATCCACTTTTCAAAATACTCAGAGAAGCCCTTACTTGACATCCTGTTCAGTATACCCGAAATAACACTGTTTAGTTCTGTATCACTTTGAAAATGGCGCCCACAAAGGTGTTTTTTCACTTGTGGAAACAGGTAGAAATCGCAGGGTGCTAGATCCGGCAAATATGATGGGTGGGGCATGATTTTGATACCTATAATTGCTCCACCCTTAGATCCGCACTTAATTTACACAAAAGCCGTCAATAACTAACCCACAATACCCGAAACCAAAGCACACCATAAAATATAGGACCATAAATATCGGCGATTATCTGCGAGTTTTCGAGATGTAGGACAACTCTAGTAATGTAACGCAATAGCAGCTTTGTTCTTAAATCCTCCGAGTAAATATCATTCTGTTGCAACATGGACACAATGCATGAGTCCATGTGGCGGTTGTTTGTGTTAGTTGCAGCAGATACGAGCACCATGTTATCACGTAGGGATACAAGGTGCAGATCTAAGGCTGGATGGAGTATAGTTGAGTTATTGCCTCTTGTGTTGCTATGGCTCCATGAGCAGAGGCATTGTCCTGATGGAGTGAGTGAGTGAATGAGTGATTAGGGTTTAAGGGCCCGTCGACAGCTAGGTCATTAGAGCCCCTTGTCCTGATGGAGGATCCATCCATTGGAAGCAAGTTCTGGTCTCTTGGCAGCCATTTTCCTTGAGTGGTCCTTTAAGGACGTTACTGTAGTATTGAGCAGTTACTGTGGTGTGTTTAGGAACCACATGGTCATAAATTACCCCATTTTGTCGAAAAACACAAGATGCATGACTTTCCCTGCACTTGGTTGCACCTTTGCTTTTTTTTGGCCTCGGGCTGTTGGGATGTTTCAATTGTGCACTTTGTTGTTTGGTTTCCGGATCATAGTGATGAAAGCAGCTCTCATTACAAGTTACAACCTGGTTCAGAAAGGTAGGTTTCCCTTGTAATCCACTGCTGGCAGGTCATGATCCGATGACACATTTGTTCCTCATTCCTCCTGAACGTGGAGCGTCTTCAAGACCTTTTTCACTATCTTGAAATTTTTTATACCATTCAAAAACACTTGTTTTTGATAAAGCTTGGTCTCTATATGCTTCCTGTATCATTTGCAGCGTTTCAGTTCCAGATTTTTTCAGAACACAAAATTGAATTGCTTCTTCTTGCTCTAACTTGAAATCCATGTCGGGTCACTGAAACACGTGCTTACACAATGGCTCTCTCAGAAACTGAGATGTTCATCTATTTATAAACCTTCTCCTTACTAAAACTGCTGTTGCGTTGCAGCACATTAGAGTTATTGCTTGTATCTTTTTCGTTCAACTATAATAAACTACAACAATGAGTTGAGAAAGTTATGTGAGCATGATGCATCAGATTTTTCTTCTTTTGAGTCGAGGTAATTTCAAATTAAGCAATGTATTTTTGGTAACATGCAAAACACAGACAACAAAACACAACTATGATAATTCATAACTCATTGATAATGGCCTTTTGTGGGAGAAAAATAGGAATTGTGTAAGAAGCTTTAAATTTGTGGTTATGAATATTTGAGTAATTGCTAATGCTACGGTGGGTGGTATTGTTTGTTTGAGCAGCAACTGGAGAACTAGCATGGAGAACATACACCAGCAGATGGTGACAGCACTCAACAAGCCCAGAGAGCTCATGATACCCTCAACACACACATCCACACACGATATGCTGCACTACCGTGATGAAGGCTATGGTTCACCAGGTGATGAACAGTTCCGCTCTCTCACCATCAGCATGACGACTGCCAGTGAGAAGAAGTGCGAAGAAAACTTGTGGGATATAGTACTGAAGGTGGAAATGCCCCAGCAACGTACTTGGGAGGCACTGGGGAGCTTGGACCCTCCCAAAGAGAAACAGTCACCAGTAGAGGCTGGCCCAGAAGCTCTGTGTCGTGCATGGTTGGCAAACATGGCCCTGGAACAGATGTATCACAGGGTGGCAGCAACACAAGACATACTGGTACCTGCAACGAGCAGAACAGAGTTTGTACAGGACTTGAAACTGCTGCTTATGGGCCTTCCTTCAAGCACTTTCCCGTTCAATAAGGTATGTGTGTGAGTGTGGGGGGTGGGGTGTGGGGCTGGGGGCGTGGTGGTGGGGTGGGGCTGGGGGCATGGTGGTGGGGTGGGGCTGGGGCATGGTGGTGGGGTGGGGGTGTGTGTCTGGAGTAGAGACACTGACTGGTACATGTTAGGGTCAGCGATGCTGGTAGTAAGAATGTTGTTTTGCTTGCAGGAGTTGCACATGTTTGAAATGAAGAAAGGGGTACACATTGATGGCATTACAGCGGAGACACTAGCCAAGTACAGCAGGGACTTCATTGTGAGTGGAACGTGTTGCTATCGTCTCTGGGACCTCGTCTCTGACAACTCTCTCTTAATTACATCATGTAAGGAGGGACTCATGTTTCAGGTGTGTTTGCATCAAACAACTTTCTCTTCTCAAAACCCTTTTTGAGTACACAAACTTACAACTAGCATTTCAAAACTTGGTTGAAGTTACTCTGCTCTTTGGCAACATGACATCACCCACGGAACATTTAAAATGCAGGATGTAAGTATGCTCAATGTGTATACACTATATCATCACAAGAATTAATATACAAAAATATATATTTTGTTAAAATACACAATTTATGACCTAAACTTTTTTTTGTACTTAACCAATTTTGAGACGTACCTTGTTGTATGTCTGAATTTTGCAATACTATTACTTTTCTCAAATGGGAAGTTATTTATTTTTTATCTCTTAACTATTCAAAGTCATCACATAGTATTCAGCTCTTAAAATATTTCACTATCAGTTAAAGTGTACTCTATTCCTGTATGAAAATTGACAATAAGATAATTTATATAAATGTTTAACCATATTATGAAGGGTGTTTCAAAATTTTTTAAAGTCCACATCGTAGGTGGCATAAATTTGGGAGTCACAGAGAACCTTGGTCTGGGTGTAGTGACAGCACTGTAAAATTCCTACGTGTCTACCTTTACCTCGTTGAACATTAAAATAGCAGTAACAATGAGAACTCCACTTGCTCTACTGCCAATTATGAAGTTCACGCTCTCACCTGTTTTTTGAAGGCAAAAAATAAACGTGTGACTGAAATTCATTGTGAGTTTTGCAGTGTGTATAGTAAAGATGTTATGTTGCGACCAGTGGTTTCTCTTTGGCACCAGTCGTTCATTGAAAGTGTGGAAACGAAAGGATGAGCCAACACCTAACAAGGCAAAAGTTATTGCTGGCAAGACCATGGCAATTTTTTTTGTAGTGTTTAAACTCCAATTTTACTACATACAGCACCGCAGGTGGTGACCCTGATAATACATGGAATGAAGACGGAGCACCAGTGGAATGAGAGGGCAGGAGAACCCGGAGGAAACCCACCCCAGCGTTGGTTCATCCACCACAAATCCCACATGCGGTTGCCTGGTATCGAACCCGAGCCGCTTTGGTGAGAAGCGAATGGTCTAACCACTTGGCTACGGCACGGCCCGTCATCGCAGTGATATTCTGGGATTTGAAGGGAGTACTGTTGATCAATTACCTGCCCTGTGGGATCACGATGACAGCTGCTCACTATTGTGAGGTGCTGAAAAAACTCATTAGGGCGATTCAAAACAAAAGGAGGGGAAAGTTGAGCACATCAGATTTTCTATGCCACGATCATGCTCGTCTGTATGATGCTCATGAAACTCAAGCCATGTTTGAGTAGTTTCAATGGGATGTTTTGGGTCACTCACCTTACTCACCTGACCTTCCACAGCTGCAGCAACATCTCAGGGTAAGGTGATAGTCAGTTTGGCAGGAGAATGGTTTGACACTGGAATAAAAACACTGTTATCACAATACCAAAAATGTATGGAGATTCAAGATTATGTAGAAAAATAGCTACTGAAGGTACCTTTAAAAAAAGGCTTTTTAAAATATTTAAACGTTTGGTTATTTTTTAAAAAGATAGTGTAACTTATTTTTGAGACACCCCTTGTAACATGAAGTAGATCGAAGAAAAAGTGTTTGTAAGAATAGTTTGTACAAGAGTGAGTAGAGAAAGTCATGTGATTGTATGAATTAGATCTTTTATATTTATTTGTGTATCCTGTAAATTATATACTACATGATTTAGTACACATCAAAAATGTGCATGATCATTGTAGGTTTCATTATAATGTAAGTGTGAGAAAAGTGGCATGCAGAGTTGTGACGATGCTGGACTCCACACATGCTCTTAAAGGCAAACTTAGGTGTTTCCATAGCCAAAATTATATATGTGGTGCTGTTTTTTGTAATGATTCTTACTGAAAGATGTAATACTGTGATAGCAGACGCGATTCCTATTTACAGGGTCGTGGTTACAGAATGGAATGCATAAATCAATGTTCCTTTATCACAACATATTTATTCGTTAACACTTCGTTATTTTACACTCTCAGCACCATATTAATTAATCAACAACTTTCACAATTAAATTATTTGGTAGAATCTACTCTGGATAAAAGTTTGGTGAAAGTTCCATGTTCACACACTACCAAAAAACACGTCTTATCATCTTGAGCATACAGACGCTAATGAATCTAGTTCTTGGCATCGCTTTGGTACGACACACCGCCATTTTTTGTATTCATCCGCGCAAATAGTTTTTATTGGTTGAACACAACAGACTATCTATTGACAAGAAAACATTGGCTATCCTAAATATTGAAAAATAAGTCCCTGATACACCCAAACAAGAACTAGAAATTTATACACTTTTAAAAAAACATTTATATGAACGATTTTCTATTGGTCAATATTCTGTCTCATATGATAAAGGAACTTGACACAAATTACTACTCTAAAGGAAATGGAGACACTTGACAGTAGTGTGTTGAACTGGTGCAAGGCATTACAATGTTAGTGGCATGCTGTGACAGTGCCATGGTTATGTTGCAGGCATTGTTTGACAACACACAGAGATACCTGAAGCTACACCGTGCTGCAGTTGTGTCGCTACCTAATGGCCCGTTACTGCACAAGCTACGCCAGAGGTTCACTGGGCTGCACATTCAGATCTCGTGCCTCAGTCAACTGTTTGGAATACATCCTGACCTTGGGACGAAGGAGGTGAACCTGCCTGGAGGTGTTAAACTGCTAGCACACATGTACCAGCAGATCTCCAGGGCCACCAGTCCTGACCTTGCTTGTGTGCTCTTCTTCTTCTTCCGTTCCTGCTGTCAGGTATACTTCAGGTACGTCACTTTCTTAACTATGTATCGCATTCCAACCCTGATAACTCATCTCTCAATAACTCAACAACTTGACTAATAATTTCTATAATCCACTATAACAGATAGGTAAATTTTAACTAGGTATGTATACAACCTACTGCATTCTCCCTCATAGTAACAAAAGGTCTGACTGCGTATTGACCTTCAATGTCATGTCAGAATATAAGCAGCTGGCAGACCATTGCCACAAAATCGAAAGCTTTCCATAAATGATGTGGATACATAGCACAAACACTTGTTTGTAGGTTATTGCTTTACCCAGTACATATGTGGTAATGTAAACTTTCAGTTGCACATTTGTGGTTACAATACAGTTCCTCAGATTTCAGGCTTAGTGTTAGTGCCAGTGAAGATGTCCAATGAGAAGAAAACACAAGTTAACATGATAATGGAATGAGGAAAAATTGAAGTTATTAACAGTGAAGCAACAAGATTCTAAAGTAAGAACAAATTAGAAACTAAAAACTTCACTTATCTTAGTAATGCTGTTATTTGCTGACCCTGGGTTTCAAGCTGTGTCCAGGGTCAGCAAATAACAGCATTACTAAGATAAGTGAAGTTTTTAGTTTCTAATTTGTTCTTACTTTAGAATGATAATGGAAATTAAATTGACTATGTTCGATACCAGACAAAGGGGAACATGTTAATATGTAATACATTTTAGGAAATGTTATACTTTTGTTTCCTATAATGTGCCAGAATATGTAATTTATGAGTTGTGAATGACAGACCCCTTATTCTGTGAAACTAGACATTTTGGCAACTCAACACACTCTCAGTCCACATTAGGTCGAATAATCAGGATTCTGCTGTACCAAGATTTCACTGACTGCTTGGCAAGTCATCTCTACAGAATAGGTATCTCAGCCTCACCAATATGTGTCCTGTGTAACGATCCAGCAGAAATGAACGAAGACCACTTGAAGACCTGTGAAGCATTAAGATCAGAAGAAACTACAGTTCAAAAGTATTGGAAAGCACGAATGCTAATGGCTTCATTGCCGATGCAAGGCACTAGAAAACAACAACAACAACAACAGATTTCACTGGAAATACATGTTTTGAGGTACTCCACATTTAGAAAAAAGGTATGTGTGCGTGTACCTGCACACTTTACATTATGGCGGCGCCGTGGCCGAGCGGTTAGCACGCTCGCCTACCACCTAGGCGGCCTGGGTTCGATCCCAGGGACCCGCATGTGGTATTCGTGGTGGACAAAGCGGCGTCAGGGCGGGTTTTCTCCGGGTACTCCGATTTCCCCCGCCATCTCATTCCACCGGTGCTCCATCTTCATGTATCATCAGTGTCACCGCCTGCGGTGCCGTAGTAGTAAAAGCGGGCGTTAAACACAACAACAACAACAACAAACACTTTACATTGAAGAATGTGTAGAACATTTTGATTTTCTCAAAAACAGCTGCAACAATTTTAATTAAAATACCATAGGTTTAAAATGTTTTTATGACAATTGAAATGTATATATTGAATTTTCTGTGAATATTCTCTGAAGTTCTCTTCATTCTGAATAACTTTTGTATAACTGGTAAACTGTAAGAAATACACAAAATGTTGCTGCACAGAAATTGCAGATCTTAAAATACACAACTTTTCTGAAATAAAATTCTTTGTGCTGTTAACAATTTCAGAGGTATAGAATTTTAAAATTGTATGCTTTTTTCTAGTGGTAAGTTACTATTTTTTTTCTTTTCATGGTGATGCAAAGAATGAGATTGAAATAGAAATTAAAGCAGTGATTAATCAACAAAATGTTATAAAGCACTTTAGGAAAATATATTTGTCACAAAGGTTAAAAGAAAGACTATTTAAAACAATTATAAAACCTGTTGCAATAGATGGAGCAGAGTTATACACATGAATAGACAAGTCAAAACAGCAACTAATGACTTGGGAAAGGAAAATACTCCAAAGAATTTATGGTCCAGGATTTAAAAATCTGATGTGTTGCACTCACATGACTTTCTCTACTCTTGTACTCAGTATTCTTACAAACTCTTATTCCTATATCTTCTTCGTGTTAGTTAAGATAAACATTTGTACAACTTATTGCTTATTTCCTTGTAGGTGCAAGGGGAATGTTAGAATACAGTAGGCTTTGTGCGATAGTCAAATGTTTTAAAGCTTGATATTCTGTTGTCTTTGCACTCTTAACATATAAAAAAATGAACAACGATGATCCATTTCATGAAAGTTCTAAGTTTTCCGAAACTCACACACATAACAAGGAATATCTCTGAAATGGTTCACCCTACAAGAAAATTTATTGAGACATAAATTGTGTATTTTAGCAAGATCTACATTTTTTGTATAGTATAATTTGGTCTATCTCTAACGGTTTACCAGTTATGCAAAAGTCGTCCAGAGTAAATACGACTACAGGGGCTATAGCCAGAAAATTCAAGATATACGTTTCATTTGTCATAAAAATATCTCAAACATATGACATTTTAATAAAAATCGTTAGAGCCATTTTCAAGAAAATCAAAATTTTCCATGTAAAGGGTAGTTTAGGGTGGGGCTATTTTCTTCAAAATCTTTGCGTTGCATCCTTGAAAGACATTAAACTTAAATACCAACTCTAGTTTTCAACCGACTTTTCGTTTTTGAGCTATGCTGTCCATAGACTGACAGACAGACACACACACAGACCTTTTTCTAAAAATGCTTTTTTTTTTATTCAGGGGGTCTCAAAACATATATTTCCGGTGAAATCTCGACATTGAATTTTTGGGTGGAATACAATACTTCCCCTACTTACCAGTAAAGTAAAAATGGCATATGGAGAAGCCGAACAAATTTGGAAATTATGAATAAATATAATGCTCCTGACATTGTGGCATCAATAAAATGAAGAAGATTGAGATGGCTAGGACATGTACAAAGAATGAGCCAGGATAGAGCTGTGAAGAAGATAGGAGGTAATAGAAGGAGAGGAAGACTCAGACTTAGATGTAGAAAGAGAGGAAGACTCAGACTTAGATGTAGAAAGAGAGGAAAACTCAGACTTAGATGTAGAAAGAGAGGAAGACTCAGACTTAGATGTAGAAAGAGAGGAAGACTCAGACTTAGATGTAGAAAGAGAGGAAGACTCAGACTTAGATGTAGAAAGAGAGGAAGACTCAGACTTAGATGTAGAAAGAGAGGAAGACTCAGACTTAGATGTAGAAAGAGAGGAAGACTCAGATTTAGATGTAGAAAGAGAGGAAGGCAGACTTAGATGTAGAAAGAGAGGAAGACAGACTTAGATGTAGAAAGAGAGGAAGACTCAGACTTAGATGTAGAAAGAGAGGAAAACTCAGACTTAGATGTAGAAAGAGAGGAAGACTCAGACTTAGATGTAGAAAGAGAGGAAGACTCAGACTTAGATGTAGAAAGAGAGGAAGACTCAGACTTAGATGTAGAAAGAGAGGAAGACAGACTTAGATGTAGAAAGAGAGGAAAACTCAGACTTAGATGTAGAAAGAGAGGAAAACTCAGACTTAGATGTAGAAAGAGAGGAAGACTCAGACTTAGATGTAGAAAGAGAGGAAGACAGACTTAGATGTAGAAAGAGAGGAAAACTCAGACTTAGATGTAGAAAGAGAGGAAGACTCAGACTTAGATGTAGAAAGAGAGGAAGACAGGCTTAGATGTAGAAAGAGAGGAAGACAGGCTTAGATGTAGAAAGAGAGGAAAACTCAGACTTAGATGTAGAAAGAGAGGAAGACTCAGACTTAGATGTAGAAAGAGAGGAAGACTCAGACTTAGATGTAGAAAGAGAGGAAGACTCAGACTTAGATGTAGAAAGAGAGGAAGACTCAGACTTAGATGTAGAAAGAGAGGAAGTCTCAGACTTAGATGTAGAAAGAGAGGAAGTCTCAGACTTAGATGTAGAAAGAGAGGAAGACTCAGACTTAGATGTAGAAAGAGAGGAAGACTCAGACTTAGATGTAGAAAGAGAGGAAGACTCAGACTTAGATGTAGAAAGAGAGGAAAACTCAGACTTAGATGTAGAAAGAGAGGAAGACTCAGACTTAGATGTAGAAAGAGAGGAAAACTCAGACTTAGATGTAGAAAGAGAGGAAGACTCAGACTTCGATGTAGAAAGAGAGGAAAACTCAGACTTAGATGTAGAAAGAGAGGAAGACTCAGACTTAGATGTAGAAAGAGAGGAAAACTCAGACTTAGATGTAGAAAGAGAGGAAGACTCAGACTTAGATGTAGAAAGAGAGGAAGGCAGACTTAGATGTAGAAAGAGAGGAAGACTCAGACTTTGATGTAGAAAGAGAGGAAGACTCAGACTTTGATGTAGAAAGAGAGGAAAACTCAGACTTAGATGTAGAAAGAGAGGAAGACTCAGACTTAGATGTAGAAAGAGAGGAAGACTCAGACTTAGATGTAGAAAGAGAGGAAGACTCAGACTTAGATGTAGAAAGAGAGGAAGGCAGACTTAGATGTAGAAAGAGAGGAAGACAGACTTAGATGTAGAAAGAGAGGAAGACTCAGACTTAGATGTAGAAAGAGAGGAAGACAGACTTAGATGTAGAAAGAGAGGAAGACAGACTTAGATGTAGAAAGAGAGGAAGACAGACTTAGATGTAGAAAGAGAGGAAGACAGACTTAGATGTAGAAAGAGAGGAAGACAGACTTAGATGTAGAAAGAGAGGAAGACAGACTTAGATGTAGAAAGTGATTTAAGACAGCTGGTAGTAAAATTGTGGAGAAATAAGGCTTTGCAGTGAGATATTTGGACTTCAATCATAAAGGAAGGCGAGGCTAAACTCAAAGGGCCATAGTGCTACAGGATAATGGTGTTGGTGACGGTGGTGATGCAAAGACCAAGCGATCATACAGTGATCTGCCTTTAAGAATCGAACCATCAGTTTAGACTACTGTATAAGTGTGGCAGGTACGTTCAAACACAAGATTCTAGAGATGCAGGTCCAGTAGATCTTCAGTGTGCATGTGCAATAACTGCGTCTTGCATAACAGCCAACATGATAGTACCACATGTGTACTATCATCCCATAGTGGTCACTTTTGAAAAGTCCTGCCCAAGTTTCCTCAGGTTTTGCTGCTTTTCAATCACCATTATGCAGTGGAGTAGAATTTACTGCAGTGCAAGAAGCAAAGATTGTATGCTTTTGCACATACTCTTGCAAATAATACAATTTTTAGAGACAGGAAAGTGTTGGCTGCATTGCTTTGAGTGATGCTAGCAGCAGAATTTGGCTGCATTCTTCAATATGGTTGCATGTGTAGTAAGTAAATAAATAATTGTAAAGTGTATGTTTATAAAACGTTTTTCAGTAAGAAATGATTCCTGGCAAGGAGGAGATGAATGTGGCTGCTGAGACTGCATGCCATTTGCTAGATGTTTCTACACATACTTTGTCTTATGTTGATGTGCAGCGGTACCTACTTCCATTGCCATAGTTTATCAGTCTGGTAGCAGTCATGGCAAGTATTGGCTGGCACTCAATTGTGGGCAGAGGTTATTCCAACCCACTCATGGCCACCTTTTGCAGGGTAATCCAGTGCCTGTATGTTCAACATGTGGCGTTCAAATTTCTATGGCCCATGTCCTTGTAGATTGTCCACAATAAGATTGTGAGCGCCAGTCCGTTGGCCTGGGGTGTGTAATTGCCTCAACTTTTGTCACCTGTAAGGCACTGCAGTTAGTTGCCCAAATTGGGTTTGCTAAGCAAGTGTAACTTGTTCCACCAAAGTGGCCTGGGTTTGATCCCAGGCAAGCACATGTGGGATTTGTGGTGGACAAAGTGGCAGTGGGGTGGGTTTCCTCCAGGTTCTCTGGTTTTGCCCGCCATCTCATTCCACCAGTGCTCCATCTTCATTCCATGTATCATCAGTGTCACCACCTGTGGTGCCGTATATGTAGTAAAAGTGGGTGTTTAACACTACAAAAAAAAAGTAACTTGTTTTTTAGTTTTTTGAGCATTTTAATTTTTTAAGATCTAATTGCTAGTATTTTAGCCCTGTTATGTTTTACCTTTTAATGTTTTAACTGTTTAGTATGAGACAGAATATTAGAAGACCCCAATAGAAAATCGTTCATGTAAATGTTTGTTAAAAGTGTATAAATATTAGAATTGTTTGTGTTCCATAATAAAAATAGGAGACGATAATTGGGATCACTTCCCTAATGAGAAAGAACTATTTGCGCGGATGAATACGGCAGATGAAGACGAAAATGGCGGTGTGTCGTGTCAAAAGCGACGCCAAGAAACAGTTTACTAGCGTCTATATGTTCAAGGTGGTAAGACGTGTTTTGGTAGCATGTGAACATGGAACTTTCACCAAACTTTCATCCAGCATAAATTCTACTAAATTAAAAAAGTGTAAAGGTTTTTAAGTATTTAATATGGTGCTGAGAGTGTAAAGTATCGAAGTGTTAATAAATAAATACATTGTGATAAAGAAACATTGATATATGCATTCCATCTGTTACCACGACCTTGTAGATAGAAAACGAGTCTCATAGCACAGCCCATTCCATTAGTTTCATTAAAAACGGCACCAAGTATTTTAATGTTATGCTTTAGCCTATACCTGTTACCTATTTTAGTGCATGGGTGCTCCAGGCTTTAAAGTTAGCGTTCTCATTTGCCATTTGGTGGTTTTACCTGTTTACACTTTTAGTTGTCTGTTTTATCCATAACTTTTTAGCCAGCTAACTTTATGAGTGCTTTAGATTTTAAATTTTGATTTTGGGCCCAAATGACCTAGCTGTTGATGGGCCCTTAAACTCCACTCCCTCACCCACCCATCCACTCACCCACCCCACTCCCTCATTCACTCACTCACCTCACTCAATCAATCAATGAGAAATCTCCCAAATGAATAATTATAATACATATTACACCAAGAAATGTGAAGCTGTACTTTAAAAAAGTACATGCTGACACTGGACTTGAAAATGTCACATCATATTTTGGAAAGTTGAGCTCTAAGTGTGTAATCAAAGTTCATCTTGATTAATGAGAACTAGACAGAGCTATAAGCCTATAAAAAATTTCTTAGAGCAGGAAGAGAAAGTCATGTGAATGCAACACATTAGACTTTATTTTTATTTTAGATGCTTTTGAATCTTTTAATATTGTAACAAAATGGCAAAGTCCAGTCCAATTTCTTTTTTCTCACTTTATTTTTCTTCTAAACTTTTGTACAAAAATACAGTTATCTTCTATTTATGTTAACACAGTCTACAGTCTTGCATGATATTACAACCTACAACTGTTTACTTCTCGTAACATTGACTCACTCCTTTCACTATCTGTCTCTCAAACAGTAATTGCGACAATAGAATCACTCAACACTCACTGAAAGGTCTTCACTTTGACATGACATATCTTTCAGAACAACAGTACCACACACACAGCTGGCTTGCACTCACTGACACACTGACCAACTCAAAACTGCTTATGAAGCAGAATCACACGGCTTGTGTGTTTAAAAACACCAGCAGTAAGCTTGTTGGCATAAATAAATATCAAAACTGCTTGCTTCACATGCTCCACAAGTGTTTATACTGGTGATGACTTAGCCAGATCTTTGTCGAACATCTACAGACAAGGCTGCCAGACACTTGTTGAACACTCTGGAAAAGCCTTTATGTTGCCACATGTTTGCTCATGTGAATGGTGTGAGGGACTTCACCTTGAGCACCTTTGTTATGTGCATGCCAGTGGGGTGAGTCAGCCTTGCCACAAAGGTTGCGCAGCATTACTGTAACAGGAAAACACAATATGTGTAAAGGGTGATACTGCCAGCCAGCGCTACGTGTGTTATTGACTACAACGTTGTGTGTTTGTATACAGACTATTGGAGAAGTGGATATTTGAAGGGAACTGTGAGCAGGTTCATGAGGAATTCTTCATCCAGGAGGTTGTGAGCATGATGGTATGTCGTAGCAGAGAGTACTGGTCCAAGGGCCATGTCCTGCTGCACGAGGCAGTTCCCAGCTTCCTCAGAAACCATGCAGAGATCATCTTCCAGTGTGGCAAGGCACTCAACCTTCTCAAGCTCTGTTGTCCAAAGGTAAGTAAGCAGTTTCACATATAGCCCAAAGTAGCATTTTCCTTCTTACAATATGTGTCATGTGACTTTCCTCCCTGTTGCCCTTACCCCTTTATTCTGGTTGTGCCCCCTCTTCTTTGCCCCATTCTTGAGTCTCCCCATTTTTTCACTTGGTTGTCTCCTTTGCTTTTTAACATTTTCATGGCTATGATTTTCCTATTCTATGTCTTCCCTCCAATAGACAATGATCCAAACTCCCCTTTGACCCACACATAATGCTTTCCTTAATATGTTTTGCCCTGCCCTTACGTCTCTCTCTCTTATTTGTGTACATATCTTTCTCTGCCCTTTGTGTCTGAGTGACCTAATGAGAAAATTCAGGTTAATATTTCACATGTCAAGTTGTATCTAATTAATAGCCGGAAATTTCTTGTATAATGTGAATATTGAGGTTATATTTTGTAAATGCTAGTATTGAACCTGAAGCTATTTGACAATGGAAAACATGGCCGATATCGATTGTAAGGAAAAGTTATCATTGATAATGGAAGATAACGGAGAAGCATTGATTGTTAGCCATATAACAATAACAAATAAATAACAGACCCTATAGAGACTACTGATTAAAACTTTGTATACAATGGACGTGTATTTGAGTGATTAAGTATAACAAGCTACGTGTTGGCAATCTGCAATAGTGGATTGCATTGCCGAGAGATATTTGGTGAAGCCTCGTGCTATAGTATTTGTTGTGTGCAATTTTACCTTAAACAGATAATATTTACAAGGGATGCCATATTGAATTTAGCATACCCAAGAATCATGAAGAATATCTGACAACATTAAACCGAATAGTTTTGGAAACTTACCACAGTTATATCTGTAAAGAGTGAAGTTATTTATTATAATAGTGCAATTTCATTATAATAAAGCTGATTCCAGCAGAAGCCTGAATATTTATTGAGAGTACATTAATCATTGCCATCTTCTCTCTGCTAACCCATTAACACCCTGAAGATAAGAGTCCCATTGCTGTCTCACCTGTAATATAAAACTGCCACGTCGCTCTAAAGTTATTTTTCCCATGTGCTGTTCCTCACACTTCATGTAGGCTATCTATTTCTGTAATATTATTAGGATGTATGAACTGTTATATTATAAAGCATATGAATGTAATTAGAGAGATTTTTTTTGTGGGGGGGGGGGGGGGGCTGAAGTGCTATATTGAAAAGTATGGGTGCTGCTTAAATGCTGGTTGACAACTTGAGAACAGAAACCAAAATGGAAATGAGAATGGGAAGCAAATCAACATGCCACATTTTGATTCACAATAATCCAGTAATAATAACAGTAACAATTCACAGTAATCCAGTAATCTATAACAAATGGGAAGTTGATTTTGTGACATTTGTTGCTAATAGTTGACCAATGATATTTTTTTCACTTCCAATTCAGTCAGCATAATGCAGGTTAGCCAGAATCAAGATTTGATAGGATGAACATTTTCTAAATGTTCAAGCTGAGCAGAACATTACTTCCACTTACTAGTGTTTTGCTCCTCACTGTAACTTTTCTATCTGATCTTACCTTGGTCATCTCTTGTTCTCTTCCGACTCCAATGCTATTAGGGTTCCCAAGGGCTAGGGAGTCTTTTATTTTTCCAATTTCTCCATTTCTCTAATTTCTCTATAAAATATTAACCCTTAACATGCTGACCTGTCATGGCATGTAATGCGTCCTCTGATTGGTAATCAGAGGATATGGTCGGTGAATTTATTTTGATAACTCTCCCGGTCAGGTCGGTGAGACCCGTAAACCAACGACAGGTGTGGTCCTCCAGACATTCTGGGGGTTGTGAGAGAGCGATGTGACCGCCAAAACATAAAAATATGGTGCTCTCTTAAAAGCGGTTACTATACTGCTATTGCTCTATGAATGAAAAATATTGTAGAGCAAGAGGATTAATGACTTTATTGTCAGAAATCCAGCATTAGCTAACAACAACAACACTTCATGTCTTTTTATACCATCAGTTCTTTCCAAAATGCCCTCTCATTTCTGCACACATGTTCCATTACTATCTTCTAGAGGGGATATTTGTTGTTAATGCTATATGTGAGAATACTGTGATGGTTGTTATTTTGTACAGAATCCTCTGTGTTCAGTGCTGCGTGGAGGTTTTCCTACACTGCGCTGCTGCCTGCAAGGATCAGAGCTGCAGGAACTGAAGGCAGAGTGCAATGCCTTCTATCAGAGAGCTCTGGAAGTGTGTGGCGAGCCTGTGGACATTGCTGGCATATTCACAGCAGCAGAGGAGCAAGAGAGACTCTTGCAGGCAAGAGCTGAGCTGCTTCAGAAAGAACGAACAGCAAAACTGCAGAGTAAGTGAGATGTTTCAACAGTTCATTCATTGGAACTTGATGATGTTTGACAACTATTTACCCTCTCACTGCTGACATATTTTCCACTTGATGACCACTCCTTGCTGAGACAGTTTTACATTGCTGAGACAGTTTTAAAATTTAAAATGCTTTCTATTCATACAATGACATACAAAAACAATATAAATATCATGAAACACTCACCTAGGAGGCTGTAGATGACGTAGATAATACAGTTTCTCAAAGAAATGTTAACTTAGGTCACACGCAACTCACAGAAGTTAGACTTGTCCACAGGTGCCATTAATTTAGGCATAGGTAATTATTGTAATAGGTAACATTATCAGTCACTAATAACTTTAGCACTACTACATGGAAGTGTCACAGTGAACATCAAAGTAATTACAATAAGGTTATCCAAAGTTCATTTTACTAAATTTATTTTGAATCTGAATATTTGCCAATCACTATACCATATCTCAGGCTAGTTCAATCCTGCTGTAAACAACAAGGTGGAGCTGATTCAACTCGCTACATCCTAGACGTACAGGCACGCACATAAGTTTTGCAACACTAGCAGTATATATAGCAGCGCTAACTTCTAGACAATAGAGTTGGGTTACACATTAACTTATTAAATCTATGAGTTGGAATATTAATAGAATCATGCAGTAACATAATGGTTACCTTTAATTAGATTCCTGCAGAAGTTCAACTCCTGATAGACATGCATTGTCTCCCGATGTCCATATATTCGCAGTCACTTGAATTACTACTGTCAGTGATTACAAGTCTTTCAACAACTTCATCAGTGTCCACTATAACTGATTTCTGCCCTTGCTTTTGAAATTTCAATCCAATATCTATAAGCAACCGGTGGAGAGTACTTTGTGAAAATTCAGATGTCTGTCAGGGAGCACAGAAACCTATGTACCAGACAGAGTGAACACCTGCAAGTATGAGAGTGAGGAAGTGATTACCCTCCCCTTATGTAGGACTTACAAGACAGTGTCTAGGGTCAGACATCTGTCAGGGAACACAGGAACCTATGTACCAGACAGAGTGAACACCTGGAAGTATGAGAGTGAGGAAGTGATTACCCTCCCCTTATGTAGGACTTACAAGACAGTGTCTAGAGTCAGACGTCTGTCAGGGAACACAGGAACCTATGTACCAGCCAGAGTGAACACCTGCAAGTATGAGAGTGAGGAAGTGATTACCCTCCCCTTATGTAGGACTTACAAGACAGTGTCTAGAGTCAGACGTCTGTCAGGGAACACAGGAACCTATGTACCAGAGTGAACACCTGCAAGTATGAGAGTGAGGAACTGATTATCCTCCCCTTATGTAGGACTTGCAAGACAATGTCTAGAGTCAGACGTCTGTCAGGGAGCACAGGAACCTATATACCAGACAGAGTGAACACCTGCAAGTATGAGAGTGAGGAAGTGATTACCCTCCCCTTATGTAGGACTTGCAAGACAATGTCTAGAGTCAGACGACTGTCAGGGAGCACAGGAACCTATGGAACGGATAGAGTGAACACCTGGAAGTGGGTGGTCAGCCAAGCACCAGGTTTGATAGTGAGGAAGAGGATGATATGAAATCCAGGTGAAATGGATGATTGGAAAGGTGATAATGGAGCAATTGATGGAATGAGTGGTGAGAGAAAATGGAGAACCCAGAGAAAAGCCGCCCTGATGCTGCTTTGTCCACCATGAATACCTCATGCAGGTTCCTGGGATTGAACCCCGGCTGCCTGGGTGCTAAGCGAAAAGTCTAACCACTTGTCCACGGCGCTGCCTATGTTATACATTACTGTAAGTAAAATCTTACAACAAAGTAGTTGATATGTGATGTCTGTTTTGCTATCAAGTGGCCCTCCAAAATCTTATGTGGAATTCTAAAGTAAGAACAAATTAGAAACTAAAAACTTCACTTATCTTAGTAATGTTGCATGTTCTTTTTGCACAAACTGACTCGAGTTTCAAGTTTTCTCCAACTCATTCTCAAAGCTATATAAACAAATTCGTTACCAAACCTACAACCTTTCATTTTTTTCTGAAAACAAAAAACAAATACTGACATTCAATTTTTATTTACCAATCTCTGAAAACAAAAGTTTATAAATACAATCTATAGTAGGTAATTCGAAGTTCATAACACGGTTCCTGTTTTTTAAAATAAAAATGTTTTCCCAAACCATTAAATCTATAGGTCCACTTAATTGTTTTAATAATTTAACTTCTGGATTAATTTCATGATTAAATGACCAAAAATGATCTGCTACAGCTGATTTATCAGTTTGTTTATACTTAATATTTCTAAAATGTTCTTTTATTCTGGTTTCTAAATGACATTTAGTTTTACCAATATAAACCTTATCACAAACTAAACAGCTAAATTGATAAATGCCAGATTTTTTATAATTTGGTATTTTATCTTTTTTAGAAAAATTGAGTAAATTTTGTATATTAATTATTTAACAAACTTACTGTTGGTGTTTTTAAACACACAAGCCGTGTGTGGGCAAAGTTTAAGAGGTAGAACTGGAACTTAAAAATTCAATGCCACAACTGGGATTTGAACCACAGACCTTCCGCTTGCCGGGCGGACGCTCTACCACTGAGCTATTGTGACAAACTGCCAGAATGGTATTAAATTCTCAAGCCAGTTCGTATTTTTCCTGGTAAACCACAAAGGCTGGGATATAAAGTACTTGCAATAGTAAGTCACCATTGGGGTAATTGTCTCTGATGTGAGACTGCCTTTGTGGTTTACCAGGAAAAATACGAACTGGCTTGAGAATTTAATGCCATTCTGGCAGTTTGTCACAATAGCTCAGTGGTAGAGCGTCCGCCCGGCAAGCGGAAGGTCTGTGGTTCAAATCCCAGTTGTGGCATTGAATTTTTAAGTTCCAGTTCTACCTCTTAAATTTTGTATATTAAATTTATTTTGAGGGACCAAATTTATTCCATATTCTAAATCTTTGTAAATTTTTTATTGGCCCATGGATGGTAAGTAAACTTTTTGAAAATACAGTTATCTTTTATTTTTTTAAGGGTTGAAACTTCTTTAACAGCTTTTTGATACTTAATTTTTTCTATCTTTTTATGTATAAAATCTGTATTAAAACCATTAATTACTGCAGTGTTAATAATGTGTTGATATTCTATGTCAAATTCATCTTTATTAAGGGGTATATTTATTAACCTATAAATTAAACTATTGAAAACAGGAAATTTATGTGCAAAAGGATTAATGATTAAGGATTAAGATAAATGATGCTTTAAAACTTTTAAATTTATAAGATAAAGCTATACAGTTCACTTTGGAAACTGAAAATAATGGATGCCTTTCATTTCTGGACTTAAAAATTAAAAGACATAACAATAAATTGAATTTTGGTATTTACAGAAAATCTACTCACACTGATAATTACATAAAATGTAAAAGTTTTAATCTGGACTGCACTGGAGGGTGGGACTTGGTCAGTGCCCCAAGCCTTCCCAGCCAGTTATATGGCCTTCTCAACCTGGGGCCGCTAATTCTCCATCAAGTAGCTCCTCAATTGGTCCCCCCCAGGAGCTAACAAGGTTGAGTGCACCCCGTGCCAGACCTCCCAGAGGGGAGAAAATCCCCATGCTGGTACCTGGGATCAAACCCGGGTCCTCTGCGCCAGAGGCAAGTGCGCTACCAACAGTGTTACGGAGGTGGTCATTTTTCCAATTATGCATCACAAATATTTTCAGTTACTACTCTCATCCCAGACTACCATTTACATACAAAAATTTTTTTTTTATCAAAAGTGCTCTAACAATTTTAATTAAAATATATGTTTAACATATTTCCATGACAAACAAAACGTATATCTTCTGGGAATAACTTGTAAAGATCTCTTCATTTGGGATGAGTTTTGTATTATTTTTATAGTTGGTAAACTGTAAGAGATGAACAAAAGCTTGCTATACAACATTTCTGGACCTTCTTCTTCTCCTTCGCCTACGCCTTTGCCTTCTTCTTCTTCTTCTTCTTCTTCTTCTTGCAATCTTTTATCAAGTTTACCCAATTTATCTTCATATTTTTTAAATCTTGGTATATATCATCACTCCATCTGTGTTTAGGTCTGCCCCTTTTTCTAGATTCGAGAGGCTTCCATGTATATATTTTTTTTAACTGTTCTCTCATCTGACATTCTATACAAATGTCCGAACCATCTAAGTCTCTGTTCTGTAATGGAATTAATAATTGTTCATTTTTTTATTCTTTTATTTAACTCTTCATTTCTCAGAGTCCTCCATTGTCCTCTGTCTTTAATTGGTCCAAAAATTCTTAATATCTTTCTTTCAAATATTGATAACTTTTGCTTTTGTGATTCTTTCAATACCCATGTTTCAGAGCCGTATGTGTGACCAGAGGTTTTATGATTGTGCTATAAATTCTTAACTTTGCACTTGTAGTTATAAGTTTACTTTTAAATAAATTATTATACATGGACCTTATTAAAAGACACAATTTATATGTAATAAAGTTTTGTGGCATTGGCCATTTGCAAGATATTCATTGCAAGGGATAGAATCTCAGTGCTCACAGGTACCACAGTATGATAGTGCTTTGATACTTCGGTACTTTGCTTTATTGAAAGTTGTTGCATTTACTTGATGCTAGGTAAGGACTGCTCATTATTGCCTCCTACCTGTCTCCAGAGTTACAGAACATGAGTACATGAAACTGAGTTGTGAATGAAGATGATTTATTACATTTGTGCAATAACCTGGCTTGATGACTCAGTCTCAGCCATTACATTTGCCTACTCTGTGAACAAAATCAGCAGAAACAAATCAAAACTTAAGACATGAGATAATAAAGTGCATGGAAATACACTAGCATGCAGGAAGTTCCACACACTTACATTTTACATTTTAAGACTGCCATAAACTACTGGAAAAGCTTTCAACTGAGAATAACCTAAAGTTATTCCCTAAAGGGAATGAAATACTACATTAAAAGGAAAAGAAAAGAAAAAAAGATTGGATTTATTTATGACAATGGCACAAAATGAGCTCTTTTGATCATTTACAGCAAACAAGTGTTCTGTATAACTGATGAAAATGAAGTATTTATAACAGTGGAGCACATTGATAAATTGAAAAATATGTTGATATTTCTGAACTCACTCTGCTCCTGCTTACTTGTAATTATGTTAATCACAGGACTAGTTTCGGAGAGGGTCCTCTCCATCATTCAGCTGTTGATCGAGCAACAGTAAGTTGGAGCAGAGTGTGTTTAGAAATATCAACATAGTTTTACTTTCTCTACTGGTAACATCTCTAACATCTTGTAGACAACGTGGCATGCTCCTGATTTTTCTTACAATTCCCTCTATTAGTATGTTTCCCCAGTCTTCTTGCCGAGCAACTTGAAGTTCGTGTATAGTTGAGGTACATTTTTTTCCTTGGTGGACCCTCCTCATGAGTGTCCCAATAGAATTGAGGTTGGTACTACGTACTGGCTGTTCCATAACAATGATGCCTAATGTATTTATTGATTTATTCATCCTTTAGAACATGTACATGTTGTGGACTTATCCAGCATAATTAAAGATCAAAATATAGTATTATAAAAGGAAAACATTATTTAAAATTATATTATTCATATACATTAAATTTATGAATAATTAAAACACAAATTATTAATACAAAAACTCATCAGTTGAGTATGATGTCAAGTTGAACATTAATTTTATTATATTATATTTAGTTGGTAATTTATTATATAACTTAATAGCACTATAAATTAAATTATTAAAAAGTGATGTACTGTGTCAGATGATCAAATGTCTATTTTTAGTGTTGTAACTGTTTGTTGTCATTTACTTCAACATTTTGTGTTTACATGTATTCTAACATATGTATAGTAATGTTTTCTGTATACACATGTAAGAGGTAATATGTATACCCAGTCATTTACACAAGTCTGATGGCTTTAAGTTCAATATGGTTCAATTGCCCTCTTTTGTAGTTTGAAAACTGTATTTCCTGTTCTTGAATTATACCAAATTTTAATGTACTGTGAAAATAGGCAAAGTACAGGTTCCACATTATTGAATCATTGATAATTCTAAACATAAAGTTCATTTGGCTTAATTTATGTGCCAACTTTTCTGTTTGTATATCCCACTTCATATGCTCATCAATCCAGATACCTAAAAATGTTGTTGATGATATATATTGAATAAGGTCATTGTTAAGTGATGTTTGGAGCTTGTATGGATTTGGCTGTTGTCTATGACAAAAGAAAATTGATTTAGCGTAATGGAAACTTCTTGCATAGTGTGTACCTTAGCGTTATTCTGCATTTGAATAAAATGATCACCAACAAATAGTGCATATGGCATGACTTTTTCATGGTACCGTTGGGTATACAATGGAGCTCTGTGTGACTTCTCAGAGCTCAGACCATAATCAAACCTCCATCAAAGGGCACAGTTACTCAACAAGATATGGTCCAATTGATGAGTTGACGTGCAACACTATACTGTGGGAGAAGGTCTTCATGTTCCCTGAGTCTTCTTATTGTACTAGCAGACAGCACTACATCTCAAACTTCTGCTAGTCGACGGCAGCTGCCGATTTCATAAAGTGGTGAGGACGCTATATCTGTTGTATGTTCGTTTGTAGACTGCCGATGTTCAGATGCTTGCCTCCTTTTGTATTCTCCAGTCTCATGGTATCTTTTGATGGTATCGCCAATAGTGCTACAAGCATTACCCAACAGATCAGAAATGTAACGGATGCTGTGACCATCTTCATTTAGAGCTGCAGTGTTTGCAACATCCTCCAGGATTATACTTAATGGTGAGATGATAAGCCTGAGAATTCTCAGAACTTGGTGCAACTGTTTCATCAATTCATGACATGTAACAGTAGAAATTATGTAACAATAGATAAAAAATGAAGGACCCAATAATGTAATTTAAAACAGAATGATAATAATTGATGTTTTTATAGGAATGAAACAAATGAATGTAATGGTATTTTATAGATAGAGTAAACTGAAGTTTAATAACGTATGATTTGTTAAAGTATTGCAATCAATTTTTAAAAAATTTAAGTGTCTGGAATTTTAAAGGTTTTGACAAATCCTAGAGACTATAAGCTTCACTTATCTTAATATCTGCTGAAAGTTGCTTCACTGTTAATAGCTTCAGTTTTTTCATATTGTCTGGAATGTTTTGCAGTGAATTTGTTCTTTCCTTCCTCCCATCTGTTGATTTGTGTTTTTCAAGGTCTTGGCATGATGTACTCCTACAACTAAGTTCCATAAATATTCTGCTTTATCAATGCACAAAAGTGATAGTGAATAAAACAAGAGTGAAGTGTGCAATTATTCATAAGTAGACAGTAGTAATAATAATAATAATAATGTAATGTTCCACAAAGAGTAGAGAGTTTGAAAATGAGCATACAGTGACGTGAACTACATGTGACTGTCACTTGAGTTTCCTGTATTCCTCTGGTAGCTGTAAGGAAATGCGTAATATAAACATTTCACGTCAAGTAGGTACTGTAAGAAACAGTATGGATTACAGATTTTAGTGACATGGATACATAGCACTCCTGATTTAGCCACATGTTGCGCCACCACATTGTAAGAAAATCTGTATATGTATTACTCGTTGAGCTATTTTCTAGACACAATTAGAGGCGATATGTTGTAATAGGTTTTAATGTACCTAGATGTGCCTGTTGGAGAGCTAGGACACGTCTGTTTTACAGGCTAAGGGTTTAAGTCAATGAGAACAATAATGCACAAATTATTTTGTCAGTTGTCCTAATTTAATATGGACACCTCATTGTAATAAAATAGGTTCGGCCAAGCAATTTTCCTAGTTATTTAAGTTCTTGTAGTCATTGAAAAATAGCAGCGTTCCTTCTCGCCTTTTGTTCTACCTTGTTAATCCATATCCATATTACACTTGATTCTGAGGGCTTAGAAAGGAAGCTGCTATAAACATGTGTAAAAATAGTTTGTGGAGGAGTGCTACAGAGTGAGATTTGTTAGTATAGAAGAAGTAGTTTTAGTGATAGAATCTGAAGCTCTGATGTTCAATGTATGGAAATATTAAAGTTTAACTGTTGATACAGAGGAAAAGCAAATCCGAGCTGAAGAAGCAGCAAAGGAAAAGCGGGAACAGTTGGCAGCACTGAAGGAACAGATGGAGGTGGCGACAGCACAGAGAGACATTGAGAAGCAGCGAGAGCTGGAGGAAGACAGAGCTCGAGCACAACTGTACGAGAACCAACAGCAGCTCGTCGAGGAGGAAAAGTACGTTTCACACATTGTTAAACTATACAGCTTTATTCAGTCTGTGCAAAGATGTTCTTTACTTTCTCAAGTAAATAGAACATTCCATACAAAAGTTGAATATCAACATTTCATTGGAAATATGTTCCACTGAGTTAAAAAAGGGAAAGAGAGGAGATACATAACTCGCACACAAAAATTTGAATAACTGCCTTAGTACTGGATGCGACTTGAAGCTTTTCAAAAAGATCCCCCTCACACTTAAACTATCTTTCACATGTAAATTTTCTTTTAGTTTTTGATTTGTTCAAAAATGGCTTTAATAGTTTTAATTAAAATACCATATTGTGATTTTATCCAGTTTCTCACTGTCACTTCACGTTCTTCATGATGTAGACTCTTGTTGTGCATGGGAGTCAAACACAGGACTTCTCCAAATTCAGGGAACAGTACCACCATCATTTGCAAGAGTGGTCGATTATTAGTCTTTTTAGAAAGTTGTGGATGCAGGGCAAGGGACTGTACAAATGTTTATCTCTGTCAGAATGAAGTAGATAGAAGAATTCATTGTTGAGTACGTGTGTCCAGCATCACTGCCAACACGAGTCCATATCATGACTATACACTACACCATACCTCGGTGTGCACAAAATACAGATGAGTTAGAATAACACCAAATAATCTTAAGACATAATTGAGGGGTTATGTGTGAGTATTTTTTTCAGTGAAAGTATGTCTGCAAACGTATTGTTGTTGAGCTAGAGGCCATAAAAATTTTTGAAACACTGTCGAGTTAAACGAAATTCTGCCGAATGAATTGCTATGCATTTTTACTAGAAGGCATTAGATTAGCCGTGTAACCTTCATTTTGAAAAGTACAATACAATACTCCCTATTAGATCTTAATTATTGGCACTACATCCATGTGCTCTAAAGAAGGTCAAACCTTGTAACCAATCTACTAGTCAGCCACAATATGAGTGCGCTCAGTGAGAAGAGTTACTAAACATATATGTCACAAGTAGGCGGGGTTTCGGAGGTATAGTCATGTAAAGAAAACATTGCCAATACCAAGATGCTTGCAATAAGGTGTGCCAACGATATAAATAGAGTAACATCAGCAATTCAGAATTACTATCTACAAGACAGTTGGACTGTAAGCAGTGCCAGTGTTGCCACAATATTATATCATAGGGTTTCTAGAATCTCTAATAAACGTAATTCATTAGTGATATTACTGAAAGTATCATCATAATTGCTTTGTTTTATGTGTCAATATATTGTATAACTTTTTTAAAATTTTGCTTAGAAATATGTTTTTTTATTCATTGACTCATTGTTGCTGGTGTTTATGTTTTGATTTTAATAACAATGAAAGAATTCACATTTAATTATTACAAATTCAATAACCCGGCTTCTTTTGAGATCAACTTCTAACAATACAGCAAATGAAATATTATTGCCAGAGACAAAGAAAGTTTCCCAACAGTGCAATCGGTGAGGCTACAATGAAAGGTTATCTCATAAGGTTACATTCTGTGTTATCAAAGCCAACACAATAAATTTAAAACAAAAGAACTTTGTGCCATTGTGAACAGTTGGGCCATAGTAACAAGTTTAATACAGCACTCTTAGCACTCAAAGCAAAAGGTGAATGTTACCACTTTTTCCATGAAAAGTCCCTTCAATGTCTTTGGTTACCAGTGTCAAATGCTGACAGTAAGAGATTTTTTCTACATATAACTTGGTTGTAACAGACGGAAGGGCAACTATGAAAAATGAAAGTGTCACAACTTGCTGTATGTTGCAATTTGGTGATGCTGACTGATGGGCAATGGCCCTGATGTCTGACGCATGAAATATGTGGCGATTCATGTCATGATAATAATAAAATAAATGTTTCGATTTGGAGAAATTTCGAACAATAATGTTACAGTAACATTAGGTAATTTTAATTTCAGTAATGTCTATGTGTGTTAATCTTACCCAAAAATTTGTGCATAATTAATGCAAATTTTTAGTATAATATTCAACAGAAAACACTGCTAATTTAAATTATTAATGCAAATTTTTCAAATAATTACCACCAAGAAATCGTGCCTTTGAAGATGCTCTTTCGCATATTTATTTGCTGGGAAAGGATAAGTTGCTAATGTGAAGAGATCAACAGGTGAGTACTGTTTTCATTGTGCAACTGTACATTCCCAGTATTGCTTTTCCCCTCACGTTCCCTCCCTCTGCACAGATCCCTAGACTTAAGATAGTAAACAAACCTGTGGCGCCCTCCTTCAAATGCTTTCATATCATGGCAGAGTAGTACTGTGCTCATTATTGTCAATAACATATGTAAATGCTGCCACTGTTAAAGTTTTTCCACCTTTAAAAGACTGTCAAACACAGAGGTAGTAAATAGGGCCCTATGAGTGTGATTCACAGCACCAGTCCAGATGTTCACTGTAAACCGGTGTTGATTCATGTAAAAACCTTGTGCATCTACAATATGGTTGTAGGAAATGTTGGTTAATCATAGTGGCCTTCAGTCACCAATGATCATTTAGCCATGCAGATGATTGATTCCATTGTTGCTAAGTTCAGACAGATACACAGACTCATTTACTTCCTCACTCGTACTTCCAAGCACATACACACACAACCACACACACTCTTGCCCCAGGCGGGACTTGAAACCACAACCCTCTGCATGATGGAGTGCCAAAGACACTTGCTCTAGTGACCACAGCTATGAGGGTCAGCATCAATGTGTTGAAGCTGGACAAATTAGTTGCGATGGAAGGTCATCTGACCCCAGTTCTTGAACTCGGGTGAGATGATACATATGTAATTGTTGTTCACACAGACTTCTAGTAACTGAAGACTGACTTGTGTGCATTGCATATTTTGTAAAGGGCTGTCAAACTGAAAGCCCTTCCTGTAAACGCAATAGTTTATTATATGCTGATAGCTGTGACTGATAACTGGAACCACAAAGTCACAAAGTGCTGTATATGTGACAGAATCCTTACCATTTAAGGAACAGAATGCAAGTTTTAGGTTAATGATGATATAAACAATGTTAAAAAAAGAGTACAAGTGATATTCAAAATGTGTGGAAAACAAAACATGAGCGATATTACAATACCAAAGGGAGAAAAAGGATGTACGTGGCAGAATCTCATCTACTCCGATATAGTGTTTAAAAAATTTTAATGGTCTCTAACTCGATAACAAGACATTCACGGACAAACATTCACCATAAGAAAATACTCAAATATAACCCATGAATAATGTCTTAAAATTATTTGGTGTTATTCTAACTCAGCTGTATATGGTCGCACTGCTTGTTCCATTGATGGAACTGAGTTTATAAGAATGCTATATAGCAATTGTTGGAAGTACATTTCAGTAAAATATGCTCGAGGCCAGGCAGAGTGGACACATGGGCGATTGTTTTAAGTGAAAACAATGAGTACTTGTTATAATGTGCCCTGTTCTGGATCTTGAAGCAAAAACCTGGATGCTCCTTGGAATGTTAATATATATGTTTTACATCATTTGCTTCTTTCAATAATTAGTAATGTTTTTCCATTTTCTGATGTTAACCATGTGTTTGTCCATTCTTTTGTGGTTCAGTTGTGATTGCTGTCAATAGAGTTATCTGTTTGAAGGTGTTAGATGTAATGTTGCAGCAATTCCATTCCTGACATACCACAGTGTTCAGGAATCCATTGTAGTTGTATTTCTGTTCCCTTCTGTATTAACTCTTAACAACATCTTTTGTACTGGTGCGTGCTGTTGGATAGGAGTATGTACTTATACCGTATATTGCTGCTAGAGAGTTGGTGAAAATGGAAACTTGGTTGTGAGATATATCAATAGCTAGTATTTCTGTGTCCAGAATAGAGTATGACGTGCATTCTATGTAGTATTTATCTTTGCTTTCTGCTCCTGCTCCATCAGTGTAAACGTTGAGGTATTCCTCATAATTGCTGGCAATTTGTTCCCAAGCACCTAACTACAGCATGTTGTTGTTGTTAGCTAATGCTGGATTTCTGACAATGAAGTCATTAATCCTCTTGCTCTCCAATATTTTTCACTGATATTGAAGACAGCAATAGCAGTAATAGTAACCGCTTTTTAGAGAGCACCATATTTTTATGTTTTGGCAGTCACATCGCTCTCTCACAACCCCCAGAATGTCTGGAGGACCACACCTGTCGTTGGTTTACGGGTCTCACCAACCTGACCGGGAGAATTATCAAAATAAATTCACCGACCATATCCTCTGATTACCAATCAGAGGACATATTACATGCCATGACAGGTCAGCATGTTAGGGGTTAAGATTTTATAGAGAAATGGAGAGGTTGGAAAAATAAAGACTTCCTAGCCCTCGGGAACCCTAATAGCATCGGGGTCGGAAGAGAACAAGAGATGACCAAGGTAAGGTCAGATAGAAAAGTTACAGTGAGGAGCAAAACACCAGTAAGTGGAAGTAATGTTCTGCTCAGCTTGGGTACCTTGTGGTCACTATCCACATATCCCCTAGACACCAGTAAGTGGAAGTAATGTTCTGCTCAGCTTGTGTATCTTGTGGTCACTATTCACATATCCCCTAGACACCAGTAAGTGGAAGTAATGTTCTGCTCAGCTTGGGTACCTTGTGGTCACTATCCACATATCCCCTAGACACCACTAAGTGGAAGTAATGTTCTGCTCAGCTTGGGTACCTTGTGGTGCTATCCACATATCCCCTAGACACCAGTAAGTGGAAGTAATGTTCTGCTCAGCTTGGGTACCTTGTGGTGCCATCCACATATCCCCTAGACACCAGTAAGTGGAAGTAATGTTCTACTCAGCTTGGGTACCTTGTGATCACTATCCACATATCCCCTAGACACCAGTAAGTGGAAGTAATGTTCTGCTCAGCTTGGGTACCTTGTGATCACTATCCACATATCCCCTAGACACCACTAAGTGGAAGTAATGTTCTGCTCAGCTTGGGTACCTTGTGGTGCTATCCACATATCCCCTAGACACCAGTAAGTGGAAGTAATGTTCTGCTCAGCTTGGGTACCTTGTGGTGCTATCCACATATCCCCTAGACACCAGTAAGTGGAAGTAATGTTCTACTCAGCTTGGGTACCTTGTGGTGCTATCCATATATCCCCTAGACACCACTAAGTGGAAGTAATGTTCTGCTCAGCTTGGGTACCTTGTGGTGCTATCCACATATCCCCTAGACACCAGTAAGTGGAAGTAATGTTCTGCTCAGCTTGGGTACCTTGTGGTGCTATCCACATATCCCCTAGACACCACTAAGTGGAAGTAATGTTCTGCTCAGCTTGGGTACCTTGTGGTGCTATCCACATATCCCCTAGACACCAGTAAGTGGAAGTAATGTTCTGCTCAGCTTGGGTACCTTGTGGTGCTATCCACATATCCCCTAGACACCACTAAGTGGAAGTAATGTTCTGCTCAGCTTGGGTACCTTGTGGTGCTATCCACATATCCCCTAGACACCAGTAAGTGGAAGTAATGTTCTGCTCAGCTTGGGTACCTTGTGATCACTATCCACATATCCCCTAGACACCACTAAGTGGAAGTAATGTTCTGCTCAGCTTGGGTACCTTGTGGTCACTATCCACATATCCCCTAGACACCACTAAGTGGAAGTAATGTTCTGCTCAGCTTGGGTACCTTGTGGTGCTATCCACATATCCCCTAGACACCAGTAAGTGGAAGTAATGTTCTGCTCAGCTTGGGTACCTTGTGGTGCTATCCACATATCCCCTAGACACCAGTAAGTGGAAGTAATGTTCTGCTCAGCTTGGGTACCTTGTGATCACTATCCACGTATCCCCTAGACACCAGTAAGTGGAAGTAATGTTCTACTCAGCTTGGGTACCTTGTGATCACTATCCACGTATCCCCTAGACACCAGTAAGTGGAAGTAATGTTCTGCTCAGCTTGGGTACCTTGTGATCACTATCCACATATCCCCTAGACACCAGTAAGTGGAAGTAATGTTCTACTCAGCTTGGGTACCTTGTGGTGCCATCCACATATCCCCTAGACACCAGTAAGTGGAAGTAATGTTCTGCTCAGCTTGGGTACCTTGTGGTCACTGTCCACATATCCCCTAGACACCAGTAAGTGGAAGTAATGTTCTACTCAGCTTGGGTACCTTGTGGTGATATCCACATATCCCCTAGACACCAGTAAGTGGAAGTAATGTTCTGCTCAGCTTGGGTACCTTGTGGTCACTATCCACATATCCCCTAGACACCAGTAAGTGGAAGTAATGTTCTGTTCAGCTTGGGTACCTTGTGGTCACTATCCACATATCCCCTAGACACCAGTAAGTGGAAGTAATGTTCTGCTCAGCTTGTGTATCTTGTGGTCGCCATTCACATATCCCCTAGACACCAGTAAGTGGAAGTAATGTTCTGCTCAGCTTGGGTACCTTGTGGTGCTATCCACATATCCCCTAGACACCAGTAAGTGGAAGTAATGTTCTGCTCAGCTTGGGTACCTTGTGGTCACTATCCACATACTACTAAAGAAAGTAACAAAATAGGGATACATGGTACAATGTTTTCATGGCTAAGTCATTTCCTAACACAATGATTCGCCGACCATATCCTCTGATTACCAATCAGAGGACGTATTACATGCCATGACAGATCAGCATGTTAGGGGTTAAAGTTTTATAGAGATATTAGAGAAATGGAGAGGTTGGAAAAATAAACACTCCCTAGCCATCAGGAACCCTAATAGCATCGGGGTCGGAAGAGACCAAGAGATGACCAAGGTAAGGTCAGAGAGAAAAGCAACAGTGAGGAGCAAAACACCACTAAGTGGAAGTAATGTTCTGCTCAGCTTGGGTACCTTGTGGTCGCTATTCACATATCCCCTAGACATCAGTAAGTGGAAGTAATGTTCTGTTCAGCTTGGGTACCTTGTGGTCACTATCCACATATCCCCTAGACACCAGTAAGTGGAAGTAATGTTCTGCTCAGCTTGGGTACCTTGTGGTCACTATCCACATATCCCCTAGACACCAGCAAGTGGAAGTAATGTTCTGCTCAGCTTGGGTACCTTGTGGTGCTATCCACATATCCCCTAGACACCAGTAAGTGGAAGTAATGTTCTGCTCAGCGTGGGTACCTTGTGGTCGCTATTCACATATCCCCTAGACACCAGTAAGTGGAAGTAATGTTCTGTTCAGCTTGGGTACCTTGTGGTCACTGTCCACATATCCCCTAGACACCAGTAAGTGGAAGTAATGTTCTGTTCAGCTTGGGTACCTTGTGGTCACTATCCACATATCCCCTAGACACCAGTAAGTGGAAGTAATGTTCTGCTCAGCTTGGGTACCTTGTGGTCACTATCCACATATCCCCTAGACACCAGTAACTGGAAGTAATGTTCTGCTCAGCTTGGGTACCTTGTGGTCACTATCCACATATCCCATAGACACCAGTAAGTGGAAGTAATGTTCTACTCAGCTTGGGTACCTTGTGGTCACTATCCACATATCCCCTAGACACCAGTAAGTGGAAGTAATGTTCTGCTCAGCTTGGGTACCTTGTGGTGCTATCCACATATCCCCTAGACACCAGTAAGTGGAAGTAATGTTCTGTTCAGCTTGGGTACCTTGTGGTCACTATCCACATATCCCCTAGACACCAGTAAGTGGAAGTAATGTTCTGCTCAGCTTGGGTACCTTGTGGTCACTATCCACATATCCCCTAGACACCAGTAAGTGGAAGTAATGTTCTGTTCAGCTTGGGTACCTTGTGGTCACTATCCACATATCCCCTAGACACCAGTAAGTGGAAGTAATGTTCTGCTCAGCTTGGGTACCTTGTGGTCACTATCCACATATCCCCTAGACACCAGTAAGTGGAAGTAATGTTCTGCTCAGCTTGAGTACCTTGTGGTGCTATCCACATATCCCCTAGACACCAGTAAGTGGAAGTAATGTTCTGCTCAGCTTGGGCACCTTGTGGTCGCCATTCACATATCCCCTAGACGGAGACCCCTGAGTACGATAGGCTGGTGAGATAGGCTAGTATAGACTAATGAGATAGGCTACTATAGGCTGGTGAGGGAGGCTAGTATAGGCTGGTGAGATAGGCTAGTATAGGCTGGTGAGATAGGCTAGTATAGGCTAATGAGATTGGCTAGTATAGGCTGGTGAGATAGGCTAGTATAGGCTGGTGAGATAGGCTAGTATAGGCTAATGAGATAGGCTAGTATAGGCTGGTGAGATAGGCTAGTATAGGCTAATGACATAGGTCGGTATAGGCTAATCAGGTAGGCTAGTATAGGCTGGTGAGATAGGCTAATGAGATAGGCTAGTATAGGCTATAATGAGATAGGCTAGTATAGGCTAATGACATAGGCTAGTATAGGCTAATGAGATAGGCTAGTATAGGCTAATGAGATAGGCTAGTATAGGCTGGTGAGATAGGCTAGTATAGGCTAATGAGATAGGCTAGTATAGGCTGGTGAGATAGGCTAGTATAGGCTAATGAGATAGGTCGGTATAGGCTAATCAGGTAGGCTAGTATAGGCTGGTGAGATAGGCTAGTATAGGCTGATGAGATAGGCTAGAATAGACTAATGAGATAGGCTAGAATAGACTAATGAGATAGGCTAGTATAGGCTAATGAGATAGGCTGGTATAGGCTAATGAGATAGGCTAGTATAGGCTATAATGAGATAGGCTAGTATAGGCTAATGAGATAGGCTAGTATAGGCTGGTGAGGTAGGCTAGTATAGGCTGGTGAGGTAGGCTAGTATAGGCTAATGAGATAGGTCTGTATAGGCTAATCAGGTAGGCTAGTATAGGCTGGTGAGATAGGCTAGTATAGGCTGATGAGATAGGCTAGTATAGGCTGATGAGATAGGCTAGTATAGGCTGATGAGATAGGCTAGTATAGGCTGATGAGATAGGCTAGAATAGACTAATGAGATAGGCTAGAATAGGCTAATGAGATAGGCTAGAATAGGCTAATGAGATAGGCTAGTATAGGCTAATGAGATAGGCTAGTATAGGCTGGTGAGATAGGCTAGTATAGGCTAATGAGATAGGCTAGAATAGGCTAATGAGATAGGCTAGAATAGGCTAATGAGATAGGCTAATGAGATAGGCTACTATAGGCTGGTGAGAATGGCTAGTATAGGCTAATGAGATAGGCTAGAATAGACTAATGAGATAGGCTGTTGTTGTTGTAGTGTTTAACGCCCGCTTTTACTACTACGGCACCGCAGGCGGTGACACTGATGATATATGGAATGAAGATGGAGCACCGGTGGAATGAGATGGCGGGGGAAACCGGAGCACCCGGAGAAAACCCGCCCTGACGCCGCTTCGTCCACCACGAATACCACATGCGGGTCCCTGGGATCGAACCCGGCCCGCCTAGGTGGTAGGCGAGCGCGCTAACCGCTCGGCCACGGCGCCGCCCATGAGATAGGCTAGAATAGGCTAATGAGATAGGCTAGTATAGGCTAATGAGATAAGCTGGTATAGGCTAATGAGATAGGCTAGTATAGGCTAATGAGATAGGCTAGTATAGGCTAATGAGATAGGCTAGTATAGGCTGGTGAGATAGGCTAGTATAGGCTAATGAGATAGGCTAGTATAGGCTAATGAGATAGGCTAGTATAGGCTGGTGAGATAGGCTAGTATAGGCTAATGAGATAGGTCGGTATAGGCTAATCAGGTAGGCTAGTATAGGCTGGTGAGATAGGCTAGAATAGACTAATGAGATAGGCTAGAATAGACTAATGAGATAGGCTAGTATAGGCTAATGAGATAGGCTGGTATAGGCTAATGAGATAGGCTAGTATAGGCTAATGAGATAGGCTAGTATAGGCTGGTGAGGTAGGCTAGTATAGGCTGGTGAGGTAGGCTAGTATAGGCTAATGAGATAGGTCGGTATAGGCTAATCAGGTAGGCTAGTATAGGCTGGTGAGATTGGCTAGTATAGGCTGGTGAGATAGGCTAGTATAGGCTGGTGAGATAGGCTAGTATAGGCTAATGAGATAGGCTAGTATAGGCTGGTGAGATAGGCTAGTATAGGCTGGTGAGATAGGCTAATGAGATAGGCTAGTATAGGCTGGTGAGATAGGCTAGTATAGGCTAATGAGATAGGTCGGTATAGGCTAATCAGGTAGGCTAGTATAGGCTGGTGAGATAGGCTAGTATAGGCTGATGAGATAGGCTAGTATAGGCTAATGAGATAGGCTAGAATAGACTAATGAGATAGGCTAGAATAGGCTAATGAGATAGGCTAGTATAGGCTGGTGAGATAGGCTAATGAGATAGGCTAGTATAGGCTGGTGAGATAGGCTAGTATAGGCTGGTGAGATAGGCTAGTATAGGCTAATGAGATAGGCTAGAATAGACTAATGAGATAGGCTAGAATAGGCTAATGAGATAGGCTAATGAGATAGGCTAGTATAGGCTAATGAGATAGGCTACTATAGGCTGGTGAGATAGGCTAGTATAGACTAATGAGATAGGCTAGAATAGGCTAATGAGATAGGCTAATGAGATAGGCTGGTATAGGCTAATGAGATAGGCTAGTATAGGCTATAATGAGATAGGCTAGTATAGGCTAATGAGATAGGCTAGTATAGGCTAATGAGATAGGCTAGTATAGGCTGGTGAGATAGGCTAGTATAGGCTAATGAGATAGGCTAGTATAGGCTAATGAGATAGGCTAGTATAGGCTGGTGAGATAGGCTAGTATAGGCTAATGAGATAGGTCGGTATAGGCTAATCAGGTAGGCTAGTATAGGCTGGTGAGATAGGCTAGTATAGGCTGATGAGATAGGCTAGTATAGGCTGATGAGATAGGCTAGTATAGGCTAATGAGATAGGCTAGTATAGGCTAATGAGATAGGCTAGTATAGGCTGGTGAGATAGGCTAGTATAGGCTAATGAGATAGGTCGGTATAGGCTAATCAGGTAGGCTAGTATAGGCTGGTGAGATAGGCTAGTATAGGCTGATGAGATAGGCTAGTATAGGCTGATGAGATAGGCTAGTATAGGCTAATGAGATAGGCTAGTATAGGCTAATGAGATAGGCTAGTATAGGCTGGTGAGATAGGCTAGTATAGGCTAATGAGATAGGTCGGTATAGGCTAATCAGGTAGGCTAGTATAGGCTGGTGAGATAGGCTAGTATAGGCTGATGAGATAGGCTAGAATAGACTTATGAGATAGGCTAGAATAGACTAATGAGATAGGCTAGTATAGGCTAATGAGATAGGCTGGTATAGGCTAGTATAGGCTATAATGAGATAGGCTAGTATAGGCTAATGAGATAGGCTAGTATAGGCTGGTGAGGTAGGCTAGTATAGGCTGGTGAGGTAGGCTAGTATAGGCTAATGAGATAGGCTAGTATAGGCTAATGAGATAGGCTAGTATAGGCTGGTGAGGTAGGCTAGTATAGGCTGGTGAGATAGGCTAGTATAGGCTAATGAGATAGGCTAGTATAGGCTAATGAGATAGGCTAGTATAGGCTAATGAGATTGGCTAGTATAGGCTGGTGAGATAGGCTAGTATAGGCTGGTGAGATAGGCTAGTATAGGCTAATGAGATAGGCTAGTATAGGCTAATGAGATAGGCTAGTATAGGCTAATGAGATTGGCTAGTATAGGCTAATGAGATAGGCTAGAATAGACTTATGAGATAGGCTAGTATAGGCTAATGAGATAGGCTAGTATAGGCTAATGAGATAGGCTAGTATAGGCTAATGAGATAGGCTAGTATAGGCTAATGAGATAGGCTAGTATAGGCTGGTGAGATAGGCTAGTATAGGCTAATGAGATAGGCTAGTATAGGCTAATGAGATAGGCTAGTATAGGCTGGTGAGATAGGCTAGTATAGGCTAATGAGATAGGCTAGTATAGGCTAATGAGATAGGCTAGTATAGGCTGGTGAGATAGGCTAGTATAGGCTGATGAGATAGGCTAGAATAGACTTATGAGATAGGCTAGAATAGACTAATGAGATAGGCTGGTATAGGCTAATGAGATAGGCTAGAATAGACTTATGAGATAGGCTAGTATAGGCTAATGAGATAGGCTGGTATAGGCTGATGAGATAGGCTAGAATAGACTTATGAGATAGGCTAGAATAGACTAATGAGATAGGCTAGAATAGACTTATGAGATAGGCTAGAATAGGCTAATGAGATAGGCTGGTATAGGCTAATGAGATAGGCTAGAATAGACTTATGAGATAGGCTAGAATAGACTAATGAGATAGGCTGGTATAGGCTGATGAGATAGGCTAGAATAGACTTATGAGATAGGCTAGTATAGGCTAATGAGATAGGCTGGTATAGGCTAATGAGATAGGCTAGTATAGGCTAATGAGATAGGCTAGTATAGGCTAATGAGATAGGCTAGTATAGGCTGGTGAGGTAGGCTAGTATAGGCTAATGAGATAGGTCGGTATAGGCTAATCAGGTAGGCTAGTATAGGCTGGTGAGATAGGCTAGTATAGGCTGATGAGATAGGCTAGTATAGACTAATGAGATAGGCTAGTATAGGCTAATGAGATAGGCTAGTATAGGCTGGTGAGGTAGGCTAGTATAGGCTAATGAGATAGGTCGGTATAGGCTAATCAGGTAGGCTAGTATAGGCTGGTGAGATAGGCTAGTATAGGCTAATGAGATAGGCTAGAATAGACTAATGAGATAGGCTAGTATAGGCTAATGAGATAGGCTAGTATAGGCTAATGAGATAGGCTAGTATAGGCTAATGAGATAGGCTAGTATAGGCTAATGAGATAGGCTAGAATAGGCTAATGAGATAGGCTAGTATAGGCTAATGAGATAGGCTAGAATAGGCTAATGAGATAGGCTAGTATAGGCTAATGAGATAGGCTACTATAGGCTGGTGAGATAGGCTAGTATAGGCTAATGAGATAGGCTAGAATAGACTAATGAGATAGACTAGAATAGGCTAATGAGATAGGCTAATGAGATAGGCTAGTATAGGCTAATGAGATAGGCTAGTATAGGCTAATGAGATAGGCTAGTATAGGCTAATGAGATAGGGTGGTATAGGCTATAATGAGATAGGCTGGTATAGGCTAATGAGATAGGCTAGTATAGGCTAATGAGATAGGCTAGTATAGGCTGGTGAGGTAGGCTAGTATAGGCTGGTGAGGTAGGCTAGTATAGGCTGGTGAGATAGGTCGGTATAGGCTAATCAGGTAGGCTAGTTAATCTGTACCTTTCAGTGAAGACAGACAGACATTCAATTTTTTCACAGGAAATATTTAAATTGATCTAGTTTGCCCAATTACTGACACTATCTGCTACTTTGTACATCAGGGTTCCTGCTTCAAGTGGGCCTTTGTTTGTAGACATATGGAGATGTCATTAGCAGTTTTCAAGCTAAAAATATGGGAGATTTAAATATTGTTACCTCAATACCTGAACATGTAGGTGGGTTGATTTTTCTCTGTGTTGTGAGAAGATGTATGCTTATTGCACAGAACTAGGTTTTACATATTTATTTGTAACCTTTAAAATAATGAGTATATTTACAAAATGGTGATTTTGTGATCTTGCTTATTTCACTCTTTTAAAAAGCCATAAAAAGTAATGTGCATAATGCTTATTACCCTTCACAACTCCTGCCCAAAAATAAGTCTCTTCCCAAACAGAAAGATAAACACACATTTACTTAAGTATCTTCTTGGATGGAGTTTTGTTCAGTTCATTGTGGCCATTGCCTACCATGATTTTACTTACTTTATAGAACCACAAACAAACAAAACACATGTTCATCTCTTCAATTCAAAGACACAAGTTGACGAGACGTGTACTCACGTTACGCATCACATGACCACATGTATGCTTAAGGATTGACTACACTCTGTCAGCCAATGAGAAAAGAATGCTTGGTGCTACCAACAGCTAATTAAAATACTACTGGCAACATTGGCAAAAAGGACCACTTTGTTGTATCACATATTCCAAATATCCTTGAAAAACTAAGAATTCGTGGCAGTGTATGAAATATAGGAGCCGGGGTACTCAATAAAATAAGGCTGAAATACGGGAGAATGTAGGAAATGTGGGGACCTAGCAACCCTACACCAGTGTGTACACTGATTTTAACTTGTGGAGGCAGCATCTTGGGCAAATGAAAAAGCATGGTATTAAACAGCGTGGGACTAAGCACTGACCCTTGTGGAAACCCACTATAGATTTTTTGTACACTTGACAGTTGGTTTTTGACAAAAGTCTGAATATTTCTACCAGTAAGAAACAAAAATAGGAATTTGAGCACTACCTTTAATTCCAAGTTTCATGAGTTGTAAAAGAACAGATTTGTGAGGTGTTGTGTCAGATGCAGCTTCCAAGTTTATCATCACCGCAATTGTCATTTCCTTTTGTGTGAATCCTAAATATACTTTCTGAGGCATAAATTGTGCCACTTGAAGCTCTGGAGTCATACTGGTAATGACTAAGAAGATTGTGCTTTTCAAGTCTCTGAACCATTCTTTCAAGCACTTTAGACAGTCAAGCTGTTAATGAAATGGATCTATATGATTTGCATTGTTGTTTGTTTTTTAGGGGTATTGTTATTATAATGGGTGTTTTCCAGGGATCTGGGAATATATCCTTTTCCCAGATATTATTGAAGTGCTGAAGCAGGGCTGTATTTAGCTCTTTAGAGACATTTTGTAGCCTGGCATTATGGATGCCATCATTTCCACTGGCCGAATTGTGTAGGTCTGATAAAGCTAAATTAAATTGTTCTTGTGTGAAAGGCACAAAGGCCAGCTTAACTTTGTGATAGAAAACTAATTCAGTTACAAGTGATGTATTGTTCATGTTTATCTAGCTTAGTTGGCCATGGTGAAATTTTACTGCATTTCTTAGCATAATGGCAATTTAGTAGTTCTGCTTTCTCCACCTAGTCCATAATTATATTGCCATTTTCACTTCCAAGTTCATTTATTTTGTTGTATCCTTTCACTTCTGTTGCTTTGAATCCATTCCAGATTGATGAAGAGTAAGTGTTAGACAGAAGAATAAATATTTGTAAGAATAGTTTGTACAAGAATGAGTAGAAAAAGTCATGTGAGTGCAACATATCAGTTTTTTTTTTATTAAAGTTGATAAAACATTGTATAATGTACTTATTATAACATAAAATTACAATACAATGTCATGAATAATTATTACTGGAGTTTTAATTTCAATTAAGACCAGAAAAAATAGTTTTATTACTGGTTTTTACATGACATGCACATTGCATAGAGTGGGATCTCTGCATTTAACACAGCAATACAGGTTCTGCTAGTTTAGAATAAAGGGTTTTATTTATTTAAAATATGCACACATACAATTTAGTTTTTATTGAAAACATTTCACTTTTTAATGGTAATACATATTTACAGACAGAGGATGTTGGCTCAGTATGCCACCAAGTTGCAGCTAGCAGACCAGCGACGATTACAGGCAGAGTGGCAGTTGAAAAGACTTCGTCTCCATGACAAGCGAGTAGAGTTGCTGTCTGCTCTGGACAATGTGTTGGGTGATGATAACAACAACGCAGATCAAGAGACTTGTGAGGCTACTGAGAACAACAACAATACAGAGACTTGCCTTGAATCACCAGACAGTTCCCATGTGTCTGAATTGCCACTACAGAGCCCTGACAGTCCCCACGTGTCTGAATCGCCACTCCAGAGTCCAGACAGTCCCCATATTTCCGAATCGCCACTCCATAGTCCAGACAGTCCCCATATTCCTGAATCTCTGTCATTGCAACTGAGTCCAGACAGTCCGAATGTTCCTGAATCACCAACATCACCACAACTGACTCCAGACAATCCCAAGGTTCCTGAATCACCACAACAGAGTATAGACAGTCCCGAGGTTGCTGAGTTGCCAAAATCACAACAGAATCCAGACAGTCCCAAAGTTGCTGAGTTGCCAAAATCACAATGGAGTATAGAAAGTTCCAACATTCCTGAATTGCCAAAATCACCGCTACGGAGTCCCCATGTTTCTGAATCATCAAACTCACCACTAAGGAGAAGTCCTCATGCTCTTGAATCATCAAATTCGCTACTAAGGAGAAATCGTGAATCACTGGGACGAAGCCAACCAACAGTTGACAACCTGAATGAGTTCTGCAGGCAGCAGTTTGAGAGTGCTGCTAGTGCAAGGGCAAGGAACAGGCAGCGTGTTCTAGAGAGTGAGTTTGACATCATAACTGGGTATCATAGAGACGAATCACCACATTCAGCTGTGACTGTTGAGACACCACCTGTACCCGCCACTGTGGAGGAGGAAACAAGAGAGAAGCAACAAGTTGAGATCTTGACTGCGTTGCCCCACAGAGACTACGAGTTACCTTCAGGCCTGGGAGATGTCCCAATGATAAGTGTAGGGGGCACTGCATTACCTAGTCAACTTCCCTCTACAGCCTTCAATATCAGCACCTTTGATACATCAACAGTAACGGCGACCCTTCAGAAGTCGGTCGTGATTCCCCTGGAGATGCAGGTGAGTTTGTTTTTCTGTTACTTGGCAAACCAGTATACAGTTTAAGGGGTAGAACTGGAACTTAAAATTTCAATGCCACAACTGGGATTTGAACCACAGACCTTCCGCTTGCCGGGCGGACGCTCTACCACTGAGCTATTGTGACAAACTGCCAGAATGGCATTAAATTCTCAAGTTAGTTCGTATTTTTTCCTGGTAAACCACAAAGGCAGTCTCACATCAGAGACAATTACCCCAATGGTGACTTACTATTGCAAGTACTTTGTATCCCAGGATTAAATAACCTTCACATGGTAATTATTATTTATTTATGCCAACAAACTTACTGTTGGTGTTTTTAAACACACAAGCCGTGTGTGGGCAAAGTTTAAGAGGTAGAACTGGAACTTAAAATTTCAATGCCACAACTGTAGTTTTGTCCCTTGCAATTTTTTTTACACTCCTATTAAGGGGAGATTTACCGCCCTATATTGCCAATGTAAAATTATCTTGATACGTGACCCATTTTCTTGGAAACTACTTAAGATATCAACTTGAAATTTTTACAGGATATAGACAGTATATATCTGAATAAATTGACCCACTTTCATTATAAAAATACAAATTGCAAAAAAATGTTGATTTCTTAAAAATAATCTTGATTAAATTTTGTTATTTTTCATATAAAAATTCTTTTGAATAACTTAATGGACATATAACAGTCAGTGTGGGTCTGTTTCAACTCATATTGTTTTAAGCAAGTGGTAAAAATTTAATGTCTCTAATTTATAGTTTCTGAGGTAATGGGGCACTTACAGCAAACTATGTAGTTTTTAGAAAATGCCAATTTAAAATGAAAAACACAATATAATAACATTCCACTTAATTCATCACCACAAATATTGCAAGATAATTAATCTTGAAGAATAGAAGATATTTCTAAATCTATAATTATATTAGTGCTTGTCTCATTTGTATAGTTATTTTATTCACTGATCTTCAACTTCTTAGAACTACTAGGAGGTGTAGCTGAACTCTCAGGGGGTGATGTACTTTCTTGTATACTATTGCCAGTATGAACACTCCTTTTCATTTTGTCATTTTTAAACATATGATATAAACACTAACACACTAATAAAAACGAAAACAGCAATTGTAAATATAAGGCAGCATCCATATTCAAAACCTTACCAACATCGCTTAGTGTACCATCATATAGTGCTCAGTTTCCTCTACATTGCCAAACACTTAAATAATTGAAAAATATTTTAAAACACTTAGAATTACGGTATCACAATAAATTATACATTAAAATTTGAAGAAAACTTCAAAAGTAATGACAGTAAAAACAATAAAATGCAACATTTTGACCAAAAACACCCGTTAGTCTCCCCTTACAAAAATATTGACTCTGTTCTTTCAGGTTTTTCATATACACAGAAGGAAAATAGGTGTTCGGCACAGCATCATTTTTCTTCTTCTCTGTTTCTTTAAGGGATTACCCTCCCCTTATGTAGGACTTACAAGTCAGTGTCAGACGTCTGTCAGGGAACACAGGAACCTATGTACCAGACAGAGTGAACAAGCAAGTATGAGAGTGAGGAAGTGATTACCCTCCCCTTATGTAGGACTTACAAGACAGTGTCTAGAGTCAGACGTCTGTCAGGGAACACCGGAACCTATGTACCAGACAGAGTGAACACCTGCAAGTATGAGAGTGTGGAAGTGATTCCTCTCCCCTTATGTAGGACTTACAAGACCGCATCTAGAGTCAGACGACTGTCAGGGAACACAGGAACCTATGCACCAGGCAGAGAGAATACCTGCAAGTATGAGAGTGAGGAAGTGATTACCCTCCCCTTATGTAGGACTTACAAGACCGTATCTAGAGTTAGACGTCTGTCAGGGAACACAGGAACCTATGCACCAGGCAGAGAGAATACCTGCAAGTATGCGAGTGAGGAAGTGATTACCCTCCCCTTATGTAGGACTTACAAGACAGTGTCTAGAGTCAGACGTCTGTCAGGGAACACAGGAACCTATGTACCAGCCAGAGTGAACACCTGCAAGTATGAGAGTGAGGAAGTGATTACCCTCCCCTTATGTAGGACTTACAAGACAGTGCCTAGAGTCAGACGTCTGTCAGGGAACACAGGAACCTATGTACCAGACAGAGTGAACACCTGCAAGTATGAGAGTGAGGAAGTGATTACCCTCCCCTTATGTAGGACTTACAAGACAGTGTCTAGAGTCAGACGTCTGTCAGGGAACACAGGAACCTATGTACCAGACAGAGTGAACACCTGCAAGTATGAGAGTGAGGAAGTGATTACCCTCCCCTTATGTAGGACTTACAAGACAGTGTCTAGTTTCAGACGTCTGTCAGGGAACACAGGAACCTATGCACCAGGCAGAGAGAACACCTGCAAGTATGAGAGTGAGGAAGTGATTACCCTCCCCTTATGTAGGACTTACAAGACAGTGTCTAGAGTCAGACGTCTGTCAGGGAACACAGGAACCTATGTACCAGACAGAGTGAACACCTGCAAGTATGAGAGTGAGGAAGTGATTACCCTCCCCTTATGTAGGACTTACAAGACAGTGTCTAGTTTCAGACGTCTGTCAGGGAACACAGGAACCTATGCACCAGGCAGAGAGAACACCTGCAAGTATGAGAGTGAGGAAGTGATTACCCTCCCCTTATGTAGGACTTACAAGACAGTGTCTAGAGTCAGACGTCTGTCAGGGAACACAGGAACCTATGTACCAGACAGAGTGAACACCTGCAAGTATGAGAGTGAGGAAGTGATTACTCTCCCCTTATGTAGGACTTATAAGACAGTGTCTAGAGTCAGATGTCTGTCAGGGAACACAGGAATCTATGTACCAGACAGAGGGAACACCTGCAAGTATGAGAGTGAGGAAGAGGATGATATGAAATGCAGGTGAAATTGAGGATTGGAAAGGTGACAGTGGAGCATTTGGTGGATTGAGTGGTGGAGAATTGGAGAAGCCGAAGAAAACCCACCCTGACGCCGCTTTGTCCACCCTGACTGGGCCTAACAGTGTTGCATGTATGTTTTCCTCTGTAGTGGTCTTTTATGACAGGGAGTGATGACATCTTTGTTACGGGGTCGTATTTAGCAGGTAACAGATAAGAAACAGGATTACAAGGGCTAAGTTTAATTAAAGTTTGGATTTCACCAAGTTAACTTTATTTGATCACTTTAAAACTATTTCTAAATCATTTCACTTTTTAACATGTCCTTGGAGGCACTGTCTGAAACTATTTGGGTTATTGCTTCAGCAAAGTTCTCTTTTGTAATTGTTTCTTATGCAAAGCTCAAATGCCATCACTTTTACGACAAGCAGTGGTTTTTCTTTCACTGACTGCCATTTATGTCTATGGGTATTATTACACAATATTTTTTCTCCGCATGATGGTTTCCGGGTAATGTGGTATCTTCCCTCCTTTGGATTATCAATGTGTTTTCTGATTATTATGAGATGCTCTCACCACTATTTGCACAAAGTTTGATATCTTTTCTATTTGACGTTAAGATCGAAATTATCCTGGAAAAGATCCACTATTTATTCCTCCTGGTTATGGAACCTAGCAACCATTGTTCTTCCACTGTCATTTTTCACAATTAACCCCTATAATCAATGTTGGCCATACTCCACATTATTATACTTTGGATGCAACCACAAAGTTTACAAAAATAAAATAAGACATTCATATAACAGAAAATTGACATGTTTTTAGCGGACACAAATAAACAGAACAAATAACAGCTTGAATCATTCATTCGTGTTCTAAAGTGAATATCCTGGGTATAGAATTTCTCCTACACCTCTCATGTAGTTGTTGGAAACAGTTGATTCCCTTTACAGACACTGTTTCCTGGTAAACCACAAGACTAGAGTGAAACTACATTGATGAACTGATACTTGGTTAGTTAAGAAGCACTTACTTACCATTGGGATATGTCATCTCAAGATCTTAACGTGGTGCCAGCCTGTGGCCATGTTAGCTCAGTTGGTTAGAGCACCTGGACAGAGACTGGAAGATCCAGCTAGTGTGGAAGAAGAATTAATTTGCTATGTTGTTGAGCAGTGATATGTGGTGGTATGTGCAGGTGAAGCTGGTGAACAGTGCATTGATCAAGTATTTCCTGTTGGAACTGGAGCTGGTGGCACACCTGAGTACGTTACGCAGTTACTTCTTCCTTTTGGACGGAGAGTTCAGTCGCAGCATGACTCGTGTGCTGTTCAGTCGCATGGCTATGGTGCGCAACACTGCCGAGTTGCTCGACTGTGTAGCACTTAACTCCATCCTGGCCAGGTCGCTCACCCTCAGCTCAGATCCTAGATCTGAGAGGTTTAGCTTTGGCGTCAAATATATTCCTACCCGTTTCTCCCAGTCATCGCCTGAGCTGCTGGACAGCATCACCCTGCAGTACCAGGTGGCTTGGCCCCTCAACATCATCCTCACAGACACCAGCCTCGAGAAGTACAATGATGTGAGTATATCACAAATTAATAGTAAATAAAGCAATAGAATTCGTTTCCTCATGATACTGTACTCACAGATTGTGTTGGGTGATACAATACTTTTTGTGTAATGTAGCTATGAGACCAGCATATAACATTCAGTTGTTAAACATTGGACTGTTACTATTTGCTTCACTCAATGTGAACTACAGCAAGTGATGAACTGTTTCTTAAAGAGGTGCCAAAAACCTATGGACAATGGCGGCCAGTTGATAAGTTGATAAGTAAAGCCTTTAAATGGTAATGATTATTTATTTATGCCAACAAGCTTACTGTTGGTGTTTTTAAACACACAAGCCATGTGTGGGCAATGTTTGAGAGCCAGAACTGGAACTTAAAAATTCAATGCCACAGCTGGGATTTGAACCACAGAAGTTCCACTTACCAGGCAGGTGCTCTACCATTGAGCTACTGTGACAAACTGCCAGAATGGCATTGAATTCTCTAACCAGTTCGTATTTTTCCTGGTTTGAGAATTCAATGGCATTCTGGCAGTTTGTCACAGTAGCTCAGTGGTAGAGCACCCGCGTGGTAAGCGGAAGGTCCGTGGTTCAAATCCCAGTTGTGGCATTGAATTTTTAAGTTCCAGTTCTACCTCTCAAAGCCTTTAAAATTGTTTTTAAAATGTTGTGCAGTTTCTTCTGCACCTTTCTATGATAGCAGCAGATGGCAACTAGCGTTGAGAATGTGGACAGGCTAAACACCGTGCAAGGTTCATAAGTTTTTGCTGTCCTGGTAGATACATGTGAGTCATTCCATGTCAAATCACACAAAAATGGCAAAAAATGACCTTGATCTCTCAGATTTTCTTGAATTTTTTTTTTTTTATGTTTTGGAACAAATATATTTGACCCGTGTTTCATTTTATAAAAAAAAATTATTTTGGCAGATATTAATTTTTGAAATGTCCCAAAAGTTGCATGCTCCTCACTCTTCAGTCAATCATACCTCCTACTGTAATGAAGCAAATTATTGATCTTTGGCTCAAATTAAAGAAAAATCACAGTATTTCATGAGGTATTTATTAGAAAATGTTATTAATTATTATTAATATTATATTTTATATTAATAAAGTTTTAAAGTTAGATAATAACATAAACTCGACCATTTAAAAATCTGGAAAAAGAACTAAAAATACAATGAAGTTTATTCAATGTTCTCAGAAAAAATCAGAATAGTTCAGTTGTAATTAACTTACTTGCAAATCAGTGCAGCAGACTCACGTGGCAGCGGTGACGACTACAGTGACCTCGCACAATTGCCATCTTCCATTACGGCAACTGTTCACTGTTTGAGGTTCCATGAACGTTACAACAGTACAGTAAGGAGAACACTGCTAGCTGACGCTATTATATGTACACTATTAGCATCTTCAAAATGTTTTTAAATTATGCATTTTAAGCTAATGTTTCCATAGAACGCAAAACTTTAAATTTCTACTCGTCTACCTCCTTCTTCAAAAGAAAATTGTTTCACTAAATCTTCAGTTTCGTGCAGTTGAAGGCATAGATCTTTGCGATAAAGAGTGAATATAGTGAATTTGTGAGACATTGATCATAGCGTAAATCAATTATGCCACCTGTATGTTCTAAATTAGGGACCAAAACATTACACAGTCAGAGTAGAGAAATTATTTCAAATGTATGGACGTACATGAAGGAAGAAGCTAAAAGCAAAGAATTGTTTACATCAGAAGATTTTTTCAAAAAAATTCAAAAGTTCAAAAGCACGTATCAGATGCCACAGGAGTATCAGAAAGAAGGTACATTGTGGAGACATTTTTCTGCATGGACTGTACTGCCTTAGTAGGAAGAAGTTATCTGAGTAGCATAGCTGACGCACCAATTCGCATGCTGTCTGCAGTCACCTGGCTTGTTACTTGCTTTCATGGGGAATCCAGCTGTACAAACGGATCTCTACTTCATGTTGTCTGTGAGCACTTGCAGGCCTCCAGAAGAAAAATTGTAGCAAATGCACTAATGCAAGCTCCATAGTTTTCAACATCTTATTTTATAGATAAAATGTCAGGGAATACGTGTGTATTTTTTTTAGATTTTTAACACATCGATTTAAATTCTGTTTTTGGTTTTACAAAATATACCATCAAAAGGAAAAAAAATCCAAAATTTGTATGTAATAATGATTGGTCGAAAGTTGTTAAAAGTGTTGTATTTAACCTTTCCAGTGCGCCAAATCCCAACTCTCAACTCTATATGGACTTAGAGTAACAAGTGATTTTATATTACAGTGCGCACAGAAATTGCTTAATTTCTAATAGCCATAACTAAGCAAATAATTTAAAAATATGGAAATATGTTGTTAGCTAATGCTGGATTTCTGACAATGAAGTCATTAATCCTCTTGCTCTACAATATTTTTCACTCATAGAGCAATAGCAGAATAGTAACCGCTTTTAAGAGAGCACCATATTTTTATGTTTTGGCGGTTACATCGCTCTCTCACAACCCCCAGAATGTCTGGAGGACCACACCTGTCGTTGGTTCACGGGTCTCATTTATGGAAATATAAAAGGGTCTCATTTGATGCTTATTATTTATAAAAAAATTTTGAACCTCCTACGAAAAAGTAGTGTTTTACGGGTGTTTGATTTGACGTGCATTGTGGTAGTGCAATTTCCCAAGGCCTCTCTGTAGCTTAGCAGCAGTTGAAAATGGGGACTTGTATTCCAGCTCACATGTGTGAAGTGCAGTAAGTGGTAAAGTTTTTTAAAGCAGAGAGCATAGCATTGTGAGCAGTGTCAGATGTATGAACAAGCAGATGGTACAGCGAGGAGCATGTCCATCATTACAGACGACCTTGTGTCAGCAGTCAGTTGCATGTCACAGAGCACCTGTTGTTGAGGAAATTGTGCCAAAGCAACTTATACCACAATACAGGACAGTTTTGACATATCTGCAGCAGTACCATGATGCCAGTGATAAGTTTCTGGACCAGATCTTCTGCTTGAAGAACTGAGGAACCTTTGAATGATACGGTTTGATGATCCCCATACAGTTTCATCCTGCATGATCTTGATCTGTTGAACCACATGAAGTATGTTAGAGCTACTTCTTCTCCCTTTTTGTAGCTTTTTTAAAGAACATGCACCTTGCATTTGGTGGGATTTTCAAGCATGGCTTTCATTTTGTAATATTATGATGAGTGAATATGCACCAGCGCAAATTCTCACTGGACATGTGTTAATTATGCTGCATGGTAATGTTAAGAATAGCGGTGCTATCTCCACTTTTTCCTGCACTACGTGACAATAGAGGCTTGTTTCCTATGGAAGAATGTGGCCATATTACTGTCATGTGATGTTCCACTTCTCTGGCCTGTGGGTGGTCAACATGAAGGCCCAGTTATCATAAGTGATTGTCACTTTATCTAGAGAATTTATTTATCACAGGTTACATTTATTAACACTATCTCACAAATTAAGGGATGCTATAGTCTATTAAATGTTATTTAAATGTTGTATTGTAATTACTAACCTCTTAAAAGAAACATGAATCAGTAATACATACATTAGCGTCCAATGCCGTGGCCTTCACAAATCTCATATTGATGCTGCAATTTTTAAGATGTTGCCAGTGTCGGTAATTGGACTATGTGCTGTTAATTTATAATTTTGTTAAATACAAAATTTGTTAAACTGATTCCAGACATTTTCCTGTTCTGTTCTGTATTCTGAGGTTTCCTTCTTCGAATTATTTTTTGTATCTCAGCATTAGAAGGGAGAGTCAGCCATTTTTGACATTTGAATAGTGGCTGTATTGCGTCAAATTACGTCAACTGTTGTGCAGCTGTAGCACAGTGCTGCTAGATCATAACATAAGAGTAGAGGAGATAATTAAATATAATTACTTCATGAATGAAGGCTGTCATTGGTTGAAATTGTTACGTAGGTATATGATTGGTTGACTTCAACCAGGTGACGTATGGGTGGAATAATCTCCAAAATGTTTGCTGAGTAACCATCTACAGCTTCTTTATTTTCACTCCTTTAACTCACCATTCTTTTACTTCTTGCTTATGGAATATGTGAAGCAAGCATTAAAAAAAGCTGATGTGTCCACTCTAATGACTTTTTCTACTCATTCTTATATAAATTATTCATTAAAATGGTCATTCATGTATTTACTTCATATCAATCAAGATAAACATTTGTAGAAATGGTTTTATTATATATTGTCTTGTAGTGCAAGAGGAATAGGAGAATACAGTAGACTTAAGTGATAGATGTTTTAAGAGCTGATCGCTATGTGATTGCTTTGAAATTCTATTCTCATTGTATGTCCAAGGCATATAAAAGAATAATTTTCCCATTAGACAAAAATATAGCTATTGGAAAAATGGAAAAAAATAACAAGGAATATCTCAAAAATGGTTAGCTCCACAAAAAAAAAAAAAAGTATTTGATCTAGATTGTGTGCTTTAAGAAGCTAGACAGAATGTTACCGCACAAAAAGTGTATATCTCTTAGATCCATTTACTGAAGTTATTCAGAATGAAGATAACTTCAGAGAATATTCACACAAAATTCAACATATACGTTTAATTTGTCATAAAAATATGTGACATACTCTGTATTGTGAGAAAATAAAAATAAGAGCAAACTCTCAATGGAAAGGGTAGTTTTGGAGTTATTATTTAGAAAATGTTTTGTGTCTATATAAATTATGAGATTTAATGTAGTTAATCAAGATTTTGCTTGAATGCCTGCCACATAAACATGCATTAGTTCAGTTATATTGGCCATTAAAAAGAGAATGTGTTGTTTGTCAGGTATTCTCGTTCCTGCTACGCCTGCGTCGCATCTCTTGGGTACTAGAGGAAGACTTCCATCTCCTGAAGCACATCGATGCTGGTGTTCAGAGCTCTTACCAATATCATTGTGTGCAGTTACATCGCTATGAAATGACACACTTTGTACGTGCACTCCAGAACTATGTGACTTCCACGGCCATACAGGGCAGTTGGGTTGAGTTTCAGAGAAGTCTTCAGCGTGCCCAGACACTGGAGGACCTCTACAGGACACATGTCAACTATGTCAAGAATGTTCGCTTCAGGTAATGCTCAGAATTTAATAAAGTCATTCTCCTTCTTGCCTCCCAATATTTAGAAACTGGATCTTCTTGATTTTGGAGAATTTCACATACAGTTAGGTGATCAATGTTCAGTAGGTCATTTTTTTCACATAAACAGCACTGTGAGGAAGTCATTAATCCAATCTTGAACAAATGTCCACCCAGACAATCATGACTACAGATTAATCTGAACATTACAACTGATGATTTTCTTGGTAGATCTGCAATTGTTTTAAGTTTATTTTGGAGATTGGAAAATTAAGTTTTTCAGAAGAAGCAAGATATTCATCATATTTTTTTGTGAAGATGTTTTTGATTAACCTTTTAACTTTTTCATAGGGGATATTTTGTTTTGTTGTTTGTGCAATTTTGGAACCCTTCTTGGCCAACATGTCTGCTTGATAATTTCCAGAAATCCCACAGTGGGATGGGATCCATTGGAAAACAATACGTTAATTTAAATTTTGGAGATGTTTAATTTCCTTTATTTTACCCATTTTAGGGTTGTCAATTGAAATAATAGCTCGAATAGCCGCTTTGAAATCTGATAAGAAGACTATGTTGAAAAACTTATTTGTCCAGGTGAACAGATTTTGTTGTTGTTGTTGTTTTCTAGTGCCTTGCATCTGGCAATGAAGCCATTAGCATTCGTGCTTTCCAATACTTTTGAACTGTAGTTTCTTCTGATCTTAATGCTTCACAGGTCTTCAAGTGGTATTCGTTCATTTCTGCTGGATCGTTACACAGGACACACATTGGTGAAGCTGAGATACCTATTCTGTAGAGATGACTTGCTAAGCAGTCGTGATTTGTCAGTAGTCGGAAGGCTGCAACCGCTGTTTTCCTTGGTCTCTGGGGGATTATATCTGGGTTGGAAAGTAGTGTAATCCATTTTTTATCTTTGGCATTTATTTCTATTTCTTGTAGGTATATGAATGAGAAAATTTTTTAATGATCAAGCATTTTATTGAGGAATATGAGAAATTGAATTTAGACCTTTATTTTATTGTTGTGCCTTTCTTTGCAAGTGAGTCTGCGGCTTCGTTCCCCATGACTCCACAGTGTGCTGGAATCTATTGGAGATGAACAGTCTTATTAACTTTTTGGAGTTGTGTTAACTTTTGTAGCATTCTCTAATTTTTGTTGACTTCTTTGTAGTATTTGAACATATTTCCTGAATTGCAGCTTTAGAATCTGAAAGAATTAGTGCCTTGTTAAATTTATTTAAGGGAAGATTTAATAATTGTCGGAGAGCAATGTATATAGCCTCTATTTCTCCATCATAATTTGTTGTGTCTCTGCCAACAGAATGATAAAAGGAAAAATGTGAACACGTATCTCCAGCTCCAGTAAGGTTTTCCGTGGAGGATCCATCATTATACATGTGCAGCCATTCTTCTGTGGGATACCTAGTATTGATTGTTTCCAGAGCTAGAAGTTTTTGTATTTCTTTTGGTGTGTCTGATTTACTTATTTCCTCTATTAATTCCAAATTGAAGGTAGGTTGCAATAATTCCAATGGATTTTCTCTTATAAGTAGATTTTCTCTGGTGTTAGGAATGTTCAATTTGAATTTAATCTGTGTTACCTTTTCTAGGAAACTACTATGAGTTTTAAGGATTGAAGGGGGGAGGTTCTCTTCTGTCCATTTAGAGTTTGGCAGTCGTAACATTTTCTCATGTTGGAGCAATGCTTGTTCTTCTATTTTTGTTGTTATTGATGGGGTCCGTGTTAAGGCAAGCATGGCATCAATAGGTGTGGATTTAACTGCTCCAGTGATTAGGCAAAGAGCCTGATTTTGTATTTCACTACTAGATCAGTGTGGTGCAAGCAAATCACACATACATGCAATCATTACCAGGTCACAAAAACGTTATCAGTAACACACTTAGTCTGTATATAAATAACATCTAATCCTTTAAGGTATAGCAGCTTCAATTGAAACCACCATGTATTTGTACTTTTCATTGCTACCTGCACAATGGTTCCAAACAAAACCACTTGAAATTACCCACTATCATACCACCATCTCAACCACATTTTTAACTTCAAAATCTGCATTTAAATATACTATGTTGTCTTGTGTTGTGTCATTGTGAAGTGGTGTGCTATGCCATGTATTTGTTGAACAGATGAAATTATTATGGATTTACAGAATAATTGCTGGGGTTTATTATAAGTGAACCCAAAATCACTGTTTATAATCCAATATTAGCTTTTAAAAAGAGTGAGCATACTCATCCAGCCATGCTGTACCACCAATTATTTAACCTAGGCCCACCCCATCCTAAACCACAGGTGACATGGTGCACCAAGTGGGTCTAGCCCGACTTCATCATTGAGCATACTTCCAGCCATGAAATAGAGGTGGCCAAGTAGGTAGACTGTCTTCTTATCACCCAGGTGGCCTGGGTTTGATCAAAAACCCGTCCACCTGCCACTCCATCATTACCTTACCAATCATCCATTTTGTCTCCATTTCCTCACTCTCATAGTTGCAGGTGTTCACTCTGTCTGGTACATAGGTTCCTGTGTTCCCTGACAGACGTCTGACTCTAGACAGTCTTGTAAGTCCTACATAAGGGGAGGGTGATCACTTCCTCACTCTCATACTTGCAGGTGTTCACTGTCTGCTACATAGGTTCATGTATTCCCTGACAGACGTCTGACTCTAGACAGTCTTGTAAGTCCCACATAAGGGGAGGGTAATCATTTCCTCACTCTCATACTTGCAGGTGTTCACTATGTCTGGTACATAGGTTCCTGTGTTCCCTGACAGACGTCTGACTCTAGACACTGTCTTGTAAGTCCTACATAAGGGGAGGGTAATCACTTCCTCACTCTCATACTTGCAGGTGTTCACTATGTCTGTGTTCCCTGACAGATGTCTGACTCTAGACACTGTCTTGTAAGTCCTACATAAGGGGAGGGTAATCACTTCCTCACTCTTATACTTGCAGGTGTTCACTCTGTCTGGTACATAGGTTCCTGTGTTCCCTGACAGACGTCTGACCCTAGACACTGTCTTGTAAGTCCTACATAAGGGGAGGGTAATCATTTCCTCACTCTCATACTTGCAGGTGTTCACTATGTCTGGTGCGTAGGTTCATGTGTTCCCTGACAGACGTCTGACTCTAGACAGTCTTGTAAGTCCCACATAAGGGGAGGGTAATCACTTCCTCACTCTCATACTTGCAGGTGTTCACTCTGTCTGGTACATAGGTTCCTGTGTTCCCTGACAGACATCTGACTCTAGACACTGTCTTGTAAGTCCTACATAAGGGGAGAGTAATCACTTCCTCACTCTCATACTTGCAGGTGTTCACTCTGGTACATAGGTTCCTGTGTTCCCTGACACGCGTCTGACTCTAGACACTGTCTTGTAAGTCCTACATAAGGGGAGGGCAATCATTTCCTCACTCTCATACTTGCAGGTGTTCACTATGTCTGGTACATAGGTTCCTGTGTTCCCTGATAGACGTCTGACTCTAGACACTGTCTTGTAAGTCCTACATAAGGGGAGGGTAATCACTTCCTCACTCTCATACTTGCAGGTGTTCACTCTGTCTGGTGCGTAGGTTCATGTGTTCCCTGACAGACGTCTGACTCTAGACAGTCTTGTAAGTCCCACATAAGGGGAGGGTAATCACTTCCTCACTCTCATACTTGCAGGTGTTCACTCTGTCTGGTACATAGGTTCCTGTGTTCCCTGACAGACGTCTGACTCTAGACACTGTCTTGTAAGTCCTACATAAGGGGAGGGTAATCACTTCCTCACTCTCATACTTGCAGGTGTTCACTCGGTCTGCTACTCGGTCTGTCCCTGACAGACGTCTGACTCTATACACTGTCTTGTAAGTCCTACATAAGGGGAGGGTAATCAGATTAAGAAGTAGGAGCTGTCTAAATGAGACAGCACTTCAGTGCATACCACATGATTTGCAGTTTTCCATCACTGTATATTGCATATTTGGGAGTCAGAGCCAAATCTCTCCATGAGAGTTGCTAGCAGCAGTTGAAATCAATGTTTATTTCTAAGTAAAATAACTAATCTTTTTAGCATACAAGAAGGAAACATTTTCCATATTCTCCATGCTGTTAAAATAAATATTTTTTTTTAATATAAGAATTACTTTATTTTAATATACGAGACTTATGAAATTTGTATAATTATATTCTGGAAAAGGTTAAATGATTGTAGGCAAGTGATTGTGCATTGTTGTCAACAGGTGTCTGCTGAACAAGCAATGTGCAGGTATCCAGAAGGCTCTGTCAGACTTATTCAAAATGATTCTCAAGTTTCATGGACAGCTGAGTTCCCACAGTTGGCAACAAGTGAGCGGGACAAAGGAATACAGACATCCACACTTCTCAACACTTGAGGAGATCTATACCTGTTTCCATAACATTGCTGTGTTTACGTTCAAGTTCGCTGCCAAACTTGCCAACACAGGCTACTTGCCACACTTGTGGGATCTGCTACAGATGTTGAATATCAACGGCTTTTATCCTTCACTTTACTAGTTATTATCGTTTATAGTTTAAAAAGTTGTGTATTTATTTGTACTTTTATTAAAGGCACACATTGCTTGCAGTTATTTGTTAACAGTTGGTATGTCTTTTGTGCTCATCTGAAAATAACCATTCTTTCCTGAAATTCTAATTTAGTTTTATTTATACTGTAATTAGCCTTGATTTTCTTTGTTTCCTTAGAGCAGTAATTCTGAAATGTAATTTGTGGAAACAATTTTGAAGTTTAGCCTATATTCCATCATAGAAACCAGCCTAAACTTTAGCCTATATTCCATCATGGAAACCAGCCTAAACTTTAGCCTATGTTCCATCATGGAAACCAGCCTAAACTTTAGCCTATATTCCATCATGGAAACCAGCCTAAACTTTAGCCTATATTCCATCATGGAAACCAGCCTAAACTTTAGCCTATGTTCCATCATGGAAACCAGCCTAAACTTTAGCCTATATTATTCCATCATGGAAACCAGCCTAAACTTTAGCCTATATAATTCCATCATGGAAACCAGCCTAAACTTTAGCCTATGTTCCATCATGGAAACCAGCCTAAACTTTAGCCTATATAATTCCATCATGGAAACCAGCCTAAACTTTAGCATGATTCCATCATGGAAACCAGCCTAAACTTTAGCATGATTCCATCATGGAAACCAGCCGAAAATTAAGCCCATTTTTCCTTACGGAAAAATGCCTTAGTTATAGCCTCTATTTCCATGTGGAAACTAGTCTAAAGTTTTGCTTCTATTTCCTTGCGGAAACTAGCCTAAACCTTTGCCTATATTTCCTTGTGGACCCCAGCCTAAAATTGCGCAACCCTTTTCCTTACGGAAACCGGCCTAAAATTCGAAAGCCTAATTTCCTTGTGAAAACCAGCCTAAACTTTTGGCGATATTTCCCTAAGGAAACCAGCCTAAACTTAGCCCTATTTTTCCTTGCGGAAACCAGCCTTATCTTTAGCAGGGGAAATAGAAGCAAAAGTTTAGGCTAGTTTCTGCAAGAAAAAATAGGCTTAATTTAGGCTGCTTTCCGCAAGGATACAGGGTTGCTCAGTTTTAGGCTGTTTTCCGCAAAGGAAACAGAAGCAAAAGTTTACGCTGCTTTTCGCAAGGAAAATAGGCTGCCGAATTTTAGGCCGGTTTCCACAAGGAAATAGAAGCAAAAGTTTAGGCTAGTTTCCGCAAGGAAAAAATAGGCCTAATTTTAGGCTGGTTTCCGCAAGGAAATAGCAAAAGTTTAGGCTAGTACCCGCAAGCAAAAAATAGGCCTAATTTTAGGCTGGTTTCTGCAAGGAAAAATAGGCCTAGTTTTAGGCTGGTTTCCGCAAGGAAAAATTAGGGCTAATTTTAGGCTGGTTTCCGCAAGGAAATAGTAGCAAAAGTTTAGGCTAGTACCCGCAAAGAAAAATTAGGGCTAATTTTAGGCTGGTTTCCGCAAGAAAAAATTGCCTAATTTTAGGCTGGTTTCCGCAAGGAAAAATTAGGGCTAATTTTAGGCTGGTTTCCGCAAGAAAAAATAGGCCTAATTTTAGGCTGGTTTCCGCAAGCGATAGTAGCAAAAGTTTAGGCTAGTACCCGCAAGGAAAAATAAGCCTAATTTTAGGCTGGTTTCCGCAAGGAAAAAAATTGCCTAATTTTAGGCTGGCTTCCGCAAGGAAAAAAATTGCCTAATTTTAGGCTGGTTTCCGCAAGACAAAATTTGCCTAATTTTAGGCTGGTTTCCGCAAGACAAAATTTGCCTAATTTTAGGCTGGTTTCCGCAAGGAAAAATTAGGGCTAATTTTAGGCTGGTTTCCGCAAGGAAATAGTAGCAAAAGTTTAGGCTAGTACCCGCAAGGAAAAATAGGCCTAATTTTAGGCTGGTTTCCGCAAGGAAAAATAGGGCTAATTTTAGGCTGGTTTCCCCAAGGAAATAGTAGCAAAAGTTTAGGCTAGTACCCGCAAGAAAAAATAGGCCTAATTTCAGGCTGGTTTCCGCAAGGAAATAGTAGCAAAAGTTTAGGCTAGTACCCGCAAGGAAAAATAGGCCTAATGTTAGGCTGGTTTCCGCAAGGAAAAAATTTGCCTAATTTTAGGCTGGTTTCCGCAAGGAAAAATTAGGGCTAATTTTAGGCTGGTTTCCGCAAGGAAAAAATTAGGGCTAATTTTAGGCTGGTTTCCGCAAGGAAATAGTAGCAAAAGTTTAGGCTGGTTTCCGCAAGGAAAAAAAAATTGCCCAATTTTAGGCTGGTTTCCGCAAGGAAAAATAGGCCTAATTTTAGGCTGGTTTCCGCAAGGAAATAGTAGCAAAAGTTTAGGCTAGTACCCGCAAGGAAAAATAGGCCTAATTTTAGGCTGGTTTCCGCAAGGAAAAATAGGGCTAATTTTAGGCTGGTTTCCCCAAGGAAATAGTAGCAAAAGTTTAGGCTAGTACCCGCAAGAAAAAATAGGCCTAATTTCAGGCTGGTTTCCGCAAGGAAATAGTAGCAAAAGTTTAGGCTAGTACCCGCAAGGAAAAATAGGCCTAATGTTAGGCTGGTTTCCGCAAGGAAAGAAAATTGCCTAATTTTAGGCTGGTTTCCGCAAGGAAAAATTAGGGCTAATTTTAGGCTGGTTTCCGCAAGGAAATAGTAGCAAAAGTTTAGGCTGGTTTCCGCAAGGAAAAAAAAATTTGCCCAATTTTAGGCTGGTTTCCGCAAGGAAAAATAGGCCTAATTTTAGGCTGGTTTCCGCAAGGAAAAAAATTGCCCAATTTTAGGCTGGTTTCCGCAAGGAAAAAAAAATTGCCTAATTTTAGGCTGGTTTCCGCAAGAAAAAAAAAATTGCCTAATTTTAGGCTGGTTTCCGCAAGGAAAAAAAAATTGCCTAATTTTAGGCTGGTTTCCGCAAGAAAAAAAAATTGCCTAATTTTAGGCTGGTTTCCGCAAGGAAAAATTAGGGCTAATTTTAGGCTGGTTTCCGCAAGGAAATAGTAGCAAAAGTTTAGGCTGGTTTCCGCAAGGAAAAAAAAAATTGCCGAATTTTAGGCTGGTTTCCGCAAGGAAAAATAGGCCTAATTTTAGGCTGGTTTCCGCAAGGAAAAAATTGCCCAATTTTAGGCTGGTTTCCGCAAGGAAAAAAAATTGCCTAATTTTAGGCTGGTTTCCGCAAGGAAAAATTAGGGCTAATTTTAGGCTGGTTTCCGCAAGGAAAAAAATTGCCTAATTTTAGGCTGGTTTCCGCAAGGAAATAGTAGCAAAAGTTTAGGCTAGTACCCGCAAGGAAAAATTAGGCCTAATTTTAGGCTGGTTTCCGCAAGGAAAAAAAAATTGCCCAATTTTAGCCTGGTTTCCGCAAGGAAAAATTAGGGCTAATTTTAGGCTGGTTTCCGCAAGAAAAAAAATTGCCTAATTTTAGGCTGGTTTCCGCAAGGAAAAATTAGGGCTAATTTTAGGCTGGTTTCCGCAAGGAAATAGTAGCAAAAGTTTAGGCTAGTACCCGCAAGGAAAAATAGGCCTAATTTTAGGCTGGTTTCCGCAAGGAAAAAAAAATTGCCCAATTTTAGGCTGGTTTCCGCAAGGAAAAATAGGCCTAATTTTAGGCTGGTTTCCGCAAGGAAAAAAAAAATTGCCCAATTTTAGGCTGGTTTCCGCAAGAAAAAAAATTGCCTAATTTTAGGCTGGTTTCCGCAAGGAAAAATTAGGGCTAATTTTAGGCTGATTTCCGCAAGGAAATAGTAGCAAAAGTTTAGGCTAGTACCCGCAAGGAAAAATAGGCCTAATTTTAGGCTGGTTTCCGCAAGGAAAAAAAATTGCCCAATTTTAGGCTGGTTTCCGCAAGGAAAAATAGGCCTAATTTTAGGCTGGTTTCCGCAAGAAAAAAATTGCCTAATTTTAGGCTGGTTTCCGCAAGGAAAAATTAGGGCTAATTTTAGGCTGGTTTCCGCAAGGAAATAGTAGCAAAAGTTTAGGCTAGTACCCGCAAGGAAAAATAGGCCTAATTTTAGGCTGGTTTCCGCAAGGAAAAAAAAAATTGCCCAATTTTAGGCTGGTTTCCGCAAGGAAAAATAGGCCTAATTTTAGGCTGGTTTCCGCAAGGAAAAAAATTGCCCAATTTTAGGCTGGTTTCCGCAAGAAAAAAATTGCCTAATTTCCGCAAGGAAAAAAATTAGGGCTAATTTTAGGCTGGTTTCCGCAAGGAAAAAATTGCCTAATTTTAGGCTGGTTTCCGCAAGGAAAAATTAGGGCTAAATTTAGGCTGGTTTCCGCAAGGAAATAGTAGCAAAAGTTTAGGCTAGTACCCGCAAGGAAAAATAGGCCTAATTTTAGGCTGGTTTCCGCAAGGAAAAAAAAAATTGCCTAATTTTAGGCTGGTTTCCGCAAGGAAAAATTAGGGCTAATTTTAGGCTGGTTTCCGCAAGAAAAATAGGCCCAATTTTAGGCTGGTTTCCGCAAGGAAAAATAGGCCTAATTTTAGGCTGGTTTCCGCAAGGAAAAATAGGGTTAATTTTAGGCTGGTTTCCGCAAGGAAATAGAAGCAAAAGGTTAGGCTGGTTTCCGCAAGGAAATAGGGCCAAAAGTTTAGGTTGGTTTCTGCAGTAAACATAGGTAGAGTTTAGGCTGGTTTTCGCAAGGAAAATAGGCTGCCGAATTTTAGGCCAGTTTCCACAAGGAAAAGGGTTCTACAACTTTAGGCTGGTTTCCACAAGGAAAAGGGTTGCCTAAAATTTGGCCATTTTCCTTGCAGAACCTAGCCTAAGCTTGAGCCATAATGTTAGTATGGAAACCAAACTAAAATTCAACCATATTTCCTTGCGGGAGCCAACCTAAACTGCGGCCTGTTTTTTGTTGGAAAAACCAGCCTAAACTGTTTCTCTACAGATAAGCAGGTACCAGCAGGTAAAAAAATTTTAAACAATTATTTAAATAAATCAGAATTTTAAATTAATTATATATATTTAAATTATACTCTTGTTTATATAACATATATTTAAATTATATTGTATATAAATATTAGTAGGTATGTTCGTTGATGATAGTTGCTGTCTCATCACATGAGAACATTTCTTGGTGGGCAGCTTTAACTGTGTGGACAGCAACAGTTTGTTTGAAGAACTGAAAGAATAAAAAACACTAATGTTACATAGCACAATTGTCTTAATTACTGCAGTATATACAAAGCTAACTACAGAGTTAATACAATTAGCTTATGTTCTTTAAACTTCTCCTGTTTCATCATTTAAATTATATCAGCCTAATGTTATATTATAACTAGGAGTTATTTCCGGGCTGTTATGCCGTGGTCTGCTGGAGTTGAAGAACCCAGACATTTCGTCCACATCTGCGGCGGACATCTTCAGTGGCGCGGTCGTAATCTCCTCGGAGAAGTTAGCATAGCGTCTGAGGTGTGGACTGTCAGAGCTGCGGTATTTATCCTTCTAGTGGCCTCCGCTGATTGGCTCGGGCGGCGCACGGCCGGTGGGAGGGGGCGGGCTTCGCTCAAGGTGTTGCCTCCTGATTGGATCACTTCAGTTTCTGCTGTTTTATGTCGTTTCTTGCCTTCAATGACAGGATACCAGTTGCTGTTTAGTTTCAAAACTTCTTCTTTCTTGTTGAAATTGTTGGGATGTTTATATATTTCAATGGCTTCGCGCTGTAACCGGGCATGGTAGTGTGTTGTGGATGAAAGGATGTTTGTGTCCTGGAACTTAATTATGTGTTCTCCCTCCGCTTCAATAGCGTGTTGGGCAACTGCGGACTTATCTGTTTGGGACAGGCGGCAGCTTCTTTTATGTTCGGTGAGTCTTGTGTTGATACTGCGTTGAGTAGTTCCGATGTAAACCGATCCGCAGGAACAGGGAATACGGTAAACACCGGCTGATGACAAGGGGTCCCGGGGGTCTTTAGCAGAGCGTAATAGGCTGTTCAGTTGCCTGGTGGGCTTGAAGACAGTCTTGATACTGTGCCGTTGTAGTATGTGTTGAATACGGTCGGTGACATTCTGGAAATATGGCAGGAAAACTATACCGTTATGTTTGGGCTTGTTTGTTTTTTGTGAGGCAGGTTTCGGCTTGGCAGGGCGGCAGGCTCTTTTGACCTCTTGAATAGAATATCCATTAGAAAGTAAGGCTTTCTCAAGGTGACAGAGTTCTTGTTGTAATAAGTGTGGCTCGCAAATGCGAGAAGCACGGTTTACGAGTGTCTTAATCATGCCTCGTTTTTGTCTGGGATGATGATTTGAGGCTTTATTTAAATAGCGGTCCGTATGAGTGGGCTTACGGTAGACAGTATGCCCAAGTCTGCCGTCTGCTTTCCTGCTGACTAAGACGTCCAGAAAAGGTAGCAAGGTAGCTGTCCGTCTTTCTCTTCCTCCATGGTGAATTGTATGCGTGTGTTGATGCTGTTAAGATGTAGTAGGAAGTCTTGAAGAGTTTCTTTTCCATGGGGCCATACGACGAAAGTGTCGTCCACATAGCGGAGCCAGACAGTCGGTTTTAGAGGAGCCGTGGCCAAGGCTTTGGACTCAAAAGATTCCATGAAGAAATTGGCCACTACCGGGCTAAGAGGGCTTCCCATGGCAACTCCATCGATCTGCTCGTAGAACGAATGGTTCCACTGGAAATACGTCGTGGTGAGAACTTGGTGGAAGATGGCGATTATATCTTCTGAGAAAATGTGCTTTAACTGTGTGAGGGCCTCTTGTACTGGAACCATGGTGAAGAGTGAGACGACATCAAAACTGATCAGAAGGTCATGAGGTTGTAGTGTGAGGCTTTGTAGTTTCTGGATGAAATGAGTCGAGTCTTTAATGAAGGAGTCTGTCGAGCCGACGTGTGGCTGTAGTAGGCATGCTAGATGTTTGGCTATATAATAAGTCGGAGATCCAATTCCGCTGACAATGGGCCTTAGAGGCACATCCGGCTTATGTATTTTTGGAAGGCCATAAAGTCTGGGAGGCTGGGCTTCTGATTTGATGAAGCGGCGTTTGTCTTCTGCTGGCAGGGAAGAATTCTTGATGAGGGCGTTGGTTTTCCGTAGAATACGAGCTGTGGGATCTCGTTGAATTTTCCGGTATGAGTCAGGTTTAAGAAGATCTGAGATTTTGTCATCGTAGTCTTGCTGGTTTAGAATGACAGTGGCATTCCCCTTGTCTGCTGAGCAGATGATGATATTTTTGTTGTTATTCAAGTTCATCAGTGCAGTCCTCTCTTTGAAGGATAGATTATTGCGTGGAGCCTTAGCGTATTGGAGAATTCTAGAGGATTCATAATACATAAGCCGGATGTGCCTCTAAGGCCCATTGTCAGCGGAATTGGATCTCCGACTTATTATATAGCCAAACATCTAGCATGCCTACTACAGCCACACGTCGGCTCGACAGACTCCTTCATTAAAGACTCGACTCATTTCATCCAGAAACTACAAAGCCTCACACTACAACCTCATGACCTTCTGATCAGTTTTGATGTCGTCTCACTCTTCACCATGGTTCCAGTACAAGTGGCCCTCACACAGTTAAAGCACATTTTCTCAGAAGATATAATCGCCATCTTCCACCAAGTTTTCACCACGACGTATTTCCAGTGGAACCATTCGTTCTATGAGCAGATCGATGGAGTTGCCATGGGAAGCCCTCTTAGCCCGGTAGTGGCCAATTTCTTCATGGAATCTTTTGAGTCCAAAGCCTTGGCCACGGCTCCTCTAAAACCGACTGTCTGGCTCCGCTATGTGGACGACACTTTCGTCGTATGGCCCCATGGAAAAGAAACTCTTCAAGACTTCCTACTACATCTTAACAGCATCAACACACGCATACAATTCACCATGGAGGAAGAGAAAGACGGACAGCTACCTTGCTACCTTTTCTGGACGTCTTAGTCAGCAGGAAAGCAGACGGCAGACTTGGGCATACTGTCTACCGTAAGCCCACTCATACGGACCGCTATTTAAATAAAGCCTCAAATCATCATCCCAGACAAAAACGAGGCATGATTAAGACACTCGTAAACCGTGCTTCTCGCATTTGCGAGCCACACTTATTACAACAAGAACTCTGTCACCTTGAGAAAGCCTTACTTTCTAATGGATATTCTATTCAAGAGGTCAAAAGAGCCTGCCGTCCTGCCAAGCCGAAACCTGCCTCACAAAAAACAAACAAGCCCAAACATAACGGTATAGTTTTCCTGCCATATTTCCAGAATGTCACCGACCGTATTCAACACATACTACAATGGCACAGTATCAAGACTGTCTTCAAGCCCACCAGGCAACTGAACAGCCTATTACGCTCTGCTAAAGACCCCCGGGACCCCTTGTCATCAGCCGGTGTTTACCGTATTCCCTGTTCCTGCGGATCGGTTTACATCGGAACTACTCAACGCAGTATCAACACAAGACTCACCGAACATAAAAGAAGCTGCCGCCTGTCCCAAACAGATAAGTCCGCAGTTGCCCAACACGCCATTGAAGCAGAGGGAGAACACATAATTAAGTTCCAGGACACAAACATCCTTTCATCCACAACACACTACCATGCCCGGTTACAGCGCGAAGCCATTGAAATATATAAACATCCCAACAATTTCAACAAGAAAGAAGAAGTTTTGAAACTAAACAGCAACTGGTATCCTGTCATTGAAGGCAAGAAACGACATAAAACAGCAGAAACTGAAGTGATCCAATCAGGAGGCAACACCTTGAGCGAAGCCCGCCCCCTCCCACCGGCCGTGCGCCGCCCGAGCCAATCAGCGGAGGCCACTAGAAGGATAAATACCGCAGCTCTGACAGTCCACACCTCAGACGCTACGCTAACTTCTCTGAGGAGATTACGACCGCGCCACTGAAGATGTCCGCCGCAGATGTGGACGAAACGTCTGGGTTCTTCAACTCCAGCAGACCACGGCATAACAGCCCGGAAATAACTCCTAGTTATACTGACTCCGGCCGTGAAAGCCTTCGCTCTCTCATAATGTTATATTGTTTCAATACATACATCAGTGGTCCTGCACTGTGGCGTAGTGGACTAGGGCATCATGCCCTGGTTCCATACCACGGAATGCGGCCTGGGTTCAATTCCACCCTTGAGGGTAGAGATTTTAAGTCCCGGGTATAGGACGCGTGCCCACTCAGCATCATAAGGAAATTTAGGAGCTTGCGATAGGTAAGCAGCCCTGGTCATGAAAGCCAACTTTCTGGCTGGTGGTGTTGAGATCTGACCACATCTCCTCCCCGTATCAGTTGGATGATCGCCCAGCTCTACCTTGCGGTTCTGGGAGTGAGGCCGACAATGGGGTTGGCAGGCCCCTGATCCTATATGGACTGTAGTGCCACGGGTTTATTATTATTATTATTATTATTATTATTATTATTATTATTATTATTATTATTATTATTATTTTTTTTTTTTTTTTTTTTTTTTTTTTTTTACATACATCAGTGGGGTTTTAGATTGGCGATATGTTCTGTGAATGTATAGGAGGTTCCCCAAGCTTTTATTTACTACTAGCTGAAATACCCAGTATTGCCTGTGTGTTTACGATTTATCCCTAAAATTTTCGGACTTAGGTTGTACTTACCCAATTGCCTTGTGTTTCTTTGGAGTCATTTAAAAAATGTTATTTAAACACACATAGGAGTTTTTAAGATACTATAATGAATAAAATATAAAGTAAGTAAATAAATAAATAAATAGGAACAGTGGGAAGACGCTGTGCAAAAGCACTGTTGAACCACAAATACCACAGGAAAAAGAGAATAGAGAAAACCATGTGAATCAAACATGCTAGATTTCTGTTCCAGTCATAGAAAATCATATGAATTGTTTTTGAAGGGCAAGTAAATCTGTTACATAAAAGATAAGAGAGTAGAGAAAACCATATGAATTGCTTGTAGAAGTGGGAGTAGAGAAAGAAATGGGTTGTGTGTCATAAAAGAAAAGAGTAGAAAAAACTGAGAATGTAATAGGGTGCATTTTTATTTCAATCATAGAATTTGTTTGAATTGTGTGTTGAAGGGCAGGTAGAGAAACACGTGTGCACCTTATGCAAAAGAAAAGCAAGTAGAGAAAACCATGTGAATGTTGTTGTTAGCTAATACTGGATTTCTGACAATGAAGTCATTAATCCTCTTGCTCTCCAATATTTTTCACTGGTGGATGGGGCATTAGAAGTGGCCGGGCATATTTGTAGGTGGTCTCGATCCATTTCCTCTTGCAGATCACATAGAGGACACAGTGGTGAAGAATATATCCCAATTCTGTTTAAATGTTTTGCCAGACAATCATGTCCTGTAATCAACCTGAAGGTTGCAACTGCTGTTTTTCAAGGATACTCAGGAATCACTGTTTGGAAATAGCAGTGAATGTAAGATGTTGCATAGTAAAAGGGATAGTATAAAAACCTTCTCCATGAAAAGATACATGCAATGCCAAATTCTGCAGTGATCATTCAACTGGTTTAGTAACACAGAGGGCAAACATACAAACATTTATTTTTATATTTAAAGATTAATACCTGGTTTTGTTGTGCATTTTTAAGATATTTATAAAAGTCTTAATTCATTGCAACACATTCAAAATAAAACTGAGTTATGTTCTACATAATTTAAAATACATTTAAAGCAGTACTGGGCAAATGGTACTCACTGAGCACATCCTTCCACTGATAACTGTTTAGCAGATAAAACAAATGAAGGTCACTCAAGCTATCCTGATGCTTTACTTTGGGCTTCGTCAGTACTGTTTGCAATATTCTATTTACTTTTACACCTCCTTCCTTCCTGTTAGTGATGCCAAATCTACTTGAGTGCTTCTTAATTTCAGTGACTTTGTGATATAAACATATATGATAGTAGAAAAGGATATCTGTGTTCTGACAACAGAATCTTCCACAAATTACAGATTTGTCACTATGCCCCAAATGTTGAATTATCTATTATACATATTCGCTACTGTGTTATAGACCATGGCCTGCAAACCCAGGAATTTGTTTACATAGTACATTTCAAAGTGTTGTTGAATTACACCCCCTTAGAACCACAGCACACCCAGCATGGCAACCCAGGGAAACCATGGAAAGAAGCTCATCCTCACTCAAGGGTTTGAATGTGGGTCTCCTGGATGGAGGTTAATAGTGGATGGTGGAGTGTCTTACCTGACTGAGCCCACAGTGATCGTCTGCTTCAGCGCCGTTTGGTCTGATGAGTCTCACCTTCCCTTTGAGCAGAGTTTCTGGCAGTTTGTGTTGTACCAGAGTATCCAGGATGCTGTAGATGGAGCTCACTGCTGCCTCTATGTGTTCCCTCCTTGACTGCATGTCATGTGACAGTTGAGTCAGAGCAAACTTCATCTTGCTAGCAAATGTGGACCTTTGGCTCATCTCGTCATAAACCTGTTTAAAAAGTCATCACTTCACACTAACAACTCTTCTTATAAAAACTTACTTTTCTTTGAAAGGTACAATCACAACTGATAAATTTAATGCCATAGCTGGGATTTGAACCATGGATCTTCTGGCTATGGCATTGAATTTTTCATTTCTGGTTGTATCTTTCAAAGTCTGTGTACACATAGTTTGTGTGTTATCATTGTCCTGATATATACACACATTTCCTTCAGAGTACAAGAAACTCATGTGATTGCTATACGCTGGCTTTCAAATTCTCTACTTTTTGCACATCAAGAGAACAGCAATTTAGCTTTACAAAAGTAAAAAGGAAAGGTAGAATTAGACTCAACTTGTTCTACCAGATGAAGGCCTTTCCCTGGTTGACAATTGAAGCATACATATGTGCAAACAATAATGTCCATGTTACATTTTGTGAATGTTGAGATATTCACAGAACAGACATCTTGGATACATATGTGTCAGTAGTTTGAGTATATCTCAGATAGCCTATCAAGAAGTTAAATGCAGAACTAACATTGCCTCCTGCTCGTACACAGGCATTGCCCACACATGGCTTGTGTGTTTAAAATCACCAACAGTAAGTTTGTTGGCATAAATAAATACTAACTAAAAAATGGAACTTTAATCACTTGACCTGTTATATTTTTCTTCTCTTTATTTATTCCTGCACGTGCTTCAATTCCTGGTTTATTGATATGTGTTTCAATAGTTTTGGTTCTGGATTAATGTCATGATTTTCCTACCAAAAATGTGTGCAAAGAAAAACATGACATTAATCTGGAATAAAAATATTGTAACATCTAAAATAAGAACAAATTAAAAACTAAAAGCTTCACTTCTCTTAGTAATTATTGCAAGATCTTCAAAGCTGACTAGTTTCAAGTTGCATCCAACACATTCTCAAAGCTATCCAAACAAGTTACCATAGTTACCGACGCTCAACTTAAAGGATGTATTTGTCGCCAACCTCTGAAAGCAAAAACCTATAAATAACAATCTATTGGTGGTATTTCAAAATTCATAATGCAGTTCCTGTTCTTTAAAATGAATATCTTTTCCCAAACCATTAAATCTATAGGTCCATTTAATTGTTTTAATAATTTAACCTCCGGATTTATTTCACGGTTAAATAACCAAAAATGATCCACCACAGCTGATTTATCAATTTGTTTATATTTAATATTTCTAAAATGCTCCTTCATTCAGTTTCTGAATGACGTTTAGTTTTACCAATATAAACCCTGTCACATTGATTGCTAAATTGATAATTTTATAATTTGGAATTTTATCTATTTTAGAAAAATTTAGTAAATTTTGTATTAGCCCAAGGATGATAAGTAGACTTTTTAAAAATACAATTATCTTTCATTTTCTTGAAGGTAGAAACTTCTTTAACAGTCTTTTGATATTCAAATTTTTATACCTTTTTATGTATAAAATCTGTATTAAAACCATTAATTACCGCAGTGTTCATAATGTGTTTATATTCTGTGTTAAATTCTTCCTTATTAAGGGGTATGTATATTAACCTATAAATTATACTATTGAAAACAGAAAATTTATCTGAAAAAGGATTAAAACTTTTATTTTTTATGTACTTATCAGTATGCTATACTCTCACTCAAAGGCTCTATAGCTATTGTTAGAAATTACATGTACCATAATTTTTTTTATTTTATTTATTTATTTTTTATTGTTTTAAAAGATAACACTTTCCTTGTCATTTTCAAATTTTAGCTTTCATATTTTATATTTGTTATTTTTTGTTAACTATTTTGTTACTTTTGTATTAGTATTCTTTAACTGTGGCAGGAAGATTTTAAAATAATAAATGCTAAAATTCAAATTTTCAAATGTAGAAACGGAAGTTTTAAAACATTGAGACAGAATATTAGAAGACCCCAAAAGAAAATCGTTTATGTGAATATTTGCTAAAAGTGTAATTTGTTTTTTGATGTTGGTATGAGTTGGTTAAATGACGAAAACGTGTTGCAAATGTTCATTGTTACGAACAACTAAGTTAGTTTAAAGACGTCATAAATATTTCCATATTTTATTTTAATATATATGTATAAATATTAGAATTATGTGTGTTCCATAATAAAAGTAAGGGAGGATGGTTAGGGATCGCTTCCCTAACAAGAAAGAACTATTTGATGGACGCAGACACGGATGTATACGAAAAAGATGGTGTCACGTGAGGTGACGCCATAATCTTCCCACTAGCGTGTGTGTTCAAGGCGTAAGGACATGTTGATGTAACGTGTGAACATTGAAAAACTTTCACCTGACTTTCATCAAGCATTAGTTCCACTAAATGAAAAAGTGGAAAGGTTTTAAATCATTTAAAATGGTGCTAGGAGGATTTATTTTAATGTAAAATATAGAAAACGTGTTAATAAAATAATACATTGTGGTGAAGAAACATCATGTGATTTTTCATTCCAACCACGCCCTGAGATCACAAAGATTTCAATAGCTCAAAGACCCAACGAAGATTAATTATAAAAACTGCACCAACATCATTTATCTGGTTCTCAGGAGCAACAGCAAAAATGTCATCCACATATCTGTATCATATTGTAAAAATTAAAGGCAATACTGTTGTTAGCTAATGCTGGATTTCTGACAATGAAATTATTAATCCTTCTTGCTCTCCAATATTTTTCACTGATGGATGGGAAGGGCACTAGAAGTGGCCGGGCATATTTGAAGGTGGTCTCAGTCCATTTCCTCTTGCAGATCACATGGAGGACAGAGTGGTGAAGAATATATCCCAATTCTGTTTAAATGTTTTGCCAGACAATCATGTCCCGTAATCAACATGAAGGTTGCAACTGCTGTTTTTCGAGGATACTCAGGAATTACTGTTTGAATGTTTGGTAGTTTCCATCTTTTATTTTTTGATTTTTCATAGTAATATTTTGCACTTTCAGCGCTGAAAGTAGACCAGGAGGATATTTTGGTGAGCTTTGATGTGGAATCCTTGTTCACCAGAGTGCCGCTAGAGGACTCACTACAACTCTTATCTGAACGATTTCCGGAAGACATCACCCAGCTCTTCAGACACACGCTCACTTCCACATACTTCAATTACAACGGCCAGTTCTTCGAACAGACGGATGGTATAGCCATGGGTTCACCGTTGTCACCTGCTATTGCAAACTTTTTCATGGAGAGCTTGGAACATACTGCCCTGGATACCACCTCAGACAAACCAAAGGCATTCTTCAGATACGTGGATTATAGCTCTGTTATCTGGCCACATGGAAAAGGAAAACTTTCCGCCTTCTTAGACCACCTCAACAACCTACATGCACACATCAAGTTTACCATGGAAGTTGAGAAAGATGGCTCACTTCCCTTCCTAGATGTTCTGGTCTACAAGAAGCCGGACGGCAGCCTAGGTCACACGGTATACAGGAAACCCACACACACCAACCGCTACTTGGACGCCTCCAGTCACCACCATCCTACTCAAAAGAAGACAGTCATCTCCACTTTGTTTTTTGATATTGCGGATGAAGACCACATTAAGCAAGAACTTAAATACCTATGAGACACCTTGCTAAAAAACGGATACAGTGATAACGACATCAAGAAGGTTGAAAACAATCGCAACAATCCCCAACGCCTCACTCAAAGGATGGATAGCTGGCTGAATAAAGCCTACATACCATTCTACGGTTCTATCTCAAACAAGATCTCCCGCATACTCGCTAGATATAACATCAAGACTTTCTTCACGCCTCCATAGAAGATCCAAGAATACCTTAGGCCGGTAAAAGAACCACTTCAGTTCAAGGTCCCAGGAGTGTACAGGATTCCTTGCGAATGTGGTAAAGTGTATGTAGGCCAAACAGGATGCACAATAGAAGAAAGATGTAAAGAACACCAACGCAATATCAGGCTCCTACAACCAGATAAGTCAGCAGTGGCCGAGCATTGTATAGAGTATGTCCACAAAATAAACTTTGAAGACATCAAAGTTCTGGATCATACGGATAAATACTGGGATAGGGTCATTAAGGAAGCCATCCAAATCAAACTACATCCAAATAATTACAACAGGGACCACGGACTTCAGCTAGGCCCTGCCTGGACAATAGCCATGAAACACATTCACAACAGCAACTATAGTGATTCTGGACCAAGTACTGACCCTCAAGAAAACACTGTGGTCGATGACAAACATAGCGCGAAACAGCAGGTCCAATCACATATCGTCACCCGCTCATTGGCCAGGGCAACGCAACCCCCTCCCACCTAACATTGTATATATATGGGGAGCAGAAAGCTAACGGTCATTTTTCATTCTGACGAAGGCCATACAGTTTACAATGGCCGAAAGCTCAATGTTTTTAAACCTCACACGGCTGATCACCCGTGAAGCTGTAATAAAATTGAAGTACTTAAGTTGACCATTTGTTAGATTTGCTTCTTGTATGAAAAATATGTTACAGTCAAATACAGTTTCATTGAGTTCTATTCTTTTTATATAAACTTAGGCTTTCACGGCCAGTGTCTTGACTATTAGATATGTTTAGTTCTTCCGTATGCTGTATGCTTTGGTCTAGAATGCATTGTAGATACCAACATTTCGCCAAGTAATGTGCTTCGCATCATCAGGCTAACACAATCTGCTGTCTGAACTGGTCAGAGTTTGAATGTGGAAGCGAACACCGTTAATGTTCATTAGGCTATTTTATATGGTGGGGGTGGGCAGGGCATTGTGCTGGCTACGGTATTGATTGGCTAGTTGTTGGCGGGGTTTTGTTACAACTGTTTCATGTGATTAATTGCAAGGAAGAAATACTTTATGTACATAAAGCATGGATACCGGTCTTAGATAAACTTTCAGACACACACAACAGTTGTAATAAAACCCTGTCAACAACTAGCCAATCACTACCGTAGCCAGCACAACAATGTCCCACCCACCCCCACCATATAAAAAATCCTAACGGTCATTAACGGTGTTCGCTTCCACATTTGAACTCTGACCAGTGCAGACAGCAGATCGTGTTACCCTGATGATGCCAAGCGCAGTACTTGGCAAAACATTGGTATCTACAATGCCTTCAAGACCACAGACTACAAGCTCGGAAGAACTAAACATATCTAATAGTCTATTCTTTTTGTTTGGGTCAGACCACCTGCATTCCATTGTAAAATTCTGATGTTAGATCTTATATTAATATAATGTTTTGGTTCTCAAGAAGTAGTCCCCGCCCGGAGATCCGAATGGGAGACTATTTTAACTCCGGAACATTTTACCCCTCAAGTCATATTTCATAAATATTGTAGAGACTTAGCAGTAATAGTAACCCCTTTTTAGAGAGCACCATATTTTTATGTTTTGGTGGTTACATCGTTCTCCCACAATCCCCAGAATGTCTGGAGGACCACGCCTGTGGTTGGTTTACGGGTCTCACCGATCTGAATGGGAGAGTTATCAAAATAAATTCACCGACCATATCCTCTGATTACCAATCAGAGGACGTATTACATGCCATGACAGGTCAGCATGTTAGGGGTTAAGATTTTATAGAGAAAATAGAGAAATGGAAAGGTTGGAAAAATAAAGATTCCCTTTCCCTCAGGAACCCTATTCGGGGAATATTTTTTACCTCAGGAACCCATTGGGGTCGGAAGAGAACAAGAGATGACCAAGGTAAGGTCGGATAGAAAAGCTACAGTGAGGAGCAAAACACCAGTAAGTGCAAGTAATGTTCTGCTCTGCTTGAGTACCTTGTGGTCGCCATTCACATATTTCCTAGACAGAGACCCCTGAGGTAAAAGGGAATGCTGTGGTAATTTGTATTAAAATAAAAACTTATGAAAAGATTAGTAAGAAATGCTGAAAGCCAGAAGTTTGTTGAAAAAAATTGCCATTAAAACTCAAAGAATTTTGATCCAAACAAAATATGGTATAGGTTTTTGTTTTCAGAGGTTGGTGACAAATAGTTGAGTTGAGTTGAGTTTTTTTTTTTTTTTTTTATTAACGTCCTCCAACATTGTGTCATATCGGACGAATGAATGAAATGAAATGGGTGAAATGATACTCAAATGAGCCCGAGGTCCATGGAGCTCAAAGTTACCCGACATTTGTCTTCTCAGGGTAGGGAAAACCTCGGAATAAGCCTCACCCGGATAACTTACCCCAAGTGAGAATCGAACTCGCGACCTCTTGAACGTGAGGCAGACATACTAACCATCATGCTACTGAAGCGGGCAAGTGAGTTGAGCGTCGGTAACTATGGTAACTTGCTTGGATAGCTTTGAGAATGTGTTGAATGCAACTTGACACTAGTCAGCTTTTGAAGAACTTGCAATAATTAATAAGATAAGTGAAAGAGGTAGAACTGGAACTTAAAAATTCAATGCCACAACTGGGATTTGAACCACAGACCTTCCGCTTGCCGGGCGGACGCTCTAACCACTGAGCTATTGTGACAAACTGCCAGAATGGCATAAATAAATAAGATAAGTGAAGCTTTTGGTTTCTAACATGTTCTTATTTTAGATTCTGTTGCTTCACTGTTAATAGCTTAAATTTTCCTTGATTATTGTAACATTTAAATAAAACCAAGAATTGTCAAAATGGGACATTTGTTGTTGTTAGCTAATGCTGGATTTTTGACAATGAAGCCATTAATCCTCTTGCTCTCCAGTATTTTTCACTGATGGATGGGGCACTAGAAGTGGCCGGGCATATTTGAAGGTGGTCTCAATCCATTTCCTCTTGCAGATCACATAGAGGACAGAGTGGTGAAGAATATATCCCAATTCTGTTTAAATGTTTTGCCAGACAATCATGTCCTGTAATCAACCTGAAGGTTGCAACTGCCGTTTTTCGAGGATACTCAGGAATTACTGTTTGAATGTTTGGTAGTTCCCATCGTTTATTCTTTGATTCTTCATAGTGGTGCTGTATTTGCTATTATTATCGACGCTGTGTCTTTTAGCTAATAAGATCTTTTTGATCTCAGGGCTTGGTAACGGATGGAATGAACATACACTCGGGTTTAACTTTAGTCAAACATTTTATTTGCACCTTCTTGTTCACAATTTTTAAATCATATCACAGTAGAAAGTCTTATTTTAGCGAATCAACTTCCCTAGCATCGCCGAAATTTAATTAAAGGTCTCTAAACACTTAGTAAATTCACTTTTACTATTTCATGATGCGTACACATAAAAATGTCTTCTCACCTCGGAGATACACACGCTAGTGAACTGTTTTTTGGCATCGTTTTGACGCGACACACCGCCTTTTTCATATTCATCCGCGCAAATAGTTCTTTCTCGTTAGGGAAGCGATCCCAATCATTGTCTCCTACTTTTATTATGGAACACAAACAATTTTAATATTTATACACATATATTAAAATCAAATATGGAAAGATTTATGACGTCTTTGTGCAAACTTAGTTGTTCGTAACAATGAACCTTATCAACATGTTTTCGTCATTTAATTATCTCATACCAACACCAAAAAACGAATTACACTTTTAACAAACATTTACATGAACGATTTTCTTTTGGGGTCTTCTAATATTCCGTCTCAATAGTAATATTCTTCAATAATTTTTTTGTATTCAGAGTTGACTAATCTTTTAGCTGCATAAAATGGTAGATTAACTATAGATTTCTGTACACTGCTGGTACCCTTTTTTGCAATAAAATCAGCTTTGTCATTACCACTCAGTCCACAGTGAGCTGGTATCCATTGGAAGACTATGTGTTTTTGAAGTGCTGTTAGATGGGTAAGGATTTTCCAACATTGTATAATTGTTTGGTTTTTTGGTGACAACTTGGAAGTAATTGCTATAATTGCTGCCCTGGAATCTGAGAGAATAACTGCTTGCTGAAAATGTGAAATTCTGTACAAAAGTTTTTGTAGGGCCATTCGAATTGCTTCAATTTCTCCATCAAAGTTTGTAGTTCCATAACTTAAAGATTTGTAATAGGAAAAGAGGTGACATGTGACTCCAGCCCTTGCTCCATCTCGGTTTGATATCATTGATAATGGGACATTTGTAAAAGTTGCTACAAGTACCACCAGAACAGTTAATGTCCAGTTGATAATGGAGGTAACTAGTCTGTGAAGCATGTACTGGGAATTATTAATTATTTATGCCAACACCAACAGCAAGTTTGTTGGCATAAATAAATAATAATTCCCATCCAAAGATTACTTAATCCTGGGACATAAAATACTTAAGATTGCAAGTTGCCCTAGGTGTATTTATCACCGATGTAAGATTGCCTTTATGGTCTACCAGGAAAAATATGAATCGGTTGGAGTATTCAATGTCATATTGGCAAGTTGTCACAGTAGCGTAATGGTTAGAGCAACCACATCTAAAGCTAAAGGTGTGTGGTTCAAATCCCAGCTGTGACATTGAGTTTTTCAGTTCCGATTCTAGCTCTCAAATATAGAGGAAAATTTAAAAGTGAGCATTGTTTTAACTGCTAAGAGAGGTTACCTTGTCATCGTTGATGTTTAATAAGATGGAGATGAGCTTGTTCTGTGCTGCACTGCCCTCTCCCAACTGTTTGACTTTGAGCTGCATTGTTTCAGGAGCTGCGTCCAGGAGTATGACACTCACATCTGCCCCATTGTTCTCCAAGCACTGGGCTATGTGCAGGGTCAGCAGTCCACCAGTAGATACACCAACTAAATGATATGTGAAGTCTGTCTGCAGCTTCCGGATCTCCTGTCAAATCAAACAAACCCTGTCACTTCACTATACCATTCTTTTGTTGCTTACTTGCATTTATCACAACAAAAAAACTAAAACATAAATGTATAGAAGAAGTTCTGTGATGGCTAATATGTCCATTCACAGCTATTTGTATATTTTTATTCTCTTATTAAATTTCTCCCTGGTGTATTAAAGATATGATGAGATTAATTTGATTCAGTTCTTTGACTATAATACTTGTTTGGTAGAAAGGGAAGGATATTCTTTAGAAAGTGTCCCGTGAGAACTATGTGAGAATTTTGTCTAGGTCCCATTCGGCACTGTGCACAAATTCTTACGAAAGTTGCCAAAGTTGCTGCATTATTGCAGTATTAATTCAGGGCTGCCAATACCATTATTTTTCCATTAATTTGTTGCCAATCTGAAATTTGAATGTTTTAGCAGGACCCGGCAGTATGCTAGTGAACTTGTTAAAACAAGTTGTGAGAGTGCCATGACTCACTTCATTAGCATAGTAGATTTAGCACCTTTGTGCTATAATGAGGAAGAATGTATGCAATTTCTCTACGACGAGGGCCTGCTGAGAACCCGAATGCGGTACCTGAATGCTACGCAGGGAATGTGATGCCGTGCTACCCCCATTACAAATGGCTTCAATGGGTTTTATTGCTCCCTTACAAAAAGGGGTCGAAAATTCCAGCTGTTTTCCTGCTGGCGGGGTCATCCTGAGCAGTTTTCGGAGTCATGCTCCAAGATTTTGGGTAGGGGCCAAGGAGAAGGGGTAGGTATGGGAAAAAAAAAAAAAATTCTCTTGTGCAATATGCTAAAACACGCTCAACCCCATAAAGAAATAATTTCACATAAATTTGGGAGCTTCATATTTAATATGCATCCTTTGTGCTAAAGGATACAGGTGAAAATGTATATTGGAAATAGGTACCCACAACTAGTCTTATCATACTGGCATTCTATCTTATCCAAAATCTAATTATAATTGAAATGATATGGCGGTATATCTGTGGTGGCATGATGTGAAAAATAGAATAGCTGATGCGCAAGTGCATTTGTGTTTAGTGTGTTGGCAACAAAAACTAGTGTGATTGAAAAAGCAATGTTGGCAGATGTGAAAATCATCTGCCAGTGACAGCTAGCACATGCAGCGCAACCTAGTGGCAATCTGCTAATAACTGCCAGCGCATGCACAGTAAGCACCTTCAGACTTAGAATTTGGCCGGCAAGTGCTACAGGACACTTTCTAAAGATGAGCCAAAAAGGAAACAGAATACTTGTTCTCTTTGGTTAGTGCAGTAGGGCAGAAATCCCTTGTCTCCTTCATTACCTACTTTACACAGTTGCCACAGTTGTCTGCTCCAGAGGATTTATGTCACAATGGTCTACCTGTAGTATTCACTGTCATCTGTTTAAAAGTTTTGGCTCTTCTTCCCACCTTAATAGCTCATACTATATTTCCAACCATAAATTTACAATTTAAGGCATAGTAAAATATTTGTAACCACAGTAGTTTAACACATGTACTGTTTTTGTTACTGTGATGTTTTAATTCTCACCAATTCATTACATTTATTAGATTAATGTGATCTTTGATGCTGCTGTTGTGTTGTCTAAAGCCAGGCCATTGGCACTAAAACCATTTGCTCTTCTTTGATGGAACTGATGGTGGATATAGTTTGTCGCAAGTCATAAGGTGTACTTTTGTCATTTCCTCTTTATTGCACAGTGGACAAAAATATCAGTTGAGAATTCCTATCCTGTTGAGATATTTACCCAGGTAGTCATGTCCTGTAATCAGACTCTACTTTGCCACAGCGGTCTTGTAGGAGGCTTCAGTGGTGACTTCTGGATTATGGATAATATGGTTCCACTTTTTATCCTTTGCTTTGTTGTAGTTGTAGTTCGTAGGTTATTATCGGCACTGTTTTTGCTTTGAACAATTCCATTGTCATCTTTAGAGATATTTTGTTCAACTGTTTGATGTCATACATGACTTTCACTGCTGACACTACTTTGTCCTTTATGTGCTCTGTGAATATGGTTCCCTGCGTCGGTAGCTTTATACCCAGGTATTTGAAGTTGCTTACCATTTTCAGCAGTTCGTCCTGTAGCTTTATACCCAGGTATTTGAAGTTGTTTACCATTTTCAGCAGTTCGTCTTGTAACTTTATACCCAGATATTTGAAGTTCTTTACTATTTTCAGCAGTTAATCTTGTAGCTTTATACCCAGGTATTTGAAGTTGTTTACCATTTTCAGCAGTTCATCTGGTAGCTTTATACCCAGATATTTGAAGTTGTTTACCATTTTCAGCAGTTCGTCCTGTAGCTTTATACCCAGGTATTTGAAGTTGTTTACCATTTTCAGCAGTTCGTCCTGTAGCTTTATACCCAGGTATTTGAAGTTGTTTACCATTTTCAGCAGTTCGTCTTGTAACTTTATACCCAGGTATTTGAAGTTGTTTACCATTTTCAGCAGTTCGTCTTGTAGCTTTATACCCAGGTATTTGAAGTTGTTTACCATTTTTAGCAGTTCGTCTTGTAGCTTTATACCCAGATATTTGAAGTTGTTTACCATTTTCAGCAGTTCGTCCTGTAGTTTTATGCCCAGGTATTTGAAGTTGTTTACCATTTTCAGCAGTTCATCGTGTAGCTTTATACCCAGGTATTTGAAGTTGTTTACCATTTTCAGTGGTTCGTCCTCTAGCTTTATACCCTGGTATTTGAAGTTGTTTACCATTTTCAGTGGTTCGTCCTGAAGCTTTATGGTGTCTCCTACTGCATGTCTCCCTCATATTTTGAAAGTCATCATTACAGTTTTTTCTCTGTTGAGTTTTACTTCGTTGTTTTCTGGCCATTCTGCTAGTCTGTTTATTGCTGTATGTAGGTTATCTATTGATCTTGATACCATCACCATATCATTTGTGTAGATGTATGTTTTCACTCCCTCTGTCTTTGTTACCTTGATCACATCCATTGTTGCCACAAGGTAAAGGTGTGGGGTTCATTGGGTTCCCTTGCAACTACTCCTCTGCTGTGTGTTATCGGTTCTGATATTATTATGTTGTCAACCACCAGCACTCTGTTGTTTGCGAAGTTGTCTTTGGTTATTCTTGTTATTGGAAATTCCTCTCCGATTGCCTTTGCTAATTTTTCTATTAGTTTACTCCTGTCAATCATATCATATGGCTTGGTGAAGTCCAGGAATACTGGATGTAGTTTCTCTCCAAGTCTACTTAGTGCTTCTTCAATGTCTCTTTGTAGGCGTTCGATGGCTTGCTTTGCAAAAGCCGAATTGTTTTTCGGGGAAAAGGTGGTCCACCATCTCCGTCATCCTTCTTGTGACATTACTTTGTATAGGGTGCATTCCATTGATATGGTCCTGTAGGTGCTCATGTCGCCTGCATCTCTCTTCCCTTTGTATAACATTTTGATCCTCGCGTATCTCCTTCTATTTAGAATCATGCCTTGTGACATGCACTCTTTAAACAGCTCCGTCCACACTTCCAGCATCATGGGCGATGCACTTCTTAGCTGCTGGTTGTACATTTCATCCAGGTTGCACACTTTTTTCTTCTTTGGGTTATTATTTCTGCTACCTCTTCTTTTGCAAAATTTTCCTCCCATTCTGCTTTCTGTTTGTTGCTGTCTCTTGTGGGTCTTGTGTCTTTCCTCCTAATGGCAAATACTGTGCACATATTTGTAATGTATATGTAAAACTCTTAGATGTAAACACAACTTGTTGGCAATTACGATTGCAACTTGTAAGTGGTAAATGAGACTCAGACTAACCTGTGCTATCCCGGCAGCAGCTTCTTCCATACCCATGTCGCTCCTTGGCAATTTGACACAAACAGTTGGGTTTATTAGTTTCCTTGCAAGGGGCTTGAGGAAATGCTGTGGAGAACTCTGTGTACCAGGAACCAGGACAACAACAGGCAAGTTAAAGGTATGTGCTAGCCCCCGACATCTCGAGGGAAGCTCCACCAGCCACTCCCCTGTTGCTAACTCTTCTCCAAAGTCTGCCACTTGTTCTAGTGAGGAAGGCAGCAGGTCCGTCACAATGGACGTCAGCATCTCTGTCAACCAATACACTTCATCATCCTCTCGCACCATCTACCAATTAATACTATTGTCTCTACAATAATGAAAACATAGGAACAAATAACATTGCTACATTTGAGAAGACATACAAATTAAAATATTGCAAAAGTAGAATCCAAGTGAAAAATTCAGTACCATAACCTGGGTTTGAACCCAGATGTTGCAGCCTCCAAACATTGCAACACGCCAGCAGGACAACTTACTCGTGTTTTCACAAGGAGATATGTGATAATATACTTCATACTGGGTCAACTAACATACTAGCTGAGCAAAGCGAAGCACATGGTCAATCAATTGGGGAACTTCATTTCCTGCTGGCATGTTGCAATAGTTACACAGCCCAGTTATGGCTCTCAATTTTTCAGTAAGACTGTACCTTATGAACCTTATTCTACACACAGATAGTGTGAAACCACAATTAACAAAAGCATGTAAGGTATTATATAAGAATCGTTACCTCCCTTTGCCGCATTTTAAGTTAATAAAAAATACCAATAAATTGAATTTTGCTATTTACAAAATGAACTGTTACTCAGGGAATGTATGTAAAATAAAACAGATCCTATGGATATTTCACTGCAAGCAAAACATATGTAGACAGTCACGATTTAGCAGTTAAGACACAGCAAAACAAGAGAATCAGATATTGAATAAATGAAAAAAAGAACTACCTATAGGTAGTGAAGCAAATTAAATCAATGAACAATAAATATTAGTGACTAAAAGCTTACATATTCTTTACAGTTATAACAAGTTTTGCATCTTGAGTAACTACATGGCAGACAAGTGAAACTTCAGTCACTAGCATTTGTTGACAATTGAATATGTTTATAACGTTCAATAAACACGTGATTGCAATGCCAACTTATTTTAATAATCCTAATGTACGAAAATTTGTTTTATTTCCTTTGCATTCATGTTATAGTTAAGTTTGTTAGCAGTATGTGCTAAATAATTGTATAAAGAGAGAAAACTGGTAACGTTAGAAATGAGTGAGTTGATATTTTCAAGTGAGACAGAACATATGGTTAGACCCGAAAAGAAGGCATTTATGTAAATATTTGTTGTAAATGTGGTGTATTTTTCATGTTGGTAAGGATTTGTTGAGTACCTACTGAAAATGTATTGCCATTGTCTTAATTGTTGAAAAAGAAGTAATTGTTTAAAAATGTCATAAATATTAAGTTACATGTCCAAATTTAATATGTATAAATATAAGAACCATGTATATTTAATGTTAAAAGTGTGGGGAGGATAGATAAAGATTGCTTGCCTAGCATTACAGGAACTATTAGGCGTGTAGGAGGGTTTCAAAGTGTACTTTGCAGGAGAGTGAGCGCATATGCATATGAATACAAAAGCATTACATAAAGAGGTGCCAATTTTTTTCTTAATAGCGTCTTGGAGACCGGAAAGAAAAGACATGTTTTGTGACACGCATAGATACGGACGCTCAAACCAGTCTAAAATAACTGATAACGTGAAAAGACTATCAAAGAAAAATATTCAGGTGGAACAAAAGTTAATTTAATTGTAACGAGTGTAATATTCGACGAAAAAAGTGCAAATAAAAGTGATATAGTAAAAGTAACATCCTGTGTGCGTTCATGTTACCCGTACCACGACCTAGGATAGAAAAAGACTCTCGTAGCTCAATACAAAACAAATATTATTAAAAAGTCAGCACCACAAGTAACAACTGAGAAGATTATTTTGCTCAATGGTTGAAGACTAAATGCCTTTTACAAAGTTACCAGCTTGGTGTTGAGGGAGTGAGAAATCTTCATATCAGCAGCTTCACCTGTACTATTCTACAAATATAGCAAATAGCCTGGAGACTAAACTTAGCTTATAGGAACAAATTTTTCATTTTGAAAAATAGAAACAAAGTATTCAATTTCGACATCCCTGAGAAAGATATCTTCAGGAAGTTCCTTGAACCACCACCAGAGGAGACCTCAGAGGAAACATCACCATCCACACCAGGAAGAACCAGTTGATGTCAGACTGATAATGAAGGAAAGTCAAGCCTTCGAAACATGTTCTGGTAAATTATAAGTGTTGTGTAGTGTTATTAATCGACTCACCTTTATCTTTTAAATTAATATGTACCTTTTGTTTGCCTGACTTGCAACTGCTGTTTGACAATTACGACGGCATCTTGCCCCTCTCCAGTCAGCAGTTGGTCCAGTGCAGAAAGGGAAGTGAGTAATCTGAACTCCTCAGTGTCACTGTTGGACCAATCAACAGCAAGCGCTGGAACCCCTTCCCTCTGTCGCTTCTCACATACGCTCCAACTGCTCTCACTCAACAGGCACACGAAATGTTTCAGATTTGTGACCTCACGTGAAGCGATGTCCAGGTTATGGCTGCTACTTTCCTCACCCAAACATTCCTTAAACACATACACATCCATTGGCCTGGTTTCAACAACAGTCATCAGACTATGGCATCAGTTATTCAGTTCCAATTCTGCTTCTCACACTTTGCCCACATACGGCTTGTGTATTTAAAAACACCAACAGTAAGTTTGTTGGCATAAATAAATAATAATTAACAGTCAATGTTTGAGTTCAATTTTTGAGTCACTTTTTTACACTCAGTGTTCAATGAGAAGTTTTATTTGGGGAAAATATATATATAATAAAAAACGTTGATAAACAATAAACTTCAAAATCCTGGCATTGAATGAAGTGTTAAAACTTGTGCTCCTAACACCAGATGGTAACAGGACTGTCACAGTGAAGACAGGAGGAGCAGGAGAAAAACAGCTTCAATTACACAGCTGAGGATGAGGTTCAATAATCTTGAAAATGTTACATATTTTTAACATTTTAAAGTGAAGGTAAATGTAAAAAAGGTAACTCAAAAATTTAACTCAAGCATGAAGAATACCTCACTGTTCATACTGCTTCTGTTTTTAATATTTAACAGTCCTTAAACTTAATGTTGCTCATTGGGCCCACCTCATCCAGCAAAACTCTACATCTATAGCAACACAGGGTTATGAATCTAACTCCACATTGTATTAGCACAGCTCCTCCAACTCTATTATAGCATTATAGTGCCCTCTGGTTACTTTTGGAATAACATTCTCCTGAAATATACACTTGGTAAAGATACCTACTTCGTGTTATTTACACATATTATGTTGGCATTACCTTGTGTCAACTGTTGCACTTAAAGTAAATAATACTTGGTTGTGCAAAGTTCACTGTCCCCCATGTCTGGAATGATTTTAGTGCTTAAGTGTTCCACACTTTTTATGATACAATTTCCCATTAAATATATACACAAGTGACTACATCAACATTTCTCTATATAGCTTCCTTCACACTGTACACATTTTTACCAACTTTTGGAAGCTTGAACATTCCTTCTTCAAAAAAAAGTTTGAGGGCGCGTCGCCAACCAATTGCGCACATGCTCATCCACATCGTTGTCGCTTTTGAAATGTTTCCCTCAAAGCGATTCTTTCATGGGTGCAACAAAAAATAGTCTGAGGGGGACAAGTCTGGACTACAGGGAGGGTGTTCAAGGGTTTCCCAGTGCATGACCACCATTGTGTCCATTGTCAAATTGGTGGTGTGAGGCGTTGCATTGTCTTGGACAAGGATGACATCATTGATGGGCATACAACGTCTTTTGCTTCAGTAGGCAGCTTTTACAGAACTTAACAATTGGCAATAGTAAGCTGCACTCACTGTACATCGATCATGAAGAAAATCAACCAACTTCTGATGCGATTTCTTCAACAGTGGAGCAGTAATCACCTTCAATAAGCTCTCAAATGACACGGATGTTGTCATCTGTGAGATTTGACCTTGGGTGTCGAGCATGACTTTTGTTTTCCACAAATTCTCGGTAATCCTTAAATTGTCTGGCCCAAGTAAACTCTCGATTCTGTGACAGTGTAGTATCCACAAACTGTGCCCTTAAACGAGTTAAAATCTCCAAAGGTTTAACCCCTTCATTGGTTAAAAACCTGATAATAATGCGTTGCACAACAGACAAAGGAACCTCTTGCTCACTCATGGCTGTACTGACGCCAGAACCTAGCAAAGCAGCTAACAAAGCTAGTTCCCGCTCCCTTACACACCAACCTTCAATCCCCGCACTCCACTGCCACGCTCTGAACTGCTTCCTCCGTGATATGCAACAATTACCGTTTATATTTGAATTACCCTTGTATATTCAGGGAAGTGACTTGTGGGAAAAACTTTCATTATTCAATGAAAAACTGAGGCTGCTAACAGTGAAGCAACACAATCTAAATTAACAACAAATTAGAAAAAAGCTCCACTTGTCTTATTAATATTGCAAGTTGTTGTGCAGCTGACTAGTTTCAAGTTGAATTTGTTTGGATAGCTTTGAAAATAAGTTGAACACAACTTGAAACTAGTCAGCACTGTAAAAACTTGTAATGTTAATAAGATAAGTAGAACTCTTAGTTTCTAATTTGTTCTTAATTTGGAGTCCAGACAGTTGTTTCATGATGATCATCGACCACATTCTCAACACTGTTTTAAATAGAACAATGAAAATTGCCAGGAATTTCAACAACTTACATCATTACTAAGACTGGAGCTGGAGTTACATGTTCACATTTTTCCTTTTATCATTCTGTTGGCAGAGACACAACAAATTATGATGGAGAAATAGAGGCTATATACATTGCTCTCCGACAATTATTAAATCTTCCCTTAAATAAATTTAACAAGGCAGTAATTCTTTCAGATTCTAAAGCTGCAATTCAGGGAATACGTTCAAATACTACAAAGAAGTCAACAAAAATTAGAGAATGCTACAAAATGTTAACACAACTCCAAAAAGTTAATAAGACTGTTCATCTCCAATGGATTCCAGCACACTGTGGAGTCATGGGGAACGAAGCTGCAGACTCACTTGCAAAGAAAGGCACAACAATAAAACAAAAGACTAAATTCAATTTCTCATATCCCTCAATAAACGGCTTGATCATTAAAAAATTTTCTCATTCATACCTTCAAGAAATAGAAACAAATGCCAAAGATAAAAAATGGATTACACTACTTTCCAACCCAGATATAATCCCCCAGAGACCAAGGAAAACAGCGGTTGCAGCCTTCCGACTACTGACAAATCACGACTGCTTAGCAAGTCATCTCTACAGAATAGGTATCTCAGCTTCACCAATATGTGTCCTGTGTAACGATCCAGCAGAAATGAATGAAGAACACTTGAAGACCTGTGAAGCATTAAGATCAGAAGAAACTACAGTTCAAAAGTATTGGAAAGCACGAATGCTAATGGCTTCATTGCCAGATGCAAGGCACTAGAAAACAACATCATTACTAAGATAAGTGAAGCTTTTAGTTTTCAAGTTCGTTTTTATTTTAGAAACTTTGATTAATTTCTTGCACTGTACTAAATCATACTATACGGTGACACACCTGTCTTCATCAGCTCTCGCTCAGTTGTATTCCATGGAGGCAGTCTGAGGTTCATGTTCAAAACTCCCAACACTGCACACATAGTCATGTTCAAGACTGAGGTTCATGTTCATAACTCCTAACACTGCACACATAGTCATGTTCAAGACTGAGGTTCATGTTCATAACTCCTAACACTGCACACATAGTCATGTTCAAGACTGAGGTTCATGTTCATAACTCCTAACAGTACACACACATAGTCATGTTCAAGACTGAGGTTCATGTTCATAACTCCTAACACTGCACACATAGTCATGTTCAAGACTGAGGTTCATGTTCATAACTCCTAACACTGCACACATAGTCATGTTCAAGACTGAGGTTCATGTTCATAACTCCTAACACTTCACACATAGTCATGTTCAAGACTGAGGTTCATGTTCATAACTCCTAACAGTACACACATAGTCATGTTCAAGACTGAGGTTCATGTTCATAACTCCTAACAGTACACACATAGTCATGTTCAAGACTGAGGTTCATGTTCATAACTCCTAACACTGCACACATAGTCATGTTCAAGACTGAGGTTCATGTTCATAACTCCTAACAGTACACACATAGTCATGTTCAAGACTGAGGTTCATGTTCATAACTCCTAACACTGCACACATAGTCATGTTCAAGACTGAGGTTCATGTTCATAACTCCTAACACTTCACACATAGTCATGTTCAAGACTGAGGTTCATGTTCATAACTCCTAACACTGCACACATAGTCATGTTCAAGACTGAGGTTCATGTTCATAACTCCTAACACTGCACACATAGTCATGTTCAAGACTGAGGTTCATGTTCATAACTCCTAACACTGCACACATAGTCATGTTCAAGACTGAGGTTCATGTTCATAACTCCTAACAGTACACACATAGTCATGTTCAAGACTGAGGTTCATGTTCATAACTCCTAACACTGCACACATAGTCATGTTCAAGACTGAGGTTCATGTTCATAACTCCTAACACTGCACACATAGTCATGTTCAAGACTGAGGTTCATGTTCATAACTCCTAACACTGCACACATAGTCATGTTCAAGACTGAGGTTCATGTTCATAACTCCTAACAGTACACACATAGTCATGTTCAAGACTGAGGTTCATGTTCATAACTCCTAACACTGCACACATAGTCATGTTCAAGACTGAGGTTCATGTTCATAACTCCTAACACTGCACACATAGTCATGTTCAAGACTGAGGTTCATGTTCATAACTCCTAACACTGCACACATAGTCATGTTCAAGACTGAGGTTCATGTTCATAACTCCTAACACTGCACACATAGTCATGTTCAAGACTGAGGTTCATGTTCATAACTCCTAACACTGCACACATAGTCATGTTCAAGACTGAGGTTCATGTTCATAACTCCTAACAGTACACACATAGTCATGTTCAAGACTGAGGTTCATGTTCATAACTCCTAACACTGCACACATAGTCATGTTCAAGACTGAGGTTCATGTTCATAACTCCTAACACTGCACACATAGTCATGTTCAAGACTGAGGTTCATGTTCATAACTCCTAACACTGCACACATAGTCATGTTCAAGACTGAGGTTCATGTTCATAACTCCTAACAGTACACACATAGTCATGTTCAAGACTGAGGTTCATGTTCATAACTCCTAACACTGCACACATAGTCATGTTCAAGACTGAGGTTCATGTTCATAACTCCTAACACTGCACACATAGTCATGTTCAAGACTGAGGTTCATGTTCATAACTCCTAACACTGCACACATAGTCATGTTCAAGACTGAGGTTCATGTTCATAACTCCTAACACTGCACACATAGTCATGTTCAAGACTGAGGTTCATGTTCATAACTCCTAACACTGCACACATAGTCATGTTCAAGACTGAGGTTCATGTTCATAACTCCTAACACTGCACACATAGTCATGTTCAAGACTGAGGTTCATGTTCATAACTCCTAACACTGCACACATAGTCATGTTCAAGACTGAGGTTCATGTTCATAACTCCTAACACTGCACACATAGTCATGTTCAAGACTGCGGTTCATGTTCATAACTCCTAACACTGCACACATAGTCATGTTCAAGACTGAGGTTCATGTTCATAACTCCTAACACTGCACACATAGTCATGTTCAAGACTGAGGTTCATGTTCATAACTCCTAACAGTACACACACATAGTCATGTTCAAGACTGAGGTTCATGTTCATAACTCCTAACACTGCACACATAGTCATGTTCAAGACTGAGGTTCATGTTCATAACTCCTAACACTGCACACATAGTCATGTTCAAGACTGAGGTTCATGTTCATAACTCCTAACACTGCACACATAGTCATGTTCAAGACTGAGGTTCATGTTCATAACTCCTAACACTGCACACATAGTCATGTTCAAGACTGAGGTTCATGTTCATAACTCCTAACACTGCACACATAGTCATGTTCAAGACTGAGGTTCATGTTCATAACTCCTAACAGTGCACACATAGTCATGTTCAAGACTGAGGTTCATGTTCATAACTCCTAACACTGCACACATAGTCATGTTCAAGACTGAGGTTCATGTTCATAACTCCTAACACTGCACACATAGTCATGTTCAAGACTGAGGTTCATGTTCATAACTCCTAACACTGCACACATAGTCATGTTCAAGACTGAGGTTCATGTTCATAACTCCTAACACTGCACACATAGTCATGTTCAAGACTGAGGTTCATGTTCATAACTCCTAACACTGCACACATAGTCATGTTCAAGACTGAGGTTCATGTTCATAACTCCTAACACTGCACACATAGTCATGTTCAAGACTGAGGTTCATGTTCATAACTCCTAACACTGCACACATAGTCATGTTCAAGACTGAGGTTCATGTTCATAACTCCTAACACTGCACACATAGTCATGTTCAAGACTGAGGTTCATGTTCATAACTCCTAACACTGCACACATAGTCATGTTCAAGACTGAGGTTCATGTTCATAACTCCTAACAGTACACACATAGTCATATTCAAGACTGAGGTTCATGTTCATAACTCCTAACACTGCACACATAGTCATGTTCAAGACTGAGGTTCATGTTCATAACTCCTAACACTGCACACATAGTCATGTTCAAGACTGAGGTTCATGTTCATAACTCCTAACAGTACACACATAGTCATATTCAAGACTGAGGTTCATGTTCATAACTCCTAACACTGCACACATAGTCATGTTCAAGACTGAGGTTCATGTTCATAACTCCTAACACTGCACACATAGTCATGTTCAAGACTGAGGTTCATGTTCATAACTCCTAACACTGCACACATAGTCATGTTCAAGACTGAGGTTCATGTTCATAACTCCTAACACTTCACACATAGTCATGTTCAAGACTGCGGTTCATGTTCATAACTCCTAACACTTTACACATAGTCATGTTCAAGACTGCGGTTCATGTTCATAACTCCTAACACTTCACACATAGTCATGTTCAAGACTGCGGTTCATGTTCATAACTCCTAACACTGCACACATAGTCATGTTCAAGACTGAGGTTCATGTTCATAACTCCTAACACTGCACACATAGTCCTGTTCAAGACTGTGGTTCATGTTCATAACTCCTAACACTGCACACATAGTCCTGTTCAAGACTGCGGTTCATGTTCATAACTCCTAACAGTACACACATAGTCATGTTCAAGACTGAGGTTCATGTTCATAACTCCTAACACTGCACACATAGTCCTGTTCAAGACTGTGGTTCATGTTCATAACTCCTAACACTGCACACATAGTCCTGTTCAAGACTGCGGTTCATGTTCATAACTCCTAACACTTCACACATAGTCATGTTCAAGACTGCGGTTCATGTTCATAACTCCTAACACTGCACACATAGTCATGTTCAAGACTGAGGTTCATGTTCATAACTCCTAACACTGCACACATAGTCATGTTCAAGACTGCGGTTCATGTTCAGAACTCCTAACAGCACACACATAGTCATGTTCAAGACTGCGGTTCATGTTCAGAACTCCTAACAGCACACACATAGTCATGTTCAAGATTGAGGTTCATGTTCATAATGGCTTTCAAGGATGGACACAAAGATTTTGAAGAAAATAGCCCCAATGTAAACTATCTTTTACATGGAAAATTTTTCGAAAATTTTGATTTTGTTGAAAAGGGCTCTAATAATTTTGATAAAATGTCATATATTGACATATTTTTATGACAAATGAAATGTACATTTTGAGTTTTCTGGCTATAACTCTTGTGGTCTTATTTACGCTGGACGAGTTTTGCATAACTGGTAAACCGATAGAGATAGACCAAATCATACTATACAAAAAATGTTGTTGTTAGCTAATGCTGGATTTCTGACAATAAAGTCATTAATCCTCTTGCTCTCCAATATTTTTCACTGATATTGAAGAGAGCAATAGGAGTAATAGTAACTGCTTTTTAGAGAGCACCATATTTTTATGTTTTGGCGGTCACATCGCTCTATACAAAAAACGTAGATCTTGCTAAAATACACAATTTATGTCTGAATAAATTTTCTTGTAGGGTGAACCAATTTGGAGATATACCTTGTTATGTGTGTGTTTCAGAAAACTTGAAACTTTTGTGAAATGGTACATCGTTGTTAATTTGTTTATATGTTAAGTCTGCAAACAGAACAGAATCTCAAAGCTTTAAAAGATTTGACTATCGCACAAAGCCTATTGTATTCTAATATTCCCCTTGCACCTACAAGGAAATAAGCAATAAGATAATTATGTACAAATTGTAATTATTATTTATTTATGCCAACAAACTTACTGTTGGTGTTTTTAAACAGGAGAAATACGAACTGGTTTGAGAATTTAATGCCATTCTGGCAGTTTGTCACAATAGCTCAGTGGTTAGAGTGTCTGCCCGGTAAGCGGAAGGTCTGTGGTTCAAATCCCAGTTGTGGCATTGAATTTTTAAGTTCCAGTTCTACCTTTCATATGTACAAATGTTTATCTTAACGCAAAGGAGATATAGGAATAAGAGTTTGTAAGAATGGTTAGTACAAGAGTAGAGAAAGTCATGTGAGCGCAACACATCAGATTTTTCTCTTTAGCAGAAATTCAGTGAGAGCACGCTGTACAAACAAAGACTGATGTCCGCCATTTTGGAAATACTGCATTTTTAAGCACTGGATCACATACACATTTATACTTCCTTCAAATTTTGCACAGAGTGGCAGCATTGAGGACGTTCACTCTGGATACTAGCAGAAAGTGGAGGGGCAAGGGGATAACAGAAATCCATGCCAATTTGTACCTATCATGGCTATTGTTGGCAGCACATGCCAATCCAGGATACCAACTAATATATGCACCTAAGTTTTTGTAAAATAACTATGGGAGTGCCTAATAATGTAGCAAATGAAACAGCTTTAATAAAGTTAGGAAAGGTAGGTGTGAGAGGGTTTCTGATGGAGAGAGTATTGAAATATTTGTTTCAAGTGCAGGAGTTACTGGATACCGACATAGTGAAAATATGTGTCATATATCAAGAACAAAATATCAGTAGTATGTCTAATAGGTGGCTGAGAAAAATTAGGAAACGGTTAAAAATGAGTTAGAAGATTGGTGGGTTAGAATTGGATTGTTTGGAAGAGCTTTTTGACAGAAGTGAGAACGGGAATGGAGGATACAAAAAGACAAATTTTATTAGCTCAGATGAGGAAGAAAAGTACACTGACATACTACAGGGAAATTTGACTCAGGGGTCTCCGTCTAGGGGATATGTGAATAGCGACCACAAGGTACCCAAGCTGAGCAGAACATTACTTCCACTTACTGGTGTTTTGCTCCTCACTGTAACTTTTCTATCTGACCTTACCTTGGTCATCTCTTGTTCTCTTCCGACCCCGATGCTATTAGGGTTCCTGAGGGCTAGGGGGTCTTTATTTTTCCAACCTCTCCATTTCTCTATAAAATCTTAATCCCTAACACGCTGATCTGTCATGGCATGTAATACGTCCTCTGATTGGTAATCAGAGGATATGGTCGGTGAGTTTATTTTGATAATTCTCCAGGTCGGTGAGACCAGTAAACCAACGACAGGTGTGGTCCTCCAGACATTCTGGGGGTTGTGAGAGAGCGATGTGACTGCCAAAACATAAAAATATGGTGCTCTTTAAAAAGCGGGTACTATTACTGCTATTGCTCTCTCTTCAATATGATCAGTGAAAAATATTGGTGAGCAAGAGGATTAATGACTTCATTGTCAGAAATCCAGCATTAGCTAACAACTTCCAGACTCTGGGGAAGATAGAAAGTGATCTTGGCTGGAGAAAAATTCCTAACCCCCCCATCCAGAAATTGACCTACGACCCTTGCAAAACAGGCAGATGCTCTACGAACTGAGCTACAGGACCAGCCCCAATGGTATACTTAACACCATTTGTGATGATGAATTTTTTAAACATTTTCTGACGTTTGTGAGACAAAGCTTTACATATGACCTGATATAAATGATTAGAAATGTCCTTTAAACCAGGTATCTTGGTTGTAGGTTACGTAAGGACATATATCATATTAAGTTTTTTGTTGTGTTTTGAGATATAAGCACATTTTAAGGGCAGACTGTAATCATTTTTGGCCAAAAATATCAATTTTGAATTTCTTATTGTTTATTATATTTTGAACATTGTAGTTTCAGAATATATACATATTTATTTAGTTTGTACCTTGCCTCTAAAAGTGTTAGAAGTAAATTTAAATGGCATGCTGCACTTGATTGTGCCTCCTTTTCCAGCCGTTATTTTCTTGCCAAACTGTATGAAAGTTTGTACAGAAATTTATTTGGGGTGAGCTACTTCATATATTTAGGGGATGGAGATAGCAAGGATTTTATGAAAGTTATTGGCTCTAAATCATTAGGTGAGTGTGAGATACAAACATTAGAATAGATAGAAAACGTACGGGAACAAATGGGAACCAGACTAAGGAAACTTTGCAAAGAATTTTCTAGAAATAAGCTGGAAATGAGAAATTAACTTCTGGAAAAGGAAGCCTCACAGACAAGGTAATTGATAATTTGCAAACATATTATACCCAAGGTATAAGAAACAACACTGACGACATAAACAAAATGAAGCAGGCAATATGGGCTACATTTTTTCATAAACCATGGTTTATGCCCAAGAGGTGAACATTCCTGGTGCAAATATAACTGTACATTAGTAACAGGTGATGAGTATTATCAGAACCATTCACTGTCTTATGCAGTATGTGAAGCAATTAAACCATATTTGGAAGTCTAACCTCCTGGCAAAGTGTCTACATGGACAAACTCTAAATCCAAACAAAGGTTTCAGTAGTGTTACATGGATTAAAAAACCCAAAACTAGTTTTGTTGGATCAGAGATGTTAAAAATGGGGCTTTATGACTTGTCATTTAATGACGGTAATATAGACAAAGTAAAATACTTGAAAAGAACCAGGACAAAATATATAGAAAAGTTGTGCTGCAATGGACAAGATTCATCTCAAAAAGCATATTTTAGAAGTGGGGAGACTTTTCAAAGGGCAAGGCAAACTAAGAGGAATGCTAAAATAGGTAGAGAAGAGATACAGGTTCATGAGGACTCCGAGTACGGCCCAGGAATGTACAAGGTTAGTGCAAATGTTTAAATTTTCTCAAAACTACATGTTCTTCCACATATGTACCTTTTTCCTAAGGTGATTTATTCTATATAAATGCAATTTATACAATGTTTTCTGTAAGCATTCTTTATATCTACTGATATTTGTATAACACTCTTCAATATCACCAGTGAAAAATATTGGAGAGCAAGAGGATTAATGACTTCATTGTCAGAAATCCAGCATTAGCTAGCAACAACAACATATTTGTATAACAATGTTGAATCATGAACATAAAGGTAAAAAATAATTTCATGAACCTAAAATGTTAAAAATAATTGGCCAGAATTAAAACTTTTTCTTTGAACATAATTTTTATGTAATCATTACTAAAAATGTCAGTATAAGTAATAAGTATGCTTCTTTATACCTGCCAAATTTCATCTCTATAGCTGTAATAGTTCCTACAAAAGAGGTACCTGCCAAGTTTGCCAACTTTAGCATGGGCAGTATAGGGACTACTAATATAGCTACCTACCTCAACATTTTCAAGTTAAGGTGTCAAATTGAAATGAAAGTCAACAAGGATTGTAAAACTCATTTCCACACTTGACTAAAATGTACATGTTTGATGAGACCATGGCTCAGGCCCTCCAGTAGATGCAATACTGTACTTACTGATGGTAGGAGAAACAGTGCAGCCAACTGTCTCTTGGTCAGCAGCTCAGTTTCTTTGAGAAGTTTGCTAGCCCTGTGTACAGTAGATATTGCAGGAACATCTAACAGATGCACTTTTGATCCAAAATAACGCTGCAGAATTTCAATTCGTCGCAAAGTTTCATTTGAAATAGATTTGCATGCTGTGGCTAGTACCACATGTAATGCACCTCTTCTTATCAGCCACTCAGCGACATCCATACACTGCTCATGTTTTGTACCTGTCAAAAAAAATAAATATTAAACAGTCACACTTAATGAAAATGTTTCCCCAACTGACACATAAATCAACACTAATGTTATTAAGTTTGTGAGGCAATTCATATGTACATAAATAACCCATGACACCAATAAGACTAATATTAATGTTTTAAAAATACTTGGACACATCAAATTTAATGTTTTGAGATCTGAACTTTTTATATCTTTGAACTGTGCATGTTTATTGAAATTTGTTTCTATCCAACTTGCAAATGAAGCCCATAAAACCTTCCTTCATTAAAAAAAAGTGTAATACTTTTGAAATGGCAAGTATAAAATGTTGTGTGCAGTAAATGTACAAAAAGTCCATGTTAAGTAAATGTGAATTCTATTTATTAAGAATCCTTGAAGATCTGCTCTTTCCACCATACTTTCTTATTTAACATTTGCATTTATTTCAACAACACAACTCTATCATGAGCATCGGCAGACTTTTTCATGGGGGGGGGGGGGGGGGGGGGGGTGTATGTTAGAAGTTTTTACAATTAAACAATATTAATTTATTATTCTGTTGGCAAAAACTGCAAAAGATGAGTTATAGTATTTGCTGCGGATAAGCAAATTAATTTATGTTAAATAAAGTGTTCTTTACATCAACAATAAAGCAATAGTCTAATAGTAATTGATTGCACATTACATTTACATATTTCCAAGTGGGGCTGCAGTTCCCCTTTCCCCCCTTCACAATGACCACAATCTCTATACACATGTATATCTACATGATACACAAATCAAGTGTTGCACATCATTTTCATTTTTTAAATTCCTCATTACATTTAAAAATACACATTATTAATTAGCCTTACTTATTTCCAGGTATACAAATAAATTATTACACATATTTTCTGTATTTAAATTCCTCTATAATATAGAATACATTTTTGATAAAGTTTTTTTTTTTTTTTTTGTGACTTTCTTCCTTTTATTGCGACAGAGCGAGGTGACGCCAAGGCAAACTGTGCAACTTACATTCAGCAGGTCATGGGTTCAATCCCCATTGAATGACCACTCTGACTTGAGCTCTTTCGTGGTTTCGCCATGTCACTTGGTGAAAGCTGGGATGGATTCTCTTCTCCACAGATTCCTTTCGCTCCATTTCTCATTTCCCTTCCCCGTCATCTTTCGGGTTTGGTTGGTAGCATGCTACATTCCGATGGATATGGACAGATGGCACAGATGCTTGCACTCTGGAAACCCTTCCCTGGTCCCTCCTAGTAGTTACTGCTCAGGCTGCTAGGGTCAACTCATTGCACTCTCCCTGGTTGGGGGAAACACTTCAGTTGGTGCCAGGTATCAATATCTGTAACTGTGGGGGACTTCTGTGCATCTCTGGTGCTTTGTTGGCTTCGTGCTCTGACCAGCCTACAGTCTCACTTCGCCTAATCCCTTCTCCTAGGGAGGTTGATAGCCAACAAAAGATCCATGTCAGGATTACAGTGGGTCAAGGTGTCCCCCCTCTGTTACTATAACACACACACACACACACACGCACGCACGCACGCACGCGCGCACACACACACACACACACAAAAGCACTGGTCACTATTGTTGCTAAACATTTTGTTACCATCTAGTGAAGAGGGACCATGATCATGATGGAGACACACAGATAAGCTCTGGTCTATTATAACACTGTATACCATTTACTAGAGGTCACTAGTGGTGATATACATTTTATTTCAGTCTCGTGATGGACCATGATCATGATGAAGATAAGCTCTGGCCTATCATAACACTGTATACCATTTACTAGAGGTCACTAGTGGTGATATACATTTTGTTACAGTCCAGTGAAGAGGCACCATGATCATGATGAAGGATAGACACACATATAAGCTCTGGTCTATCATAACACTGTATACCATTTACTAGAGGTCACTAGTGGTGATATACATTTTGTTACAGTCCAGTGAAGAGGGACCATGATCATGATGAAGGATAGACACACAGATAAGCTCTGGTCTATCATAACACTGTATACCATTTACTAGAGGTCACTAGTGGTGATATACATTTTGTTACAGTCCAGTGAAGAGGCACCATGATCATGATGAAGGATAGACACACATATAAGCTCTGGTCTATCATAACACTGTATACCATTTACTAGAGGTCACTAGTGGTGATATACATTTTGTTACAGTCCAGTGAAGAGGGACCATGATCATGATGAAGGATAGACACACAGATAAGCTCTGGTCTATCATAACACTGTATACCATTTACTAGAGGTCACTAGTGGTGATATACATTTTGTTACAGTCCAGTGAAGAGGCACCATGATCATGATGAAGGATAGACACACAGATAAGCTCTGGTCTATCATAACACTGTATACTATTTACTAGAGGTCACTAGTGGTGATATACATTTTGTTACAGTCCAGTGAAGAGGGACCATGATCATGATGAAGGATAGACACACAGATAAGCTCTGGTCTATCATAACACTGTATACCATTTACTAGAGGTCACTAGTGGTGATATACATTTTGTTACAGTCCAGTGAAGAGGCACCATGATCATGATGAAGGATAGACACACAGATAAGCTCTGGTCTATCATAACACTGTATACCATTTACTAGAGGTCACTAGTGGTGATATACATTTTGTTACAGTCCAGTGAAGAGGGAGTATGATCATGATGAAGGATAGACACACAGATAAGCTCTGGTCTATCATAACACTGTATACCATTTACTAGAGGTCACTAGTGGTGATATACATTTTGTTACAGTCCAGTGAAGAGGGACCATGATCATGATGAAGGATAGACACACAGATAAGCCCTGGTCTATCATAACACTGTATACCATTTACTAGAGGTCACTAGTGGTGATATACATTTTGTTACAGCCCAGTGAAGAGGGACCATGATCATGATGAAGGATAGACACACAGATAAGCTCTGGTCTATCATAACACTGTATACCATTTACTAGAGGTCACTAGTGGAGATATACATTTTGTTACAGTCCAGTGAAGAGGGACCATGATCATGATGAAGGATAGACACACAGGTAAGCCCTGGTCTATCATAACACTGTATACCATTTACTAGAGGTCACTAGTGGTGCTATACATTTTGTTACAGTCCAGTGAAGAGGGACCATGATCATGATGAAGGATAGACACACAGATAAGCTCTGGTCTATCATAACACTGTATACCATTTACTAGAGGTCACTAGTGGTGATATACATTTTGTTACAGTCCAGTGAAGGGGAACCATGATCATGATGAAGGATAGACACACAGATAAGCTCTGGTCTATCATAACACTGTATACCATTTACTAGAGGTCACTAGTGGAGATATGCATTTTGTTACAGTCCAGTGAAGAGGGACCATGATCATGATGAAGGATAGACACACAGGTAAGCCCTGGTCTATCATAACACTGTATACCATTTACTAGAGGTCACTAGTGGGGATATACATTTTGTTACAGTTCAGTGAAGAGGGACCATGATCATGATGAAGGATAGACACACAGATAAGCTCTGGTCTATCATAACACTGTATACCATTTACTAGAGGTCACTAGTGGTGATATACATTTTGTTACAGTCCAGTGAAGAGGCACCATGATCATGATGAAGGATAGACACACAGATAAGCTCTGGTCTATCATAACACTGTATACCATTTACTAGAGGTCACTAGTGGGGATATACATTTTGTTACAGTCCAGTGAAGAGGCACCATGATCATGATGAAGGATAGACACACAGATAAGCTCTGGTCTATCATAACACTGTATACCATTTACTAGAGGTCACTAGCGGTGCTATACATTTTGTTTCAGTCTCATGATGAACCATGATCATGGTGAAGGATGGACATATATACATGTACCATTCAGTCTATAATGTTAAGTGAGCAAGAAATCTTACCTAATCATAAAAAGATTACAATATGATGCAACAGAAATTAATGTTCTACATTTCTATAGTGAAGATCCGAAACACTTTGAATCATCAATGAACCACAAAAAAAGACATTCATTATATTAAAGTTGTAAAAAATCTTCAGTCTTATAAATTGTATGGGTATGTGTGTATGTATTCATATTCACTCTGATGTTCACACTTGCAAACTTTGCAAAAGTTAGAGTATAGTTTTAACAAAATTCTCCTGTTTCAGTCAGAAATTTAAGCCAAATGTTGGTCACTTAATGATACAGACAAAATGAGACACACAAGTCAAAAATAAACTGTTCCCAAAACAACCAAACTTTGTGCTATGAAGTAATCAATCACCTTTGAGAAAAAGCTAAGAAAAAAAAAATACATTACTATATAATGTTATAAATGAAATCACATGCTCTAAAATATTACATTTGGTGTATCTGAGCAATCTGATTTGATTGGTGTTTGTTAGTAATGAGAAGCTGTAACTAATACTGGTATGTGTGTAATGAAGTCGGACATCGCTGGTTTTTAATTTTATTTATGTGCATGTTGGCTTGTATTGTTATAAAATTTTTGCATGCAATCTTGGTGACAAGTACTTAATCATAAAATTGTTGGCAACACTGTATCCACTTACCTGTGACAAGATATGAACTCTGAGGATCGCTGCTGAACAGCTTTTTCTCCACAACATTGTCCTCTCCAATGGCAATAAGTACTTTGTTAACATTGTTTTGATCTGACATTGTACTGAAAAAAATACAACCAATATCAATTTCAGAATATTCTGAAACTTTGTGACACCTGATAAAGCAAACACATCTCGAATGCAATATCACATGACTGTCTTTACCCAGTATCATTTATTCTTGTGGCTGCTCCAAATACTATTAACACTAATCACTTTAACCTTTTCACTGCTACGGGCAAGATATCTCGGGCACGGAAAGGCTTGCCAGCTGTGCTACGGGCAAGTTATCTCGGACGCGGAAAGGCTTGCCAGCTGTGCTACGGGCAAGTTATCTCGGACGGAACTTTGAATGCCGGGCATTTGCAAGCTTTTATTCGTATAAGCATTTGAACAACACAGGGATGTAGTCTCATCTGTTGGGAAGCATGTGAACTACATTTCTGTTGTCACTCTGTACAGTAATGCCCTCTGCAGGGAAATATTTGAAGGGGGTGCAATGAGACAGCGGCATGCACTTTTGACCACTGCTTGTTCACGTGATCGGCATGGCGTATTCAGGGTTTTCCAACTTAGTGAAAATGGCTTCTTCACATGGTGTGTGGTTGAACCTTAGCGCTGCAGAAATGTTAAATGTTTTCAAGTCATTACCGTCAGATTTATCCGATATTTCGGAGTTCGCGGATAGTGACAACAACTTTGAAGTGACGGATAATGGTGAAGATAGCAGTGAGGGTGAAAATGAGCAACAGGCAATACCAACACAGGTGCTAAAGCGAGCATGAAAGGACATTTCATTGTTCCAGTGGTGCTCTGGAAATTTTACTCCACGTGTGCATGACTTCAACGATGACATTTCATGCATGTCTGTGAATATAGGGGATAACTTCAGTGCATTGGATTATTTCCAGCTCTACTTCTCCCCTCATTTTGTTGAGAATATTGCTGAGGAAACTAATAAATATTATAAGTTTCTCATTCAGAAAGAACAGCCATCTCCCAGCTCTCATCTTTAGAAGTGGAAGGATGTGATAAAAGAAGAATTGTACGTCTTTTTCGGTATTACTCTGCTTATGACCAGGGTAAAAAAGTTAACAATTGCAGAAAGCTGGTCAAAACATCCTCTTCTTGCCGCCCCACAGTTTACGAACTACATGTCTCGGGATAGATATCTTCTCTTTTTGCGTGTGTTGCATTTCAGTGATAATGGCAACCAAGCTCAGGGAGAAAGACTTTATAAACTGAGACCAGTAATAGATCACCTCCGAAATGTTTTCAGTGATGTGTTTACCCCCTTTTGTGACATTTGCATTGACGAAAGCCTTGTACTTTTCAAGGGGCACCTGCAATTTTTATAATATATTCCATCCAAATGACACAGGTTTGGAATAAAGCTGTTTGTGATGTGTGACTATGAAACAGGATACGTTGTTGACTTTATAGTATACACAGGAGCAACTACAGACATAATTCCGGAGCGTGAATTTGGGGTTTCCAGAGCAGTAGTCCAGACATTCATAAATAAATATCTGCACAAAGGGCACAATGTTTGGCTGGATAACTGGTATTCCAGTCCTCTCCTTTATGAATGACACTAATGCTTGTGGTACAGTAAGAAAAAACAGGAAGGGAATGCCCAAGATGACTTCCAAATTGAAAAGAGGAGAAGTGGAATCTAGGCACACAAATTACCTGCTGGCATTGAGGTGGATAGACAGGCGAGAAGTGTGTATGCTGATTACAATGCATACAACTGACATGAAGGAAACTGGAAAAGTGAGCAGGACTACAAATACACCAGTAAGAAAACCACAATGTGTAATGGACTACAACAGGAACATGGGTGCAGTGAATAGATCTGATATAATTCTAAGTTCTCTTCACTGTCTTAGAAAGTCACTAAAATGGTACAGAAAATTCTTCTTTCACCTATTGGATATCGTAATACTAAATTCCCAGATGCTATACAATGTGAAAATGGCAAGAACATCTCATTGGCTGAATTCCAAATTTCACTAATTACAGACATTTTTCAGAAATACTATACGCCAAGACCTACCACTACATCAGGAAGACCATCATCAGGTGACCAACCTCTACGGTTGACAGAAAGTCATTTTCCTTCCAGTGTACCACCCACCCCAAAGAAAGCAAATCCCACGAGGCAATGTATGTCTGCTCCAACACATCTTTAGGAGAGAAGAAGCAAAGGGAAAGCAGAGGTGTATGTGTGCCAAATGTGGCATTGGCTTGTGTGTAACACCCTGTTTTGAAAAATATTACATGCTTTTAAATTTCTGAGTTGCTGTGTAAAGAAGCATGTAAGAAAACGTGCAAATGTACTGCGTGAAATGCTTTTTTTCCCAAACATTATTTTTCACATGTATTTTAACTGCTCTTGTTTGGACATCCCTAAGTATGAAGTCAAGTGAAAAATGTATAAGTGCAAATATATAATCAATATTTTTATTTTGCAAGTAACAAACCAGTGCATTGATGTTACACAATGCCAGACAGGAAAATGTATACTAGTGGCCCCTTGTGGACAACCCTGTGTTGCGAGTGTTGCATGTGCTTCCCAGCATATAATTTAAAAACAACAATTATTATAATGTGGATTATCAAGGACAGTCTACATCATCTGAGGTGAGTTTCTATGTCATTTACAATAGTTTTTCATGGCATTATCGGTATTTTTCAAATGTTTATGTTTTCTGAAAATAACTTAGCATAGAGGGGTTCGCCCAGTATGTCAACAGTAAAAAGGTTAACAAGCAGATTTCAAATTTTAAAGCAAATATTTTATCAGGATGTGGAAAATAAACTCCACCAGTGAACATCAGAAAAAACATTTTTAGAAAAAAGTCTATGAGTATGTCTACATGAATGCATAAATCAAAAAGAAAATGTCAGATAAATATCAAATTGGTAGGCAAATTCAGATTTCAAAGGGATATGACTATAAATTTCAATACTATCCTTTAGATAGAATCCTTTTTGTTACATTTTCTCAAAACCATCTGTAATAATTCTGATTAAAATACTACGTACATACTGCTATTTAAGATATTTTAATGAATAGTAAACTATATATCCTGAATGTTCTCTGTGAATACCTTGTTGAAAAAAAGAAAAGAATAAAGAGTATACATGAAGTGGGACATCTCGTGCACCGTGACCTATGCACATCCCCCACGAGGCAGGGATGAAGTGAGGGAACACAGGGTCAGAGATGACAGAGAGACATGGAAGTCTCTAACAAGTGCTGAGATCTATTCATTCTGGGGCCAGGTCCCCATACTGCAGGTCTGGTACTGCACAAGCGTCCCCTCCCTCCTTCCCCCTGACGGAGGACCGTGGCTGTCCTAACACTACCATACTGCAGGTCTGGTACTGCACAAGCATCCCCTCCCTCCTTCCCCCTGACGGAGGACAGTGACTGTCCTAACACTACCATACTGCAGGTCTGGTACTGCACAAGCATCCCCTCCCTCCTTCCCCCTGACGGAGGACCGTGGCTGTCCTAACACTACCATACTGCAGGTCTGGTACTGCACAAGCATCCCCTCCCTCCTTCCCCCTGACGGAGGACAGTGACTGTCCTAACACTACCATACTGCAGGTCTGGTACTGCACAAGCATCCCCTCCCTCCTTCCCCCTGACGGAGGACCGTGGCTGTCCTAACACTACCATACTGCAGGTCTGGTACTGCACAAGCATCCCCTCCCTCCTTCCCCCTGACGGAGGACCGTGGCTGTCCTAACACTACCATACTGCAGGTCTGGTACTGCACAAGCATCCCCTCCCTCCTTCCCCCTGACGGAGGACCGTGGCTGTCCTAAGACTACCTACCACTGAGTACATTAGTTACCATGTGCAAGCGTCCATGCCATCCACTTGGCATCGCCAACACTACTCACCTGAAAGATGAGGAAATAGAATGAAGGGAAATTATGGAAAAGAAATAATAGTATGAAATTAAGCACCCCAGCATTCACCTAAATGACAAGAGGAAACCATGGAAAAAGTTGTGTCAGAGTGCACTGCTGGGGATTGAACCTGGGATCTCCTGAATGTGTTGCACATGTTGCTGCAGCACCACCTCGTTTGGTGAATACCTTGTTAAGACCATACATTCTCAACAAAGTTTCAACACAATGCACAAAACTGATTACAACTTTTTCTCTGCAACATAAGTATAATTTTGTTTCATAACTAAATTGAAGAGTAGCTGTGGAAGTTTGTATTGTACATGCACTCATTTTGGTTTGTAGCTATAGTAAACAAAACGTGTAAAAATGTTTTGTGCCTTCTAATTGGCGAAATATAATTTGGTGGTTACAGTTCTTGATGCTCCTTCTGGTAACAACATTCATAGTTGATACAATGGGATAGATGTTTCTGTAAAGGAAACTATGTGTGCAATGGGTGAATCAAGAATTGGCAATTTCAACAGAAGATATAAAAATCATTAGAAGTGAGTAGAGAGTGATATGAATGTAACATGAGCTATTACCTGAGAGCTTCATCAAGTTGTTTCTTTGAGAATGTGCACCTTGTCAGTGGTTGAACTACGCCGCTAGCAATGCCCTCTTCAACAGCCAAGTAGAGCTGCTTCTTCACATCAGCTGATATGCTCAGTAAGTTCTCTGCCAGTACTCCAGTGAAGTGCACACATTTCAGGAACTGGTACATACCTGCAATGTAATCACTGGCATATTCTCCATCAATGCAATCAATCTACTGTATGTGCTGTACAATAAAAAACATTCCCCTACAGTTCAAATATCACCATTTAAATGACATAAGAATTAGCAATAACCCTAAAACTAAGAGACAAGGCCATGAATTGTGTTTACCGAGTGGGATAACTGAGGTGGTAACATCTGAGGCCCACAGATTTGGTCCCCGTGGCCGACCATCCTGACCCACGGGTTTTCTTCAGAGGTTTTCCCAGGTCACTAGATGAATGCTGGCAAGGATTTCCATATCCTCTGAATTTCCTGTCTCCCTATTTTGTTACATTAACCATTTCATTTCACCCTTCATCCTGTTAGGTTTCTTTCAGGCAGCAGTACGACAGAGGGAACAAATGCTCTGGATTGGAAGGTGAGCCTACTGGTTTCCCCTCCCCCCATGGGATGGTACAAGCTCAAGGAGGAGAGGGGAGGGGAGCTAAGCCAGCCTCCGTCAGTGTGCTAACTGGGAAAATGTTGGGAACCTGCTCTCTGTTTTGCCATAACAATATTCCAGCTGCCCTTTGGATCCATTCACCTCATCCATCTTCCTGAGTGTGCCCATCAGGGGCATAAGCCCAAAAGATTACTTTTCAGTTGAAGTGCAAAGTCCCCCTCCATAAGTTGTCATTGAGTCATGAATTCTGTTCCAAAAGAGCATTTACTAGACTCAATAGTGGATGTGTGTGTGTGAGTGTGTGTTGAGTTGTAACATCCTACGTGAGGTATTCTCACCATATAGCCTGCTATCATGACATCAACCTGTGTGCACTGTGTGTCAGTGCATTCCAGTCAATTTTGCTGCTGAACATCCACAGTATGGCTGAGTCTAAAAGTGATGTTATATCAAGAGTATTTAATAAACCATTTCCAACACATTCATTCTGGATAACTTAGAGTTAGTTTAAAGACACACCTACTACTAATTTCAAAAACTTAAAGATGAAAAAAAAGTGAAGTGTGTACATTTAACTATGAGCTTTATATAAAAATGAAATTTCTGCTTGTTGTGTTAGTTGCTCAGGAAGGCTACATTTTCTTGCAACAGTAAACAATGGGGTTATTCATGGGTAACATATATCATTTCCATGTTTCATGTTGTATGCTTTTGTAAAATTTTCAGTTTAGGTCTCTGATATGTATGTTTTTGTAACAATATAAATATCCATAAAGTAAATCACCAGAAAATTCCATTTTCAAATATTTCTACCATGCTACTCCTCTGTAACATGGCACACCTGACTTGTGCTACTGGTGTCCTTGTCCTAGTGTGCAGAGCTTCATCTCCATTCCATACTAACATGTGTATGTATGTATGTACGTATGTAGCTAATGCTCTGGAGTCAATAATCAAGTCATTCTCCTACCTGCTTCCCAGTACTTACATAAGTAATTTTTTCTACTATTCCTAATTACAGCAACGATACTACTATTACCAATTTAGTTGTAGCATTTTTAACTTGAGCTTCAGACATGTTGAAAATATCTACATCGAAATGATGAAGCTTGTTATATAAATACATAATTCTGTGTAATGGTGAATTTTTATGAATTTCCGTATTTACTCTGGAGGTGAAGAAAAGCCTCCTGAATCTGCTTATTTTATTGGGTACATAAAATGATACATTTGTTGTAATATTAATATCATCAATAATCGAATGCAATACCTTATACAGAAATATTAACCCTGCAATATCTCTTCTAAATTTCAAAGTTTTAAGTTTAAATATTTCCAAAAGGGTTTCATAGTTTGTGTAAGTAGGATAATATCCAGATCTTTTAAATAGTATGTATTTTAGAAATTTTGATTGTACTTTTTCTATTGCGGTGACATGCATTATCATCTTAGGATTCCAAATAATAGATGCATATTCGAGTTTTTGTCTCACAAATGAATTATAAAGTTGAATAAAAGTTTTTTCTTTAAATGAATAGGAATTTCGAATAATAAAGCCAAGGCATTTTAGCGATTTGGATACAATTAAGTCAATGTGTCTATTGAATCTAAGATCTATTGTAAAATGTACCCCTAGATCCTTTTTTTCAATCACTTCAACGAGTGGTGTCATATTGATATTATAAACATATTTATATGGGTTTTTGTTTCTATTGAAGGACATTTTTACACATTTACTAATATTAAATGGGAGTTTGTTTGTTTCGCTCCATGCATATAAAGAATCAAGGTCCTGTTGAAGTTCCATACAGTCTTTAACATTATTGATACTTTTATATAGTTTAACATCATCAGCAAACATTAGCATTTTTGAATGTTTTACAATGCTAGGTAAATCATTTATATAACATAAAAATAACAGAGGTCCTAAATTAGAACCTTGAGGAATCCCTGAATTAACATTAAATTGGTATGACATGCAATGCTTATAATAGACTACCTGCGATCTATCTTTTAAATATGACTGAAATATTGAGTCACCATCTGCAGAAGATGAGAGAGACATCTCTCGAAAACGTTCCAGTTTTTAATAAACAAGTGAGTGAAGTAATTGTAAAAATTAGTGTGACTCTTCTTATTTCAACATGAATGAGACTTCACTGTCAACATTGCTTCTATGTCAAATATTTAATGACTGAAATATTTTCATTAATGGAAAAGCAAAACTTAATTTAGCTAACTTAGCAAGTAAACAGCCATGATCAACTTTATCAAAAGCCTTTTGAAAATCAGTATATACTACATCTACTTGTTTGAAATGGTCTAGTTCTAATGATACATATTCAGTGAAGTTAAAAAGATTTGTAACAATTGATCTTTTTGGCATGAAACCATGTTGTATCGGTGAAATTACTAACTTTATATGGTTAAATATATGTGTATAAATAATGCTTTCTATAATTTTTGCTGGTGTAGACAAAACAGCAATAGGCCTATAGTTGCTTATCAGCTTAGAATTTTCAGATTTAGGAATCGGAATTACTTTAGTTTGTTTCCATACATTGGGAAAAATTCCTTTTTTTTTTTTTTTTTAATTTATTTATTATTTGAAGTCGCTTTAACATAAAAGTCATATCGCGACTAAACATTGAGGAAAAAAAGGAGGAAACATATCATAACATAATATTTTCAACATTACTTCCTTGTTGTAGGATTTGGTTATAAATTGATGTTAGAGGGTATAATAACAATTCTCCACAGCCTTTAAATACATAAGTTGGTATTCCATTAGGCCCTGCAGATCTTTTACTCTTAAGTTGTTTTATTGCAATTTTGACTTCATTTTCACTTATTGCGTTTATATTAAGAGTCTAAAATGTTGACACTATTATCAGCTTTATAAGTGTATTTTGAAGTACTACTTGAGTAAACTGATTTAAAGTAATCGGCATATCCATTGGCAATTTCAGTAGGAGTTTTTAATACTCTACCATTATATTCCATCTCAGCGTGTGTCTGATATTGTTTCCGTTTATTTTTAATGAATTGCCAAAAATCGTTGGTATTATGTATCATTTTAACTTCAACAAGCTTAACATAATTTCTAAAGGCTATCTTAATTTGACTTTTTAACAATTTACGAGTATTTTTATAGCACCACAAATAATATTCCGATACATTTTTATTTTTACGGTACTTTTCTTTTAATTGTATGTTTTTTATTATTTCTTTAGTGAACCAAACAGGATATTTGTGTTTATATTGTTTTCTTTTTGGCACGCATTTATCAAGTATTGAGTAAATTTTGTCGTAGAAAATAGCCACTGAATAATTAACATCCTGATCTATTGATATATGATCCCATTTACAGTCTCTTATAAGCTCGTACATCTTGTTAAAATTAGCTTTGCAAAAATTATAGGTACATGTTGTCGCCATATTATTTTTTACAGTATTCTCAATTTTAGCCGTTAAATTTAGTGGAGGATGGTACAAGTCTATAGGTACCAAAGAATTATCATCTTCTTTTATATTAAGTGTTATGTTAGTTAAAACTAAGTCTAGCGTTTTACCACTTACATTTTTTATGTTGTTCACGGACTGCATATTAGTAAAAGATAACGCATTGTCAACGCATTATCATACATAGTTCTGTGTATCAGCAGGATATTTTCGCTCTCTTTATCTGTTTGATGAATTTAATTCTTTTATACCTGTGTGTACAGTAACTTTATACAAACAAACATAACATTGTGGCAGTGAATTTTTAAGTTCCAGTTCTACCTCTCAAACATTGCCCACACACGGCTTGTGTGTTTAAAAACACCAACAGTAAGTTTGTTGGCATAAATAAATAATAAACACAACAACAGTGTATATTTTGGGGCATTGCAACTGCCTGGGAAGAGGTATTTAAAATGCAGAAGTGAGCAATGAGAATAGTGACGAAGAAGAAGAATAGAACATTATGTAGAGAGTCATTCAAAACCTTTTAAGATCATGCTTGTGGCTTGCATATACATCCTAGAAGTAATGTACTACATCCAATCACAAATACGTAAACTTTTTGAAAATTCACTAGTATATGATTACTGGAGAAGATAGAGAGATGATCTCATATTCAGCACTGTAGGACTAACCTAGCCAAAAAAAAGTGCACTCCACATTTGAATAGTTCAATATATTCAAGATTTTTCTTTCAGCTAATGATCTGGAACCGAAAGCATTCTTAACTTTTGAAGTATTAATTTCTTTCAATTTTACATTTCTCTATGAACCTCATGTCCTCATTCTTATTTATATTTTTCCACCTAAGCTTTTCCAGCTGGAATTCTGCCCTTTTGTGTTGATCCTAATATGTTTTTTAGGTCTCAGGGGTCTCCGTCTAGGGGATATGTGAATAGCGACCACAAGGTACCCAAGCTGAGCAGAACATTACTTCCACTTACTGGTGTTTTGCTCCTCACTGTAACTTTTCTATCTAACCTTACCTTGGTCATCTCTTGTTCTCTTCCGACCCCGATGCTATTAGGGTTCCTGAGGGCTAGGGAGTCTTTATTTTTCCAACCTCTCTATTTCTCTAAAATGTCATGGCATGTAATATGTCCTCTGATTGGTAATCAGAGGATATGGTCGGTGAATTTATTTTGATAATTCTCCCGGTCAGGTCGGTGAGACCCGTAAACCAACGACAGGTGTGGTCCTCCAGACATTCTGGGGGTTGTGAGAGAGCGATGTGACTGCCAAAACATAAAAATATGGTGCTCTCTAAAAAGCGGTTACTATTACTGCTATTCAAGATCTCTTCAACACCAAAAAATATTGGAGAACAAGAGGATTAATGACTTCATTGTCAGAAATCCAGCATTAGCTAACAACAACAACATATATCTTGCTAATTCTGTAAAGCTGCACAGTTTTGTAGATGTTCTCTATCCATTTCTATACCTTGAGAGATAATATACAATTTGAAGAAGTTAGTCTACCAATTCTATGGAGATGCTTTCCCAGGCCATCGTGTAAGCCTCATCATGGTAACAGCAGATTTACGTGGCAATTCCAGAATTATACAGGGATTTTCTACAAGTATTTTCATATTTTGATTACCAATTTTTTCAGTTAGTCCAGATTTGTTATCATCATTGTTTTCTTTAAAATCCTTTTTGGCAAAAGATTTTATCATTAAATACAAAGACTGTTTAGTGAATTATGAATTGATGGCATCAGATCCACTGTGGAAGTGAATCACTCCACAACTAGACGTCACCATGCCAGCAGGTGCCAGTCAGTTACCTCAGATATGGGAGCAATACCTCTTCAAACTAAGTATTACAATTTATCATACATTTTATTAGTTGTACTTACCAATGGTATTGTTATTGACGAGAGCATTTTTGCCGAGCTGTATGAAATGGCCACTCCATTCCAGACATTTCCAGGAAGCATTCAGGATGGGCCCACTGTGTGTATTAACAACAATATGTGCACCTGCCCCTTTTGTAGCTCTCAACACTTTCACTTGGAACTCTGCAGTTTCTGTTCCACAGATGTTCTCACTGTTCAGCTAGAAACAAACAGACCATGCGCCTCACTTTATCTTTTGTATATATACTTATGTATATGGTGTAAGTTGCTCAAATTAACCAACCACGGTTTTACAAAGCTTCCTTTATTGAGAATGTAACTTCCTTCATCAGAGAAGCACACACATTTTCTAAACTAATTCCATTTGCTATGCTTTCCATATGCAGACAAAAGACTATTGGTTTCTTCCAATTGTGTGTTGCATTTGATAATGCTTACATAGGAGGGGATATTGTCGTGATGGCCAAGGTTTAATTCACAGAGAAAATTTACTTCTACACCTTCACAGATTTTGTTTCAACAAGTCCAAGAAAACAGAAAAGCTTGCGTTGTGGTATCCATTCTAAAGTGTGACCTACTAATTATATGTCAAATGTTTTTATCTGGATCTGATACAAATAAAGTTAAACAATTTTATTATTATTTATGCCAACAAACTTACTACTGGTGTTTTTAAACACACAAGCCGTGCGTGGGCAAAGTTTGAGAGGTAGAGACAGGACTGAAAAATTCAATGCTGCAGCCAGGATTTGAACCAGACCTTCTACTTCATGCACAGCTGCTTTAACCACTGAGCTACTGTGACAACTTGCCAGTATGACAAACATTGCGCATCATAGTTTGTGTGTTTAAAAACACCAACAGTAAGTTTGTTGGCATAAATAAATAATAATTATCATCTGAAGGTTATTTAATCCTGGGACATTAAGTACTTACAATAGTAAGTTACCATTGGGGTAATTTGTCTCTGATGTGAGACTGCCTTTGTGGTTTACCAGGAGAAATACGAACTGGTTTGAGAATTTAATGCCATTCTGGCAGTTTGTCACAATAGCTCAATGGTTAGAGCAGCCGCCTGGTAAGCGGAAGGTCTGTGGTTCAAGTCCCAGCTATGGCATTGAATTTTTAGGTTCCAGTTCTACCTCTCAAAATTAGTACCATAATTCCAATTTTTAAAAAGGGGTACAGATGCCATATTACTAACTATAGACCAATAACTCTTACCTCTGTATTCAGTAAAGTATTTGAAAAAGTTCTAAATTCAAGACTGGTTAACTTCTTAGATAAATATAACATATTAGTTAAAATGCAGCATGGATGGCTTTAGAAAGAATTTCTCTATGAGTACGGCTCTCATGGATCTTGTACAAGAGATTTACTCAAAATTAGACAAAGGTGAACAAACAGCAGGAATATTCTTAGATCTCTCCAAAGCATTCGACAGCGTTGAGTTAAATTTATTATTGAACAAATTAGAAAGTTATGGTATAAGGGGCAAAATGCATGACATACTAAAATCCTATTTAACAAATCGCAAACAAAGCACAATGATAACATGTAACAACAATGGGTCAATTAGGCGTTATAAGTCACCATATGACACAGTTAAGTATGGCGTGCCACAGGGATCAGTACTCAGGTCAATCTTATTTCTACTATATATAAATGACTTATCTCGCTATGAAAACTGCAAAAATGTATCCTGTGCTGATGACAGCACTTTACTTTATTGGCACAAAACTATGAATCTCCTGAAGAATTCTATTACAGAATCTCTTAATGACCTACTTAAATATCTGAAACATAATAATTTAAAAATGAATATAGATAAAACAAGGTTATTACATTTTCAATATGGAAGATTGAATTCAGAAAGTCCTTTGGTGGTAAAAGTAGGGAACAGTATCATTGAACTAGTACAGCAAATTAATTTCCTAGGTATAATTTTGGATAAAACTCTCTCATTTAATCCCCATATAGACCATGTGTGTACAGGATTATATCTATTGAGGAGGAGTCTCTCCAAATATTTGGATACTGCTTCATTAAAAATAACATTTTGGTATAATATATCCTTATCTTCAATATGGTATTGAAGTATGGGGAAGCATCAGTGTAGGTACATAATTTAAATAGACTCTTGGTATTACAAGAGCAGTGTATGGATTAGGGTACAAAACTTCATGTTGCAATACTTTTATAAAAAAATCTGATATGTTCCACTCACATGACTTTCTCTACTCTTGTACTAACCATTCTTACAAACTCTTATTCCTATATCTTCTTTATGTTAGTTGAGATAAACATTTGTACAAATTATCTTATTGCTTATTTCCTTGTAGGTACAAGGGGAATGTTACAATACAGTAGGCTTTGTGCGATAGTCAAATGTTTTAAAGCTGTGAGATTCTGTTGTCTTTGCACATTTAACATATAAAAAAATGAACAATGATGATCCATTTCACAAAAGTTTAAGTTTTCTGAAACTCACACACATAACAAGGAATATCTCCGAAATGGTTCACCCTACAATAAAACTTATTGAGACATAAATTGTGTATTTTAGCAAGATCTACATTTTTTGTAGCGAAGAGACTTAGCAATAAATGTAACCACTTTTTAGAGAGCACCATATTTTTATGTTTTGGCGGTCACATCGCTCTCTCACAACCCCCAGAATGTCTGGAGGACCACATCTGTCATTGGTTTACGGGTCTCACCGACCTGACCGGGAGAATTATCAAAATAAATTCACCGACCATATCCTCTGATTACCAATCAGAGGACGTAAACATGCCATGACAGGTCAGCATGTTATGGGTTAAGGTTTTATAGAGAAATTAGAGAAATGGAGAGGTTGGAAAAATAAAGACTCCCTAGCCCTAGGAACCCTAATAGCATCGGGGTCAGAAGAGAACAAGAGTTGACCAAGGTAAGGTCAACGTAGAAAGCCATTATTTACTTACTTACTGCAGCGAAGTTCTTGTAACAGCAAACACAAAAAAAATTCAAATCCTTCAAAACCAAAGTCTGAGATTAATTACAGGTGCTATCAAAACCACACCAATAGCAGCTATGGAAATACTAACCAACCAATGTCCCATTGAATATGAAATAGAAAAAGCAGCTCTTATTCAACACGAAAAATTGATCAGACTCCCATTCAATACATGGCACAAGAGAAATTTTACACATACACTAAAGTCTCGGGAGAGCTTTCTTTCCAAAATTCAAGACATCAAGAAGAATGTATACCTTCCTAATTCAAAGGAAAACTTCATATCTAAAGTCAATCCGACACAAACATTAGACATCACATATTATTTACACCTGACAGAAGTTAATAAAAGTGATACTCCAACTAGTGTTCTCAAATTATTGGCATTAGAGACAATCCATAGTAGATTTCCAGAACACGAATGGCTCCATATTTATACTGATGGATCATTAATATCAAACCAAGATGGAGCAGGTGCTGGAGTCACATGTCACCTCTTTTCCTATTACAAATCTTTAAGTTATGGAACTACGAACTTTGATGGAGAAATTGAAGCAATTCAAATGGCCCTACAAAATCTTTTGTACAGAATTTCACATTTTCAGCAAGCAGTTATTCTCTCAGATTCCAGGGCAGCAATTATAGCAATTACTTCCAAGTTGTCACCAAAAAACCAAACAATTATACAATGTTGGAAAATCCTTACCCATCTAACAGCACTTCAAAAACACCTAGTCTTCCAATGGATACCAGCTCACTGTGGACTGAGTGGTAATGACAAAGCTGATTTTCTTGCAAAAAAGGGTACCGGCAATGTGCAGAAATCTATAGTTAATCTACCATTTTATGCAGCTAAAAGATTAGTCAACTCTGAATTCAAAAAAATTATTGAAAAATATTACTATGAAAAATCAAAAAATAAAAGATGGGAACTACCAAACATTCAAACAGTAATTCCTGAGTATCCTCGAAAAACAGCAGCTGCAACCTTCAGGTTGATTACAGGACATAATTGTCTGGCAAAACATTTAAACAGAATTGGGATATATTCTTCACCACTCTGTCCTCTATGTGATCTGCAAGAGGAAATGGATCGAGACCACCTTCAAATATGCCCGGCCACTTCTAGCGCCCTTCCCATCCATCAGTGAAAAATATTGGAGAGCAAGAGGATTAATGACTTCATTGTCAGAAATCCAGCATTAGCTAACAACAACAACAACATTTTTTGTAGAGTATGATTTGGTCTATCTCTAATGGTTTACCAGTTATGCAAAAGTCTCCAGAGTAAATACGACTACAGTGGCTATGGCCAGAAAATTCAAGATATACATTTCACTTGTCATAAAAATATCTCAAACATATGACATTTTAATCAAAATCGTTAGAGCCATTTTCAAGAAAATCAAAATTTTCGAAAAATTTTCCATGTAAAGGGTAGTTTAGGGTGGGGCTATTTTCTTCAAAATCTTCGTGTCACATCTTTGAATGACATTAAACTTAAATACCAACTTTGGTTTTAACCTACTTTTCGTTTTTGAGTTATGCTGTCCACAGACTGACACACAGACACACACACAGACCTTTTTCTAAAAATGCTTTTTTTGGATTCAGGGGGCCTCAAAACACATATTTCCGGTGAAATCTCAACATCGAATTTTTGGGTGGAATACAATACTTCCCCTACTTACCAGTAGAGAAAGTAAAAATAAGCTATTTACTGTTATTTCATTATATGTATGTAAGGTTGTACTGTGCATTATTAAAAAGAATTTGCAAATAACACATTGTAACAAATAACATTATGACTATAACACACGTGGCAAGAACAGCACACATCAGACCAGCACAACTGAACACAACCCACTTCTGAGTGGTGCCAAGCTATATAATAGACTACCAAGTACCTTAAAAGATAAGCATGGAGAAAATTTGAAAAGGGAGCTAAAAATGTATCTTGTAAATAAATGTTTATATACAATAGATGAATTGTAAATAATTGTAAATGTATTTTTCCTTGAAACTTACTGTATTGTATTGAAACTTGTAATATTTTAACTTTATGATGCCTGAAACATACTTGTATTATGTCTAAAGGCTAAATAAATATTAAATATAAATGAGAGGTAGAACTGGAACTTAAAAATTCAATGCCACAGCTGGGATTTGAACCACAGAGCTTCCGCTTACCAGGCGGGTGCTACTATAGCTTAATGGTTAGAGCACCCGCCTGGTAAGCGGAAGGTCTGTGGTTAAAACTACCTCTCAAACATTGCCCACACACGGCTTGTGTGTTTAAAAACACCAACAGTAAGTTTGTTAGCATAAATAAATAATAATTAAATATAAATGTCTTTTTCGAACATTCAATTCAATTCTTTATTGCTCATAAAACTTGTAATACAAGCATGGAGCATTGTCAAATGCTAATACACAAATATAAAGTACATTATAGGCACATAATTAGAATTATGGTTCGTAAAAATAATCTATATACAGTAATACAAACATGGAATATTGAATATACAAAAATACACTAACAGCACATATAGAATAATTTAACATCTCTTCCAGCCTGTATGGGCACTTTTCAATTAGGTAATTCTTTAACTCTTTAGCAAAGGACTTTTTTCTTGAGTGCTCTTTTATATTTTTTGGTAGGGCATTATACAGTATCATTCCCATTACAATCGGATCCTTTTTCGTTGAAGCCTTATTTAAGTGCACTCTATGGTAATTTTCATTCCCTCTGGTGTTATATGTATGAATATCTGTTGTTTAGTAAGCGATTTATTTTGAGTCAGTATAATTATTTTGTATACATAAATAGCAACAACTGTCAATATTTTATTCTTTTTAAAGAATGGCTTACACGTGTCGGTAGTCTTTAATTGAAAAATATAGCGTATGCATCTCTTCTGTAGCAATAGTATCGTGTTTAATTTTGCTACCCCCACACTCTCCCCAAATTTCAATACCATATTTCAAGTGCACATATATTATTCCCTAATATATAGCATTAAGCTCTTCTACATTAAGGTAATTTGCAGGTATTTTAGTAGGTATATGTTTAAGAGGTAGAACTGGAACTTAAAAATTCAATTTTTAAGTTCCAGTTCTACCTCTTAAACTTTGCTTGAATTTTTAAGTTCCAGTTCTACCTCTTAAACTTTACCCACACACGGTTTGTGTGTTTAAAAACACCAACAGTAAGTTTGTTGGCATAAATAAATAATAATTACCATGTGAAGGTATATGTTTTTTGCGATTTTTCTACAGACTTCGTTTACATACATTTTGTATTTTAAGTGTTCGTCAAGATATATTCCTAAAAAATTTTGATTAGATACCTGTTCTATTTTTTTTTTTTTATTGTTCCATTTATGTCCCGCCTTTAACTGCAGAGGTCATATCGGTGGCCTTGTCTATTGACAAATGGTGTTACTCGTTTAACAGTGGGTTTTTTGGTCTTTGGGATTTTTATACGTTGAATTCACACACACACATTCACACTTCCAGACTCAGGGAAGGATGAGGAATCTTGGCTGGAGAAAAATTCCTACCCCCTGTCGGAATTGAACTCGGGACCCCTAGCGCAGAGGCAGGTGCTCTACCAACTGTGCCACAGGGCCAGCCCTGTTCTACTTTAATATTTTCAAGTCTTACATTTATGTAGTTTACTTCCTCCCCCCCCCCCCTTTTTGCTGATGCTGAAAATGTACCAGTTTGGTTTTTTTTTTGCTTAATTTAAGAGTTATCTGTAAGGTAATTTGAAATTTGTAACAAATTTTGAGAAATTTTGTTTTCTAGTATAATCATTAATATCATAGAAAGTGATACAAAATGATTACTACAATGATGATGTTTGTAAGTATGCATAATGTGAATTCCATTAATAATAACTATGATAAGTATTTAGATGTATTTGCATAGGGGAGGAGAAGTGAACAAGATACCAAAGAACCTAGGTCAGTCCAGTAACACTTCACAACAATATCTTATGTGTAAATCTTGTGACGTACTTCACTAATATCTGCAATTTGGTCACAACTCTTACTGAAAAATAACACTTTTTGGCCACTTCTGCTTTAGAGGAACACAACATCTAACATCTGTGAAAAACTTAAAAACTATCCAGACATGACTTCAAAATATTGGCAGATAAGGAGAATGGCTTTGTTGGTATACCCTGAGCATTACACGCACACATACACACCAGGAAATTTTCATTTGACTTACCTGTGGAAATTTTTCCTTGAGATATTTCTTGTGTTTGTCATTAGAAACAGTTGTGAATACAGTACAGTTTTTGTGAAGAGCCAATGAGATGCAAGCCTGTCCCACAGTGCTACCACCAGAATGTATCAGCACCACTTGTTTCTCCTGTATTGCTGCCGTTATAGCCAGTGCATAATATGCCTGAAACATGTTCATCAGTTATGGAAACATTTCTAATTACAGTTTCAGGAAGATGAATATTTCCAAACCATTGCTTGCTAAATTAAAAAATATGTTGATATTTCTAAACACATTATGCTCCAACTTACTTGTAATAATATTAATCACATGACTAGTTTCGGAGAGGGTTGTCTCCATCATTCAGCTGTTGATAGAGCGGTTCAATATCAGGTAACTGCTCCCCCTTCCCTCCTTGCCTGATATGTTGTTCTTCCTATTGGCTAGTTGTAGACATCGTCTATGATTGCTAGGTCCAAATTCATCAGCCAATCTTGATCCTTAATGATATAAATATTTTCCCCACACTATTAACTCCCAATAATGTTTGCTGGTTTTAAACGTTGGATATTTAGGTTGATATTATGATTGCAAGATCAAAAGTAGTGAGCTATGGCTGATTTATCTGTTTCCTTGTATTTGATGTTTCTGACATCTTCTTCCATGCTGGTTTCCACATTTCTTTTTGTTCTGCTGATATATATCTTATGGCAGTCTTCACAGTTGACACAGTAAATTCCTGATAATTTAATACTTGGGGTTGTGTTTTTTAGAGGGTGATTGAGCAAATTTCTAACACTATACTTGTTTTGCAGAGCCAGTTTTATTTTATAATCCTTAAAAATGTTGTTGAATTTGTTGAAAAATTTTGGGTGATATGTAAATTTACAATGTCTCTCTTGGGTATCGCTAATTTTTAATTTGCTGACATCCTTGATAGTTTTTAATCTTCTATGTTTTTTTAATACAATATTCCACAAGTATGTTTCATTTGTTAACATTAATCTTTGCAGTGATATAATACTTCCATATTCCATTGTTTGCATGTAGATGAACTATTTTACTATTGTTTTTAATATGAATATAAATTATACCTGTTCTACATTCCAAACCAATCCAACCGTCTTCTTACGCATAATGCTAATGCGCTCTCCATGTGGCAACGTCTCCTCTCTTTCACTGCCAACTGTCAACACCTTTCTTGTTTGGCACTCATAATAAATATCCAACTTTTAAAACCAGCAAAAAATTATTGGGAGTTAACAGTGTGGGAAAATATTTATATCATTAAGGACTGAGATCGGCTGATGAATTTGGACCTAGCAATCATACACAGTGTCTTACAAATAGCCAATAGGAAGAACAGTATACCAGGCAACGAGGGAAGAGGGAGCAGTTACCTGATGTCGAACCACTCGATCAACAGCTGAATGATGGAGACAACTCTCTCCGAAACTAGTCATGTGATTAATATTATTACAAGTAAGTTGGAGCAGAATGTGTTTAGAAATATCAACATATTTTTCAATTTATCAATGTGCTCCACTGTTTTAAACACTTTATCACTATTTACTGATTATGAACTGCAGGTAGGCACGTGCAAATGAGGAAGCTCACCCAGTACTGACACACTTCAGTTGTGTTAACTTGTGTTGCTCTGAGTTTGTGCAATAGTCACTTTGGAACTGTAAGGTTAATGGTACATTAACCAATTAGAAGGCAAATAAAGTGTGATTAGCAGTAACTAGTGTTCTCAGTTGTTATATATATGCATTGCTTCAAAGGGTTTAGTTCCAAATTGTGGCTAAAGTAATTAGTAATTACTTACATTGTAAACTTACCATGGTGTAAGCCAAAGGAACAGTTGCACCATCCTCTAGGCTCCATGACCTTGGTAAATTCCATGTTAAATGTTCATCAGTAATTATTTTGTTTGATTTACTATCCACTTTTGCAACTCCCATTACACGCTGTCCAGTTGCGGAGTATCCAGAGAAATCCAAAGCTCCAAAATCTGGAACTTCCTGCTGTAACATTCATTGGACAGGACCCTTTTAAAGGTTATGTTTTGAGATGGTAATAACAAGCATATTTAATATTAACGTAAATGCTGTCTTGGCTAGGTCACTTTATGTTAACTGCAACATTTATTCTATTAAATATTCATATTGGATTATTTGCCACACAATTTTAATGTTATAATATGCGTTTGCATTGTATTTAAAAATTATTATAGGAAGTTGTATATTTTGAAAAAAGAAAGTTATTGGAAGTTTAGAAGATGCTAAAAGCTTCGAATGAAAATAATTTAAATCAAAAAGAGATGCAAAGGGCTGATTGACTGAGTAGAGTGGTGTGTTCACTCTGAGCCAATCAGAACAGCCAGAGTGGATGCTGTGTGTGGCCAGTTGAGCTAAGACACAGTACAGCTTGGAGTCACTTAGCCCTCAGACACGATCCATGTCACATGTGTGCATAGCTGGAGAAATTTCAATAAGAATTATCCAAAAAGAGCATGTATAGTGCTAAAATGTATTGTTAAGCTGTTTAACGGATTGATCTGTTCAATATATCTGCTCTTCATGACTTCACGCAGTGAGGAATTCTACAAGAGATAAGACAATAGCAATGTTACAGCTACAGTTTTGTAGATTGTACTGTTGCTGCACTCTTACAAGTGGGCAGAGTACCAAGTAAGCCCAACATTATGGAAAGGGCAAGGAAATTTCGGTACAGCATCTTCAACTTAGAATAAAGAAATTGGTTGAAACAGTGTACAGAATATCAAGGGAGATGTTTAAAGAACTATGGATGGGTAAACTGTCTTAGGAGAGATGCAGAGAATCATTACTAGAAAATAGCAAGAAACAGATTTGAGAACACAGAAATACAAAAATTGTTTAGCGAGATAGCCGATAAGAGATCTTTGGTGCTCTATAAACAAATGAAAATCACTTGGGGAAGGAAATTTGTAGACATAAATAAACAAGAGCAAGAAGATAGGAGCAGGAGTATGGGGAATAAAAGGCCTAAGGAAGACTATTCCAATGAAGATCTTCAACATATAACATTTAATTGTAAAGGCACTGAAATTTGGAGAAAAGGGTACATCAATAAGGAACGATTTAATATTGCTATAACTGAAATGTTTTATAAACATGGTGAAAAGGTGGCAAAACTGTTAAACAAAATGAACAGTACATGGATTGGACAGAAACCGAGTCATACAACAAACTACAAACTAGAATTAAGGAATTAATGATATCTACTATAAATTATAAGCATGTCTGTTATAGGGCCAGGGCCGAACACTGCTCATATCACCTGTATACATATAGCAGAGCGAATAGAAAGAGAAAGTGTGATCACTCCACTGCTCTTCCATATGATTATACAAGAGCTACCTGGCGCCTCCGTCAGGTGGCAGCAAAGTCGTTAGTGTGGCTATTTACAGTGTTTTTCGCTGGGCATTGCATTGGAGTATTGTTCTATATGGTTGCTCTGTTTGTTACAGTGCGATGAATTGTGGTTCATTTTTATGAAACTGTGAATTTATAGAAATAATCGACATGCCTATGTGTTTCGTGCCTGGTTGTAGATCTGGATATGAACAAATCTAAGGGTAAACATTTCTTTACACCTCCAAAAGATAAACTACTGTTTTCTAAATGGGAGAGGGCCATACCAAGAAAGGACAAGTGGCTTTCTTCTAATATTTATGTGTGTGATTCACATTTTTCATAAGAACTTTTGATAAAGGTACACAATACACAAATTTATAGTTAATGGAGAAAATTTTAAGATTGGAAGGCAAAGGTGGAAGTTAATGCCTCATGCAGTTCCACATCGTTTTCCTAATCTCCCTAAAAACTTATCACGGCCAATAGACTCCCGTAAACCTCCTTCACAGCGACCATAAAAAAGAGGTGAAAGAGATACCAATTTAGAAGACAGTGGGAATCATGCAGAAGGTCTTCAAAATATGACTGTTAATCTTCCCCTCGCAGGGGCTGCCAGCAGACATTTTAGTAATAAAGTAGGCCTACTAAAGAAAAGGTTAAAGCAACAACAGCGTAATATAATTAGACTAAAATGCCAACTGAAAGTAGCCAATGCAAAGATTCAAGTACTTGAAAGGAAAGTAAATGGAAGTAGTAGCAATATCGATGAATCTGATGGAACAAAATACCTAACTGAAAAACAAAAAAAATGTTGTTGATACAATTTTGAAAAGATCAAAGGCAACTAAAAAGAAAGGTACAAGATACAATGAGATATATTCCGACCACTATCCATCTACAGTGGATTTTCTACAGTTGCATATGTTACAGTCAATTATGTTCCAAATAAATTAGCTATATCATCTGAAGGCAATTGTGAGTATAGGCAAGAGCTGCCTTTAACGTCATTCGTTAACCAAATGAAGTTATTAGCAAAGGAAATAGTGAGTCATAATGGTGGAATTACAGGAAATATAGAGAGCAAAATTAAGGACGAGATTGAGGAACCTGATATACTAGAATGGGAAAACAATGTACCTGAAATTACTCAGATATGGCTAAGGAACGTCTGGTATATCAGTTGAGTAGGTATATAGTACACAATTTTTCAAAGCATGTGTTAATTTACTCCATGGCAAGTGTGCAGATTTTCCCTCCGTATCACTTTTAACTACAATTAAAGACCACAAAACTGGTACAGACAATGTATGCCTTATTTACCCCTCTAAATCTGTATATGGCATTCTTTCGCAAGTAGAGAGGGTTTTAGAAGAGAAACTTTCAAATGAAAGTAAGTTGTGCGGCGATATATTTTTCGATTGTTGTGACAGTGTTAACCAAATTCGTGTTGCTTCTGGAATTGGGTGTTGTAAGGAACATTTACTGGATCTTGTCCCCAAACTAGTTCTGCATTACATGAAGTGTTGCTTCTTTTTCCGCACCAAGGAAATAAGAAAGGAATTACAATCATCAAACGCTGCCAAATCATCTCGGAAATTGTCGAATGTTACTAACAGCTGATTTCAACATTGGTGAGTACATTCTTATCTGTAGAACAAAATACAAGTAGCTTGTACTATTCTTGCAGCAAAGTTAACTTTTAATCCACAGGAAATTATACTTTATTTTATTCCTTTAATGCCATTTTGCATTCTAGTGGTAACATTATTGTCTTGGATTTCTCTGAATGGCTGCCAGAATGTGTATGCATAAGTTAGTCATTGTTAAACAACACTATTTTTCTGCTTTGCTACTTTTCCAGTGAATCTCCTGTCGTTCTGCGTGACTCAGTTGGTTAGACACTGGCCTACTAGTCCCAAGGTCGCGGGCTCAAATCTGGCCCAGACCGATAGTTTTTTAAAGTGTGCTTAAAAATGACAGCTCCATTTCAGTAGATTTACTGGCAAGTAAAAGAACTGCGGGACAAAATTCCGGCACACCGGCGACGCTTATGTGATCCCGGCAATTGACAGAGTCGTTAAACAACAATTAAAAAATGAATCTCCTACTAAACGCTAGTGTTCGTATTAGCATTGTACCGCACTAGCAGCTGTGCTGCCATCTGTGTGGCGGAACACATGAACTACAGCAGTGATCGCACTTCTCCTTCTATTCGCTCTGCATATAGCTTAGTACTCGTAAATAAATAAATCACTAGCCTGTCATATACAGGAAACCACCATAACATATGAGTATGTTAAATATATTTGATTATATGTCGATGTGTACATTTGAAACTTGTGATTAATATGAAGAAGGTTGTAGCTTTATTAAGCGCCATGAGTAAGGTGATAAACATTACTTACTGGGTAAAATAGTGAAGCAGTTGTCTCGAGTGTTTTCAACAACTAATGCAAGTTATTAAACCACTAGCACATTGATCAGTGTTTCCGAGTAGACATAAACAACTAAAGAGAATGCGAGCATTGCAAACAGACATAACCCACAATTAGAAAAAGCAGATGACTTTATCATTGCCATTATTATGAAAGTGCATAATCTTTCTTTAATAATGAACTGCCATTATGCAACAATGACTTATTTTATGTGATCCATTTCCACTATGGCATAACAGTGCTAGGTTGGCAGGCAGAGGTGGACAATGTGGCCAGCACCACAGACAGAAGGGGCCACATGGACTGCTATGGTTCTCAGCATCTCATTTCCACTTCATTTTGCTCAGAGGCCTCTTTATCAGGTTTGAGATTCTTTCACATGCCATAAAGCTACTACCAGGCTTTACTTCTCTTGTGAAGGAGCTATGCTAACGAGTTTTACACATACAAAAATACATCACACTCCACTGGATTTGAACCCACAAGCTTGGGGTTGAGAGGCTAGCATGTGATCCCTACACTTTGATGGCCTACATAACTGCTCAATTCCCCCATGATACTGATTTGATTTAATGATCCTATACTTGAAACTTAAAATCAGCATCACCATAGGTGGGATTGAACCCAGGACATTTTGTGACTTCAGCTCACTACATTACGGTGGAGGATGTTTTAAGCAATCAACCTTTCATAACTGATTGCTATAAATTGAACATAGGTTTATGAAGAGAGGATATCAAGTGAGGAGCCTCAGACTTTGCAAGTCTACTTGATAGTGATGCACCTGCAGTTTTATTTTAATTAACCTAAATTTAATTTCAACTCAACTTTTATTTTGGTGTTTATTATTGTTTGAATAGTACACTGTTGTATTGATTATAAACACAACATTTTGTTAAGTTTGTCCCTCATACTTGATATGAATACTACGTTATGTGAAGGGTTACAAAATGATGGATCCCTCATCATCACTGAATCAGGTTTATTATGCCTTCATATTTTCACATATAAAATATAGTATAACTCTATGGGGAAATATTTCAGCTAAAGAGGTAATAAAAATATTCAAACTGCAAAAAAAAAGGCAATAAGAATAATAGGGAACCTAGAAAGGAACTATACTTGTAGGGAGAAGTTCAAAAACCGTAAAATACTAACTGTTCCATGTATATGAAAGCATGAAATGGGTTTTAGTTAGCAGAAAAACAGCCAAACATACTCATAAGCATACTTATAATATGTTGTTGTTGTTGTTGTTGTTAGCTAAAGCTGGATTTCTGACAATGAAGTCATTAATCCTCTTGCTCTCCAATATTTTTCACTGATGGATGGTGCATTAGAAGTGGCCAGGCATATTTGAAGGTGGTCTCAGTCCATTTCCTCTTGCAGATCACATAGAGGACAGAGTGGTGAAGAATATATCCCAATTCTGTTTAAATATTTTGCCAGACAATCATGTCCTGTAATCAACCTGAAGGTTGCAACTGCTGTTTTTCGAGGATACTCAGGAATTATTGTTTGAATGTTTGGTAGTTCCCATCTTTTATTCTTTGATTTTTCATAGTAATATTTTGCAATAATTTTTTTGAATTCAGAGTTGACTAATCTTTTAGCTGCATAAAATGGTAGATTAACTATTGATTTTTGTACACCGCTGGTACCCTTTTTTGCAAGAAAATCAGCTTTCTCATTACCACTCAGTCCACAGTGAGCTGGTATCCATTGGAAGACTAGGTGTTTTTGAAGTGCGGTTAGATGGATAAGGGTTTTCCAACATTCTATAATTGTTTGGTTTTTTGGTGACAACTTGGAAGTAACTGCTATAATTGCTGCCCTGGAATCTGAGAGAATAAATGCTTGCTGAAAATGTGAAATTCTGTACAAAAGATTTTGTAGGGCCATTCGAATTGCTTCAATTTCTCCATATATGGTGCTCTCTATAAAACGGTTACTATTACTGCTATTGCTCTCTTCAATATCATTGTGAAAAATATTGGAGAGCAGGAGGATTAATGACTTCATTGTCAGAAATTCAGCATTAGCTAACAACAACATATATGAAACAAGCATGATTACTACAGAACTGCGCTTAGGGGAACACTAAACAATCGCTCAAGAGAAAGTAATGCACAATGCACTACCTAAAGAAATAAAAGACATAGAACAAAGGGAAATGTGTTTAAAGGCAATAAAGAAATATTTAGTGGAAAATCCACTCTATAGTGTTGAAGAATTGAAATATAATATCTATAGCTTATAGTGTAAAAAAGGTGGAATTCTTGTACATAATATCTGTAAAACAATTATTGATGTAAGGATGTAATATTGTTATATTTGATAATGCAACATCAAACCACTGTAACTTTTAAAGCAACATTTTCTAGACATGTAACTTTTGACGAATCATATGTAATGCAAACTTATTGATGAAACAAACTAAACTAAAAGACACAGTTAGGCTTTGTCACATGCTTGCTTCTTGTAGTCACTACCCAGGCCTGAGTCATAAAAGATGGCAAAAGCCATGTTTTTGTTATATTAATAATCTGCAAGTTGATGAGAGTGCTGTTGGAATCACATTAAAACACAAAGCTGGGTCAACTAATAACACTAAACAACACACGCTGTTTAAATTATTTGGGACATGTTTGCTCGAGGCTAGTTTCCTCCATTATCAATTAATGGATATCCGGTTGATAATGGAGGAAACCAGCCTCTTAAACATGCTCCAGCAAATTTAAAAAGTAAGTGTTATTTAGTGTTATTAATCAACCCAGTTTTCTATTTCAACAAGTTTTTGTTTCTTCCCTTCATAACACAAATCTTACAAATATAGAAAGGAGGTAAGAAATGCAGCCTACCTTCTGCCACAAGCTTTTGATATTTCCATTTTCAGTGTTAGCAGTAACATCTTGTAGATTTAATGCCAGGTAGTTGATATCCTTATTGAGAATACTGCAACAATAAAGCGGAGGTACATTTTTGTGCAGTGCCTCTACAGCACTTTACTTCCTTCATTGTACAAGGGCGATACTTAACATTTTTAGAATGTCACATTTTTAGAAACAAATGAAATTTTGAAAGTTGCAATCACAACTGAAAAAAAAAAATCTTGTGTTGCACTCACATGACTTTCTCTACTCTTGTACTATCCATTCTTACAAACACTTATTCCTATCTTCCTTTCCCAGAAGTTTGAAAACAGTGTTGTTATAATCAATTTAATTTAAAAAGTGAGTCAATTAATAACACTAATTGACTCACCTTTAAAGTTAAAACTTATTCCTATATTTGAGAGGTAGAACTGGAACTTAAAAATCCAATGCCACAGGTTTACCGGGAGAAATATAAGGTGGTTTGAGAATTCAATGTCATTCTGGCAGGTTGCCACAGTAGCTTAATGGTTAGAGCATCCGCCTAGTAAGTGGAGGGTCTGTGGTTCAAATCCCAGCCGTGGCATTGAATTTTTAAGTTCCAGTTCTACCTCTCAAACATTGCCCACACACGGCTTGTGTGTTTAAAAACACCAACAGTAAGTTTGTTGGCATAAATAAATACTACTTATTCCTATATTTTCGTGTTAGTTGAGATAAACATTTGTACAAATTATCTTATTGCTTATTTCCTTGAAGGTACAAGGGGAGTATGGGAATACAATAGGATTTGAGCGATAGTCAAATCTTTTAAAGCTTTGAGATACTGTTCTCTTTGCACACTTAACATATAAAAAAATAAACAACGATGTTCCATTTCACAAAAGTGTTGTTTTCTGAAACTGACACAAATAACAAGGAATATCTCTGAAACAGTTCACTCTACAAAAGAAATTTATTCAGCCAAATTGTGTGTTTTAGCGAGATCTACATTTTTTTTTTTTACAGTAAGATTTTGCCTATATCTTACGGTTTACTAGTTATAAAAAAGTCATCCAGAATAAACAGCTCTACATAGGCTATAGCTAGGAAATTCAAAATGTACATTTCATTTGTCATAAAAATATCTTAAACATATGGCATTTTACTCAAGATTGTTGGAACATATTGATTGGTGCAGAAATGCTCTGAATGCAGGGCAATATGAGAGTGATAAAGTGAATAACACACAATATCATTGTATACTGGGTACAAGAAAATAAACACATTAGTTTACTTGCCATAATCCAGATGCAGGTTGTTTTCATGCCAAACTTTATTTTACTCCCTCACTTTTTGACGGCAACTTATTTTTGGGCCAATACAGTATATATTTCCTTACATTGTTAAAGCTTTGTTCATGCAGTTATAGCTATTCAGAGCCACTAAATATGCAGTTTATACCTGGTTTTACAGCCTAATATCTTCTCAATGGGGATATAGAAACTCAAATGACACTTGAAAAAGATTAGTGTTCTATATGGAACAGCCTCTTTTGAGTTTCTATATCCCCATTGAGAACATATTAGACTGTAAAACCAAGCATAAACTGCATATTTAGTAGCCTTGAACAGCTATAACTGCATGAACAAAGCTTTAACAATGTAAGGAAATATATTCATTTATTTCATCCTTCAGATCATGTACACATGATATGGAATTGTCAATAAGTCACAATTGGAATATAACAATAAAATAAAAGGTGTCACACACACGGACACACGCACACACACACGGACACACGCACGCACACGCACGCACACACACGCACACACACACACACACACACACACACACACACACACACACACACACACGCACGCACACCACACACACAGCCTTAATTAGTCAGACTTCACAAAGTTATCTATTTACATGTTCCATAACCGAATAAAAAGATTTACATTTCCAATATTTTTTATATTAAGTGATAGCCTATTGTACAGTTTTATTCCATTATGATTTACACTGTTTTTGGCTAGATTCATTCTGCAATATTGCACATGTAGATTTTCTTTCTGCCTTGTACTATGATAATGAATCTCTTGGTTATCTGGTAGCTGATGCCTTATTTGTCGGATATGATGGAAAGCTCCTAATGTATATATATACACTTGCTGCAGTCATAATCCTTAACTATTTTGAACAGTTCCCTGCATGGAGATCTACTTGATTCACCGGTCATTATTCTTATGGCCCGCTTTTGCAACTGAAAAACTTTTTCAGATTCTGTTGATGCCCCCCAGAACATTATGCCATACCTTATATGACTATGAATGTATGCAAAGTAAGCACTTCTAAGAACTTGCACACTCGTTACCCTTTTCAATGTACTCAATATGTAACATCCCACACTTAGTTTCTTGGTTAACATATTTATATGTATCCCCATTTAAGATCTTCTGTAATAATTATCCCCAGAAATTGAGTTTGATCTTCATATTTTATGATTTCATTGTCTAGTTTTATATGCGGTTTTACCACATTTCTATAATGACTCGACTGAAAGCTCATAGCAACAGTTTTGTGTGTTTAATAGCAGTCTATTTACCTGAAACCAGTATGTCAATTTCCTTATATCCCCGTTTACTTTTTCCTGAAGATCTCTGTCATTATTTGCTTTTAGCAGCAGGTTTGTATCATCGGCAAAGAACACCACTTCAGCCTCCTGGACACATAATGGGAGATTATTTACATAAAGTAAGAAAAGAAGTGGCCCCAATATAGATAGATCCCTGTGGTACCTTCCTCTGCATAGATTGACATCTTTCTATACTGAGATGTTCTTTATTTAGGTTGCTATCTTCATCTCTGCGGCGTAAAATAGCACTAACACAAATCTGGCTCGTGGAAAGAGCTCTTTTGTTGTTTTCACCAGATGTAACATTTCTCGCATGATATTCGTCAGGCGTATCTGTGCTGTGTGCGTTGTTGGTGTCTGCGTGTATAACTATGTTGTCCAGGTCATCTGTTTTCCCTTAGTTTCTTTTCAATATGCTGTAGCCTGGCTCCTGGGAAACAATACACTGTGATGTCTTCGTCCACATATTCACTAGTATGACATACTAATGAGTCCCCTATAATTATGGCTTGTCTTTTCTGGAACACATGTTCACCTGCAATTTTAGTTTTACTCGCTGGCTTCCATCTTCAGAATTCACCATTTCTTCTGTGTCAGCTTTGTTTTGTGCTGCTGGTTTCGTTTCCAGCACCTCAAATCTATTGGATAACAGAGCTTCATCTTTCCATGCACTCGCTAAATTGTCATCCCGGCACCAACGCTTTACATTCACGTTTACCCACTGAGCTGTTTCACTTCTGCTAGGCCATTTCTGCTCATCTCCCTCCTCGCATCTCGTTTTCTCATTTTCATTCCTTATTCTTTTATTTTCACTTCTTAGGTTATTTCTTTATTTGCTGCCACGAGGTCTTTCCTGAGGATCTCAATCACCAACCGAAGTGACGCTATACTCTCATGCGCGTCACATGATCTCCGGTCACAACACACATTCGCAGATATGTATACTATATTGACCCAAAAATAAGTTGCCGTCAAAAAGTGAGGGAGGAAAATAAAGTTTGGCATGAAAACAACTTGCATCTGGATTATGGCAAGTAAACAAATGCGTTTATTTTCTTGTACCCAGTATACAATGTTATTCACTTTATCACTCTCATATTGCCCGGCCATAATATGTTATCCAGTACACTGGATAGAAGCTAACACACTGTTAATTCCAAAATGTCAGTAAGAGATTCTATTGTTATCAGATACTAGCTGTATTGTTGAAAATGGGCCAAGGTAGCAGATATAAGCCATAATGCCATAGAAGCTTCAACCACAAGTGTGGCTAATTTTTGGACCAATATGCATGCACTTACTTGAATAAAGCTGAACAGAACAAATTGAAGCAGTTACCTGTTAAGATGAAGCTGATATGGCGCCAGTTTTTCTGCATTGATGCCGACATGATAAAAGCAACCCCAAGTTCTGTTCATATAAATATTGACACGCAAATCTTGATGAATCTGTTTCCAATACATTTCATTATCTAGGGAGAAAGGTTGAGCTTTCCTGTCTGCTATGAAGATAAATCTGAAACAAAGTGAAATTCATAAATTGACACTACTAAACAATGGGATCAAATTCCATTATCTAGACAAATATTATAAAGAGTCATATTTGGGTGTGTAGGGCAACCTCAACAACTGTCCAACTCATTGAAAAGCCCCATTTCTTTTGATGGACATGCTGCTATAAAACATCTCCAACATTAATTTCATTAATTACTAAAATATTAAAAATGATTTATAAAAGCTCTTGTCCTTGAATACAAACACATAAAAGAGCATGCTTGTGACGAAGACCTTGACATTTAGTGGACAATTCCATGCAGAAGTTGTTACTTCATATAATATGCATGTAAAATAAGACAAATGTTGTGGACATTGCATTCACATGTATATTCAAATTATTCATCCTTTGTATTTTGTACAAGATAATGAATATGTCAATACAACATTTACAGAAGAAAACTTATGTAGTAATAGCAGAAATACAAAAGTTACAAAAGAATATGTAACGTACTAGAAACTCTTGTATAGAATAAAAATATCTTTCAATTAAAAGTTTGTGAAGCTTTGTTGTAAATGTCCTTATAGTATCTAGCTCTTTTATATCAACTTGCAAATTACTGTGACTTGTTCACTTTTCAAACTGTTACTAGTAACCTAGTTCAACTTTCAATAAGAGTTCATTCTGTCACTTCCCTCTGTGAACTAGTTCCACTTCACTCTTTTACACGACATAGCAAATGTAATGAAATATGCCCAACATGGTTCACTCTGTGGGGAGTTGAACACAATATATTACTGCACATCATCTCAAACTGGCTCGGAGAACAGCACTTTTCATTGCACTTGCTAACTTGCAGACATAACATACTCATATATAGACTCAGCAGACTGCTCAGCACTTACATGATATTTGAGATGCGAAAACATGCAGACAGTATGACATATGAATGTTCTCTTGCTAAAGTTACTAGCTGCTATAGATCAACTAACCTCACATGTTTCAATGAAGGTATTTGCAAGAACTTCTTGACAGAATATGGTGCGAGACTAAGTTCTTCTTCACTGGTCTCCCAGACGGCATATAGTCTCTCACTGGGTGTCACAGACTTTATCTCATTCAGCCACTTGGAAACTTCTCCCCCAAGTCGTAACACACCACATTTGCTTTTATCCGGAGTGTATATCTTTAAACAAATAGACATAATCTAATGAAATACCACAATATTTTATAACTTCTGCAATTTTAAATAAATATATACAGACAAACCTTGCGTGTTACACTTACATGACCTTCTCTACTCACTTTTAACTATTCTTACAAACACTTCTTAAATTATGTATCTTTGAATGATCTAGTAACAGTGATGTGAGTCTAAATTATAATGAAAAAAGCAGAAACACTTGAAAGAGATCACTAAACCCTCTCAACAAAAAAGCAATATGATTTTCAAAAAATTCAGTTACCACCCAAGTAAGCACTACAAATTACACAACATCCTCAAAAAATACATTAACCTGGTCCCGCAAAATAATTTCAGCTTAGAGAAATTACTGTGCAACAAGTCAAAGGACCAGATACCACAGAACAAAAAAGCAGGAACCTAACAAATCAGTTGCCCAGATTGTGACCAGATTTACATAGAGAAAACAAAGAGTAATTTATAAAGCAGACTAAAATAACACATGAGATGCATAAAATACAAACAGATGGATAAATCTGCAGTTGCACCCCAATTTTGGACATCCAACCATAACATTACGCTGAACATAAAACTTTTAAAAGCTACAAAACACGCTGCAGAGTTGGATGCTTGGGAAAGATTCATATAATAAAAACAAGCTCCGCATAATGAACTTTGATTTGCCGCCACCAAACTCATTATGGAAGTTCATCAGCCCAACACTAGATGTCAGTCCAACCAACCACACATCAAACATCTACAAGAAATCTATATGAATTGCCATTATCGGGCAATTCTGATGATGGGAGCAAGTTCAGCTCTTGGAACTAATTACTAATTGTGAGTGGTGTTAAGTTTTTCAACCCAACTCAGTTTTCATTATAACTTATTGTTCTATTTCATGTTAATACAGATTGACATTGGCAGAAATTATCTTATTGTTTATTTCCTTGTAGGTACAATGGGAATATGAGAATATAGTAGGCTTTAAGTGATAGTCAAATGTTATAATAATAATGATGAGATGGTGATGGTGGTTATAAATTAAATTATTTTGTTGTTTAACGGTGCTGCCAATTACCAGGATCATATCAGCATCATCAGTCTGCCGGAATTTCGTCCTGCAGAGTTCTTTTATTTGCCAGTAAACGTACTGATATGGAGCTCTCATTTTAAAGTACACTTGAAAACCATTAGTCTGGACCAGATTTGAACTGTGACCTTGGGATCGGTATGCCAGCATCCAATCAACTGAGCCACCCAGACCGACATGGTGGTGGTGATGATGATGGTGGTGATGGTGGTGGTGATGTAGATGATGATGGTGGTGATGATGGTGATTATGATGATGTTGGTAATGATAATGGTGATGATGATGGTGACGATGCTGATGATGGTGTTGATGGTAATGATGATTATGATGATGATGTACTGGGGTGGGCCACAAGTCGCGATCGGGTAATGTTTATATTGAAATAACTCACTCTCCGAAACCGAAAACTAATTAAAAATTATTCATGGGTTGAGAGGGATATTTTTCCGCTTCATATGCTTTTTGTTACACTAGTTTGTCAATTTTTCAATAGAGCGAGGGCATTCTTATGTTATAGCAGCAAGCCAGATTTTTTGCGGGTTATTAGTTGATGTCAATGTAAAACGCTATTTGTGTTGTAAGCAATGACTGACACAAGCAAATATATGATTGAGGAACGTCTCATTGTTTGTGTGTGGGTTCCTGAGAAAGAACAAACTGGTGAAATGTTCAAAGAAATCAGTGAAAACTTCTTTCTTTGTTTCAATAAAGCTGCTCCCATCAACGAAAACTGGAAAAGAAAACTTTCTCAACAGGCTCTGTATTGAATGCAAAATGCAGTGGAAGATCTAAAAAATATTGCAGTGATGATGTTAGCAATCAATGTCCGAACCACTGGAACGTTTGCCAAGAAATCAACAAGGAAACGATCGGCAGATATGCAGATCCCAAGAACCTCGTTGCGCCATTGGATGAAAAATGGGGGTTATTGACCATACAGGCCCACCACCATAAATGAATTAAGTAACAGGGATATGGAAATACGATGTGATACATGTCCAATGTTACTTTCTGCTTATCCCACCTTAGCGGTTCTTCGTAAAGTCTTGGTGACTGACGAATGTGCCATGTATCTCAGCTCTCATTCGCATAATGTTTACGTGTACGCCAAACATAACCCTCACTTCTTTGAAGAAATTCAACAATATCCCCTGCAAGTCATGATGCGGGTCGGTGTTACCAGTGAAGTTATTGTCAGGCCAGTTTTCCTATATGGATTGGGCGAGGTGGACCTCTCATTTGGCCTCCAAGATGCCCCGACCTGCCAACGTGCAACAACTGGCTGTGGTCCTACTTAAAAGAAAATCTTGGAAAGATTCAGATGGCTTCCGTTGAACAACTGAAGAGAAAGATCATCCACGTCTTCAGAACGGTCACTCCCGAAATGCTCAGGTGGGCAAGCAGACGGGCATGGCACATTCAACTGTGCGCTGAAACTGATGGTTGCTACACAAACTTAGAAAATATCCAATCGCAACTTTTGGCCCACCCTGTAGATGATGATGATGGTGATGGTGGTGGTGATGATAGTGGTGATGATAATGGTGATGATGATGATGATGATGATGATGATGATGATGATGATGATGATGATGATGATGATGATGATAGCTACTGCTGGATTTCTGACAATGAAGTCATTAATCCTCTTGCTCTCCAATATTTTTCACTGATGGATGGGAAGGACGCTAGAAGTGGCCGGACATATTTTAAGGCGATCTCGGTCCATTTCCTCTTGCAGATCACATAGAGGACAGAGTGGTAAACAATACATCCCAATTCTCTTCAAATATTTTGCCAGAAAATCATGTCCTGTAATTAACCTGAAGGTTGCAACTGCCATTTTTTGAGGATACACAGGAATTACTGTTTGAATATTGTTGTTGTTGTTGTTTTTTTCTAGTGCCTTGCATCTGGCAATGAAGCCATTAGCATTCGTGCTTTCCAATACTTTTGAACTGTAGTTCCTTCTGATCTTAATGCTTCACAGGTCTTCAAGTGGTCTTCGTTCATTCCTATTCTGTAGAGATGACTTCCTAAGCAGTCGTGATTTGTCAGTAGTCGGAAGGCTGCAACCACTGTTTTCCTTGGTCTCTGGGGGATTATATCTGGGTTGGAAAGTAGTGTAATCCATTTTTTATCTTTGGCATTTGTTTCTATTTCTTGTAGGTATGAATGAGAAAATTTTTTAATGATGAAGCGTTTTATTGAGGAATATGAGAAATTGAATTTAGACTTTTGTTTTATTGTTGTGCCTTTCTTTGCAAGTGAGTCTGAAGCTTCGTTCCCCATGACTCCACAGTGTGCTGGAATCCATTGGAGATGAACAGTCTTATTAACTTTTTGGAGTTGTGTTAACATTTTGTAGCACTCTCTAATTTTTGTTGACTTCTTTGTAGTATTTGAACATATTCCCTGAATTGCAGCTTTAGAATCCGAAAGAATTACTGCCTTGTTAAATTTATTTAAGGGAAGATTTAATAATTGTTGGAGAGCAATGTGTATAGCCTCTATTTCTCCATCATAATTTGTTGTGTCTCTGCCAACAGAATGATAAAAGGAAAAATATGAACACGTAACTCCAGCTCCAGTAAGGTTTTCCTTGGAGGATCCATCAGTATATATGTGCAGCCATTCTTCTGTGGGATACCTAGTACTGATTGTTTCCAGAGCTAAAAGTTTTTGTATTTCTTTTGATGTGTCTGATTTACTTATTTCCGCTATTAATTCCAAATTGAAAGTAGGTTGCAATAATTCCAATGGATTTTCTCTTATAAGTAGATTTTCTCTGGTGTTAGGAATGTTCAATTTGGATTTAATCTGTTACCTTTTCTAGGAAACTACTATGAGTTTTAAGGATTGAAGGGGGGAGGTTCTCTTCTGTCCATTTAGAGTTTGGCAGTCGTAACATTTTCTCGTGTTGGAGCAATACTGGTTCTTCTATTTGAAATTGTTATGATGAAATTTGCCTAAAGATGTCCCCACCCGGAGATCCGATTGGGGGACAGTTTTAACTCCGGAATGTTTATCTTTAGGACTCATATTCATGTATGTGGCTTTCATGTAACTGTTTTCTTAACGGGCACCAGTTTTACAATGTGGCAGTTACATCACCCGACTTAAACCCCCATTTTGCAAGGGGGACCACACCTACCGTTGGTCAACGGGTCCATCAGACCTAGCCGGGAGGACTAAATAGGTGGTATTTAGATCCACCGACCTTCGCCTCATGTGCCTCTGAGGGACGCTGTTGTGCTGTGATAGGCCAGCACATATGTAAATGACATTTCCTCCATTTTAGATGAAACAGTTATACCGCTGTGATTCGGTCCCCAGAGCCTCATCTGTTAAAAGCAGGGTGCACCACGGGCAGGATGAGGATGGGAATTGGGTAGGAGAGGCTATAGGAGGCGCATCACTACCCCTTACTACCCCTGTTTGAATATTTGGTAGTTCCCATCTTTTATTTTTTTATTTTAATTTTTTTGAATTCAGAGTTGACTAATCTTTTAGCTGCATAAAATGGTAGATCAACTATAGATTTCTGTACACTGTTGGCACCCTTTCTTGCAACAAAATCAGCTTTGTCATTACCACTCAGTCCACAGTGAGCTGTATCCATTGGAAGACTAGGTGTTTTTGAAGTGCTGTCAGATGGGTAAGGATTTTCCAACATTCTATAATTGTTTGGTTTTTTGGTGACAACTTGGAAGTAATTGATATAATTGCTGCCCTGGAATCTCAGAGAATAACTGCTTGATGAAAATGTGAAATTTAATACAAAAGATTTTGTAGGGCCATTTGAATTGCTTCAATTTCTCCATCAAGTTAGTAGTTCCATAACTTAAAGATTTGTAATAGGAAAAGAGGTGACAAGTGACTCCAGCCCCTGCTCCATCTCGGTTTGATATCAATGATCCATCAGTATAAATATGTATAAATACTCTTCTCAGGATAAGGAAAAACCTCAGAAAAAAACCTTACCCAGATAACTTACCCTAAGCGAGATTCAAACTCGCGAGCTCTTGAACGTGAGGCACACAGGCTATCACACTACTGAGGTGGGAGTTGATGTTGGTGATTATGATGTAGAAAATGATGGTGATGTAGGTGTGATGATGATGCTACTGATAATAATGGTGATGATGTAAATCAGGCATCGGCAAACATGTACTCAATGAGGTATCAGTATGACGTCTCTACATGCAACCTGCAATGCACATGATGTAATGTAGCACAGGGGATGGCATTGACCTTCGTTCAGAGACAGTGGTGGACTCGCTCTGTAGTCTACAGAGTACATTAAGAAATGGTACATATACTTGAATCCACCTATTTTGGTCTACGATACTTTAGATAGGCCTAGATATTTGAGCAATATATTTCAATTCACTTCTGTTTGCAATGTACCAGATGACACAGACGAAATATGGCAGGCTGAGAACAGCCCGAGGTGTGTCATTCGTGTACCTGCCCTTTTAGGGCTTAACCACTATATGACAGGATGTGGGGTTTTGCAGGGTGATGGGCGAAATTAAGGTAGTAGGTTGTAAGGAGGTAGCAAGATTATGCTCCTCAGCGGCTGCTTATTCAGTGTGCAACTTCCATTGGGCACTGCTGGTGTAAGGGTCCAAATATGGAGGTTCATTAAATTTTGAATTTTGAGTCCAAGTTTATCTTGGAGGACTGTCTTGGGGTTCAGCTTTCGCTGTTGACAATGTACCATGAAAATCTAGTGATGTATCACAAGTAGCCGTTCTCAGTATAGCATGTAAATTATCATCTGTTAATCGCGATACAAGATTCTTTTAGATTCAGTTTCTTTTGTTCTACACATTTCTTAAATGCTTGAAATAATTCTGCCCCTGATGTATGTTGCCTAAGTGGAATGACTGCAAGCATATATTCTTGTATCGAGAGGTTGCAAGTAATGGTGCTTCATAATATTCATAAAGTTGAAGGGCTGTAAAATATAGTCCTAATATAATACCAATTGTGCTGTGTCAACGTTGTCAATGCTTTCATCCAATGCGAGAGAAACGGCTATAAATTCATGGACCTCGGTTTGTAGTCTTTTTTCGGTTATTTCTGTTATTTTATGTATGCCTCTCTGTATGGTTTGTGGTGATAATGCAATATTACTAAAAATATCATATTGTTCAGGGCAAATTATGTTGGCAACTTTGCTCACAAATTTTTTATGAAATCTCCATCACTAAAACACCTCAGTGACTGAGCAATCTCCAAAGCAACAGCATAGCTGGCATGAAATTGTCTATAAGTTACAATATTTGAATTAATATTAGGTGTATTATCTAAATATTGCTCTTTGAGCTGTTGCTATTGGTTAGTCCGATCTAGACCTGAAAAAAAATAAAATGAATAAAGGGCACTACATCAGTGTTATGCTACTTTAAATTGTGGTGTAAATTTATGAATACAAGCTTGTATGGTGATCTTATGACATGTATCATAATGCCGCTTGATGTTCCATTGATAAGCGCTCTTTGAACTTTAAAGCACAACAAACACCTTACGTTCCTTACATGATGAGAGAAGAAATCATCAAAGTGCTATTCTAGATATCAAATTTAATAGACCAGGAATAATTAGATGCACTCTAATTCTACGAATATACTAAGACTATAAGTTAAATAAACTAATATCCTTCAATGTTATAAATAAAAAAATTTATCTTTAAATCTTAGTATTAGTCTTCGACAGACATGTTTAGAAGTAGAGGTAAATAGGACAGCACAGTCCGCCCGTGATCAGTGTGTATGCAGTGCCAGTTAAGGCTGCGAGAGAGGGAGAGACAGAGTAAGCACTGCCCCTGAATCGTCATAGTTGAGAGGCCTCATTAAGTACATGTTTGCTGATGCCTGATGTAAATGATGATGCCGATGATGGTGGAGATGATGTAGATGATGGTGGTGATATAGATGATGGTGATTCTGGTGATGATGGTGGTGATGGTGATGATAATGGTGATAGTGGTGATGATGTAGATAATGGTAATGTTTAAGGGCCCATCGGCAACTAGGTCATTAGGGTGATGTAGATGATGGTGATGATTGTGGTGATGATGTAGATGATGGTGGTGGTGGTGATGTAGATGGTGGTGGTGGTGATGATGTAGATGTAGATGGTGGTGATGGTGGTGATGTAGGTGCTGGTGGTGATCATGATGATGGTGTAGATGATGTAGATGATGGTGATGATGTAGGTGATAGTGATGTAGATGGTGATGGTGATGTAGATGGTGCTGGTGATGGTGATGATGGTGTAGATGATGTAGATGATGGTGATGATGTAGGTGATGGTGATGTAGATGGTGCTGGTGATGGTGATATTGATGATGGTGATGTAGATGATGGTGATGATTGTGGTGATGATGTAGATGATGGTGGTGGTGGTGATGTAGATGGTGGTGGTGGTGATGATGTAGATGTAGATGGTGGTGATGGTGGTGATGTAGGTGCTGGTGGTGATCATGATGATGGTGTAGATGATGTAGATGATGGTGATGATGTAGGTGATAGTGATGTAGATGGTGATGGTGATGTAGATGGTGCTGGTGATGGTGATGATGGTGTAGATGATGTAGATGATGGTGATGATGTAGGTGATGGTGATGTAGATGGTGCTGGTGATGGTGATATTGATGATGGTGATGTAGATGATGGTGATGATTGTGGTGATGATGTAGATGATGGTGGTGGTGGTGATGTAGATGGTGGTGGTGGTGATGATGTAGATGTAGATGGTGGTGATGGTGGTGATGTAGGTGCTGGTGGTGATCATGATGATGGTGTAGATGATGTAGATGATGGTGATGATGTAGGTGATAGTGATGTAGATGGTGATGGTGATGTAGATGGTGCTGGTGATGGTGATGATGGTGTAGATGATGTAGATGATGGTGATGATGTAGGTGATGGTGATGTAGATGGTGATGGTGATGGTGATGATGATGGTGGTGTAGATGATGGTGATGATGTAGGTGATAGTGATGTAGATGGTGCTGGTGATGGTGATATTGATGATGGTGTAGATGATGTAGATGATGGTGATGATGTAGGTGATGGTGATGTAGATGGTGCTGGTGATGGTGATGATGGTGTAGATGATGTAGATGATGGTGATGATGTAGGTGATGGTGATGTAGATGGTGCTGGTGATGGTGATGATGATGGTGATGATGGTGTAGATGATGGTAGTGGTGATGATGTAGATGGTGGTGGTGATGATGTAGATGATGATGGTGGTGATGGTGGTGGTGATGGTGCTGGTGATGGTGATGATGATGATGGTGATGTAGATGATGGTGATTAAAAAAATTATTGATGTAGATGGTGGTAATGATGGTGATGATGTAGATGGTGGTAATGATGATGGTGCTGGTGACGGTGATGTAGATGATGGTAATGATGATGGTGATGGTGCTGGTGATGATGATGGTGATGTAGATGATGGTGGTGATGATGGTTTTGGTGATGCTGCTGCTGATAATGTAGATGATTATGGTGGTGATGATAATGGTGATGATGGAGATAATGATGTAGATGGTGATGTAGATGATGGTGGTGATGATGGTGACGATGTAGATGGTGGTGATGATGTAGATGATGGTGTAGATGATGATGATGATGATGATGTAGATGGTGGTGGTGGTGATGGTGTAGATGGTGATGTAGATGGTGGTGATGTAGATGATGATGGTGTAGATGATGATAATGTAAATGGTGGTGATGATGTAGATGGTGATGTAGATGGTGATGGTGATGTAGATAATGATGTACATGGTGATGATGTAGATGGTGATGTAGATGGTGGTGATGGTGCTGATGTAGATAATGATGTAGATGATGATGTAGATGGTGGTGATGATGTAGATGGTGATGTAGATGGTGGTGGTGATGGTGATGATGTAGATAATGATGTAGATGGTGATGATGTAGATGGTGATGATGTAGATGGTGGTGATGATGGTGATGATGTAGATAATGATGTAGATGGTGATGATGTAGATGGTGATGTAGATGCTGGTGATGATGTAGATGGTGGTGGTGATGGTGATGATGTAGATGGTGATGGTGATGATGTAGATAATGATGTAGATGGTGATGATGTAGATGGTGGTGGTGATGGTGATGATGATGTAGATGGTGATGTAGATGGTGATGGTGGTGATGATGGTGATGATGTAGATGGTGATGTAGATGGTGATGATGGTGATGTAGATGGTGATGGTGGTGATGATGTAGATGGTGATGGTGGTGATGATGGTGATGATGTAGATGGTGATGATGTAGATGGTGATGGTGATGATGTAGATGGTGGTGATGATGTAGATGGTGATGTAGATGGTGGTGATGATGGTGGTGATGTAGATGGTGGTGGTGATGGTGATGATGTAGATGGTGGTGATGTAGATGGTGGTGGCGATGGTGATGTAGATGGTGGTGATGATGTAGATGGTGGTGATGGTGGTGGTGATGTAGATAATAATGTAGATGATGATGATGTAGATGGTGGTGATGATGTAGATGATGATGATGATGTAGATGATGGTGATGATGGTGATGTAGATGGTGATGATGTAGATGATGATGATGTAGATGGTGGTGATGATGTAGATGGTGATGTAGATGGTGGTGGTGATGGTGATGATGTAGATGGTGGTGGTGATGTAGATGGTGATGTAGATGGTGGTGGTGATGGTGATGATGTAGATGGTGGTGGTGATGGTGATGATGTAGATAATGATGTAGATGGTGATGATGTAGATGGTGGTGATGATGTAGATGGTGATGTAGATGGTGGTGATGATGGTGGTGATGTAGATGGTGGTGGTGATGGTGGTGATGTAGATGGTGGTGATGATGTAGGTGATGATATAGATGGTGATGTAGATGGTGGTGATGTAGATGGTGGTGGTGATGGTGATGATGTAGATGGTGGTGATGATGATGTAGATGGTGGTGATGATGATGTAGATGGTGGTGATGATGTAGATGGTGATGTAGATGGTGGTGGTGATGGTGATGATGTAGATGGTGGTGATGATGATGTAGATGGTGGTGATGATGTAGATGGTGATGTTGATGGTGGCGATGATGGTGGTGACGTAGATGGTGGTGATGATGTAGATGGTGGTGATGGTGATGATGTAGATGGTGGTGATGATGATGTAGATGGTGATGATGATGTAGATGGTGGTGGTGATGGTGATGATGTAGATGGTGGTGGTGATGGTGATGATGTAGATAATGATGTAGATGGTGATGATGTAGATGGTGGTGGTGATGGTGATGATGTAGATAATGATGTAGATGGTGATGATGTAGATGGTGGTGATGATGTAGATGGTGATGTAGATGGTGGTGATGATGGTGGTGATGTAGATGGTGGTGATGATGGTGGTGATGTAGATGGTGGTGGTGATGGTGATGATGTAGATGGTGGTGATGATGTAGGTGATGATGTAGATGGTGGTGGTGATGGTGATGATGTAGATGGTGGTGATGATGTAGGTGATGATGTAGATGGTGGTGATGATGATGTAGATGGTGGTGATGATGATGTAGATGGTGGTGATGATGTAGATGTTGATGTAGATGGTGGTGGTGATGGTGATGATGTAGATGGTGGTGGTGATGGTGATGATGTAGATGGTGGTGATGATGATGTAGATGGTGGTGATGATGTAGATGGTGATGTAGATGGTGGCGATGATGGTGGTGATGATGTAGATGGTGGTGATGATGATGTAGATGGTGGTGATGATGATGTAGATGGTGATGATGATGTAGATGGTGATGATGATGTAGATGGTGATGTAGATGGTGGTGGTGATGGTGATGATGTAGATGGTGGTGGTGATGGTGATGATGTAGATAATGATGTAGATGGTGATGATGTAGATGGTGGTGGTGATGTAGATGGTGGTGGTGATGATGTAGATAATGATGTAGATGATGATGATGGTGTAGATGGTGATGTAGATGGTGGTGATGATGTAGATGATGATGGTGTAGATGATGATGATGTAGATGGTGGTGATGATGTAGATGGTGATGTAGATGGTGGTGGTGATGGTGATGATGTAGATGGTGGTGGTGATGGTGATGATGTAGATGGTGATGATGTAGATGGTGATGGTGATGATGTAGATAATGATGTAGATGGTGGTGGTGATGCTGATGATGTAGATAATGATGTAGATGGTGATGATGTAGATGGTGGTGATGATGGTGATGATGTAGATAATGATGTAGATGGTGATGGTGCAGATGGTGGTGATGATGGTGGTGATGTAGATGGTGGTGATGATGATGTAGATGGTGGTGATGATGTAGATGGTGATGTAGATGGTGGTGATGATGGTGATGATGTAGATAATGATGTAGATGGTGATGATGTAGGTGATGATGTAGATGGTGGTGATGATGATGTAGATGGTGGTGATGATGATGTAGATGGTGGTGATGATGTAGATGTTGATGTAGATGGTGGTGGTGATGGTGATGATGTAGATGGTGGTGGTGATGGTGATGATGTAGATGGTGGTGATGATGATGTAGATGGTGGTGATGATGTAGATGGTGATGTAGATGGTGGCGATGATGGTGGTGATGATGTAGATGGTGGTGATGATGATGTAGATGGTGGTGATGATGATGTAGATGGTGATGATGATGTAGATGGTGATGATGATGTAGATGGTGATGTAGATGGTGGTGGTGATGGTGATGATGTAGATGGTGGTGGTGATGGTGATGATGTAGATAATGATGTAGATGGTGATGATGTAGATGGTGGTGGTGATGTAGATGGTGGTGGTGATGATGTAGATAATGATGTAGATGATGATGATGGTGTAGATGGTGATGTAGATGGTGGTGATGATGTAGATGATGATGGTGTAGATGATGATGATGTAGATGGTGGTGATGATGTAGATGGTGATGTAGATGGTGGTGGTGATGGTGATGATGTAGATGGTGGTGGTGATGGTGATGATGTAGATGGTGATGATGTAGATGGTGATGGTGATGATGTAGATAATGATGTAGATGGTGGTGGTGATGCTGATGATGTAGATAATGATGTAGATGGTGATGATGTAGATGGTGGTGATGATGGTGATGATGTAGATAATGATGTAGATGGTGATGGTGCAGATGGTGGTGATGATGGTGGTGATGTAGATGGTGGTGATGATGATGTAGATGGTGGTGATGATGTAGATGGTGATGTAGATGGTGGTGATGATGGTGGTGATGTAGATGGTGGTGGTGATGGTGATGATGTAGATGGTGGTGGTGATGGTGATGATGTAGATAATGATGTAGATGGTGATGATGTAGATGGTGATGATGTAGATGGTGGTGATGATGTAGATGGTGGTGGTGATGTAGATGGTGGTGGTGATGGTGATGATGTAGATGGTGGTGGTGATGGTGATGTAGATGGTGGTGATGATGGTGATGATGTAGATGGTGGTGATGATGATGTAGATGGTGGTGGTGATGATGTAGATGGTGATGTAGATGGTGGTGATGATGTAGATGATGATGTAGATGGTGGTGATGGTGATGATGTAGATGGTGGTGGTGATGATGATGATGATGATGTAGATGGTGGTGGTGATGGTGATGATGTAGATGATGGTGGAGATGGTGACAATGATTTTGCTGGTGATGGTTATGGTGATTATTGTATTGTATTTATTTCATCCATAGAAACATGACATACATTATAGGACACGTCAATTTAAAATAAAAGGAAAAATATTTCAAGATACCTAAGTGATTGCGAAAGCAGAGATATAAGATTCAAAGCAAATTTAAAATACAAAAAAAGGAAACCAAGATAAATAAAGGAGTATACAGCTTAGAGTTATAAAAAATAATCATTTACAAAGGTACAGTTTAACTTATTTCATGACCATGATGATATAGATGATGATTAAAAAAATATATGCTTGCCAGCAATGTTTCTCACCTCAATACTGTTGATGTGATCATACAAAATAAAGGGGCTATACAAATGTAGTAAGAAAGAAAATCAAAAATGCAGAAGGCTCCACCACTTATTTCCAAAAGATTGAAAGTATATGTTTGATTTATTACTCCAATATCTCCAGTAACTAGTGGATCAAAACTGTAATGTTTATGTGCATCATTCTTGATTTGAGTGTCACTTATATGTGATCAATTTTTATTTTCTCTACTGGTAGGTAGAGGAAGTATTGTATTCCACCCAAAAATTCAATGTCGAGATTTCACCGGAAATATGTTTTGAGGCCCCCTGAATCCAAAAAAAGCATTTTTGGGGAAAGGTCTGTGTGTGTGTCTCTGTGTCAAGTCTGTGAACAGCATAACTAAAAAACAAAAAGACGGTTAAAAACCAAAGTTGATATTTAAGTTTAATGTCTTTCAAGGATGCGACACAAAGATTTTGAAGAAAATAGCCCCACCCTAAACTACCCTTTACATGGAAGAATGTTCGAAAATTTTTATTTTCTTGAAAATGGCTCTAACGATTTTGATTAAAATGCCATATGTTTGAGATATTTTTATGACAAAATGAAATGTATATCTTGAATTTTCTGTCTATAGCCCCTGTAGTGGTATTTACTCTGAAGGACTTTTGCATAACTGGTAAACCGTTAGAGATAGAACAAATCATAGTATAAAAAAATGTAGATCTTGCTATAATACACAATTTATGTCTCAATTTTTTTTTTTTTTTTGTAGGGTGAACCATTTCGGAGATATTCCTAGTTTTGTGTGTCAGTTTCGGAAAACTTAGAACTTTCGTGCAATGTAACTTCGTTGTTCATTTTTTATATGTTAAGCGTACAAAGAGAACAGAATCTCAAAGCTTTAAAACATTTGACTATCGCACAAAGCCTACTGTATTTTAACATTCCCCTTGCACCTACAAGGAAATAGCAGTAAGATAATTTCTACAAATGTTTATCTCAACTAGCATGAAGAAGATATAGGAATAAGAGTTTGTAAGAATGGTTAGTACAAGAGTAGAGAAAGTCATGTGAGTGCAACACATCAGATTTTTTACCATGGTTTCATTGTAGTTGCAAAGCTGCATTATTAATTCTTGTATACATCATTTCCTTTTTGTTTTCATTTTCAAATGTTTTATGACTGGACATTCTTTCTGCAGTAAACAAAAATGACAAAGTGGTCTCCAAATTTTTCTCACCATGAAATAGACAGTCCTTTGGAACTGTCTCATGCTCCAATAAAATGGAAAATGAGATATAAGATTATATTCTTTAAAGGACAAGCAGAAGGCATGCTTTATAAACAAGACATAGATGAGTTATAATAACCAAATAAATCCATATTAATAAACATTTATTAGTGACTAATCTTTTGTAAGCATGTAAACCAATATGTTACCTTTCTCAGTAGAACTAGTCTGTCCTTATTGGTGCGGAGCTCTGCAACAATGAGTGCATCTTGGCTCAAGTTGAGAGCTTGATTGTGAGAGAGTCTGAGCATGAGGAAGGAGTCTGTATGTGCAAGCAGTCTCAGACTTTCCTGCTGCAGATTCACGTTTGTTGATACAATGAGGGCATAGGAAGTCTTGTCTTGTGTTGTTATTATCTTACTTGAAGCTATAGGCACTTCCATGGACGTCACCTGCAACAACAGTTGTGCTGACAGCAGAATCAAAAATGACAGGTTTAAGGGTGAAAGTGTAACCAAAGTTTGCAAAACTGATGTTAAAATACTGCAAAATATAAAAGTACACATTTCAGGTGTGTTGTTCACAGTTCTGATATTTATTACACATTTTCAGAAACAACATTCTCCATATATCAGACAAATCAATGACTGTTTTAACACACAAACCATGTGTAGTTAAACTTTGAAGGGTAGAATCAGAAATAGAAAATTTGGTTTACATTGTAACATTTTTTGTGCAAATAAATGGGGGAGAGGGACAGGATGGACTTTTCAATTTATGAAACAAAATGAAATTGCTCAGATTTGCTTATAACTAAGTGAATTGTTATAGCATGCAGTGTTGTTTCCAGATGAGCTATTAGTGTATTCCTTGCCACTTCCTTGGTGCAAGTGTTGAGAAAATATTTATGTGGAGAGGCTCATCGCTAAGAATCCTCTGCCACTCTGGACAAACACAAACATGCAAACTGGATACAAGACAATGTTATTGTGTAAAATGTTTTTCCCTCTAGATGTGCTTTAGAACCTTATAATAAATAACTTTACCTTTAGTTATGATAGGTCTCAGGTTGTCTTTTGTGATTTTCCTATAATGCTCCATATAGTCCACTTATCGCAAATCAGAGGTATCCTCAGATTATTGAGCCACACGTAAAGTGGAAGATCCATGGTTCAAATCCTGGTTATGTCATTGATTCTACCCCTCAAACATTCTCCATATAAACCATTCTTAAATGTGTGCCAATTTCAAATTAATTATTCATAAATATTTGCTTGGCATTTGTTAACACTACCACCTTCACTTGTTCTCTCACATACCAACATGACCAATAAGATGCTGTTTCATTATCTACACGAGTGTGGTCTGTAACTCTATGGGACTCACCAAGCTTGTATTTACTTTTATACTGTGTACATAAAGAGATGAGCAGATAAGCACTGAGGAGCACATCAACAAACCTGAGGTGCTTCAATAAATGTAATACAAAAGGTACACTTATTTGCATCAGTTGAGTTAGTGATGGTTCAAAAATATATGCATAATCTGACAATCTGTTACACCAATTAGCAATTATTTGAATTAGCAGTCTGTAACATCTTAACAGTATTTTTACTATTATATTGGATTCCATTATGGTTGTATTCCACTTCAAACGCATTAAATCAAATATTGTATCTATTTCTTCTAGTCTGTTTACATATACTTCTTTCAGCTAACAATGACTCAGTGCCTTTAGATTAGGCTCAGAAATATTCAGCTACAACCTAAAACTCAACCTCCTTTAAAATCAACAAAATCTGAAGTGTCTCAATAAATGTTCTTAAAGAAATTCAATTAAAAACAACTTGGGCTGGCCATGTAGCTCAGTCAGTAGATCATCTGCTTGCTGTATAGGGATTATGGGTTTCATTCCTGGCTAGGGGATGAACTCTGTACAATGTAACACTATTGCATTATGTTCCAAAGATAAAAGGCACCAATATAATCATTGCACAGAAGTATAATGGGACAATAATAAAGTAGATATTGACCTAAATATTGAATATACCAGGCCTGTCTAAAAAGTATCCAGCCTTAATTTTTGCTGCACAAAAGTAGTGATGTTATGGCAGCGCCACTGTACACGGTGACAGGAGAACCTTATTGTGCATGCTTGAATTTTCTAACCACACTTGTGTGTGTCAGTCACTGACTCTAGGTCACCAAGTGAGGTGCTGCTAAGAGTGTTTGTCGGGTTTAGTTTTCTCACAAGATGACAACAAACTGAGCAAAGACACATCAAATTTTGCCAAAAACTAGGTGATTCTTGAAAAGAAACCATTTTTAAAATTCAGTGGGTATTTGGAGATGATGCTGTGGGGATAATACAAATTAAAGAGTAGTTCAACCGACCCAAAAATGGCCGCACTTTAGGAGAGAGTGATAAGCGTCCTGGGAGGCCACAAACTGCTGGAAATGCTGCAGTTGTTGAGAAAGTGAGAGATCATATGCTGGGAGATCAACGTTTGACTGTACGAGAGATTGCAGGAGATGTTGGGGTCAGTAAAGATTCCACACATACAATTTTGCCTGATGATTTGAACATGCGCAGAGTGGCTGCAAAATTTGTGCCCAAGCTTCCGTTGGAACAGAAACAACATTGTCTTGAGATTGTATAAGACCTCCTGGACATTTGCAACACTGAACTTGACTTTTTGAACACTGTGATAACTGGAGATGAGGCTTAGCACAGTCATCACAATGGCGGTATCCCTTAGTCTCCAAGGCCAGAAAAGGCACGCCAGGATGAAGCAAAATCAAGGTGATGCTAACATGCAGCCATGCATTATGCACCAGAACCTCAGTGACAAAGGAGTACTATCAACATGTTCTCCACCACCCAGGGTTGCCAACTTGTACGATAATTATGGGGGCATACAATAATTTTAATGCTTGTACAGTTGGTTGCCAACCCGTACGATAATTATGGGGGTGTACGATAATTTGAATATATGATAGTTCGATACCGGCAAAATATCATTTTCACTGGTTTCTCACACAAGCGAAATAAAACTAATTATAAATAGTGATACCATTTTTGCTCTCATGGCCTGTCTCCACCCTCTAAGACAACCGTTTCCAACCCTACTAAGTCTCCAACCCTTTATCCCCTTATTGCCAATGTGCCCAGGTCTGATAATCTCAATGAAGAAGGCACTGTTCAGAAAACTGATGATCATTGGAGAAGGCTCGGAATACGTGATGTTCCATGTAAAATAAAGAACATGCCTGAACCTGGCAGTTACTGGAGTGCTTGTTAAACACATGTGTCACCTTGGTGGAAATGATAGTGATTTCAAACAACTAGCAGCTTTTGCATTATCAGTGATTTCATTGTCCCACAGAAGCGCTTCTTGTGAAAGAGTTTTTTTTCCCCCCAAACTAGGCTTAATAAAAACCAAAGTTAGAAACAGATTGGCGCTAGATACGGTAAATGGACTTATTCTGTCGCCTTAGTGGTAAGTCCGAAAATCTGCAAGTCATCAAGAAGATGTTAAAGTTTATCTCAACAACAAATTTGTATAATGCTGCAACAGTTGAGGAAGATGACGAACTTTCAGATGAATAGTGCGAGAAACATAAGTGCTAAACTTGTAATACTGGTTGAGGTCATCAATCTTGTAAGTGGATACCATAAACATCAATACTACTGCATCTTCACAAGTATTATGCTGATATTTTTATTGTTGTAACATTTTGTTTATGATGTACGATAATTTTGAATCCAAATCTATAATTTTGAGTGGCTGGTACGATAATTTTACTTTTAAATGTTGGCAACCCTGCCACCACCTCCATTAAGCGGTTCAGCGGAAATAGCCAGACCTCTGGATGGCAAAAACTTGGCAGTGGCACTATGTCATGTTCCAGTACATTCATGACAATTGATCCAGACATTTTTTGGTGAAGCATGAACTTTCATCATTTGCCAACCTCCCTACTCTCCAGACATGCCTCCTTGCGACTTCTGGTTGTTTCTGAAACTGAAGACACCACAGAAAGGATCCCGTTCTGAGAGCAGAGAAGAGATAATGAGGAATGCGATGGTGGAATTCGCCATCCCAAAAAGCTATTAAGAATTGTTTTCAGAAGTGGAAGGAGTAGTGTGCTAAGTGTATGAACATGCAAGGGGACTACTTTCAAGGGAATTAGGGTCCCAATCCCATCAGGTAAGAAATCTATTTTTCCCAGTAATAGGTCAGATACTTTTTAGACATACCTCGTATGTAAGAGTCATTTTGTTTTAAAATACACTCACGTTAGGATCAGTGTCAAAAACTGCCTTTATCAAGGACTTCATTTCATCTTGTGATTCTTCTCCTGTTAAAACAGCAACTGCAATTTTAGAAGATTGGCACGAGTTCTCTTGAACAATCTGAATGCTCATTTCTGTAAATTCTTTAACTCCCTGAAAACAAACCAATACCAACATTGTTATGTATGAATCTGTTAAGTTGTCACACCTGTAGCATTGGTACCAACACAAGAAGCTGACCAATAGATTTGAAGATTTAAAATATATAGATGTTCTTTGTTAAGTTCAAATATATTGTTAAAATCCTGAGTACAGTGTAAATTAAATACAATTAATGTACAGATTGAATGACACAACAAAATGTTAGCCTACGTTCTATGATTTCATTCAACATTATTAACTTGCTTGCTTTTAGTTTATTTTGTTATTGGTTTTCTATCAGAATTTCTCCTTTTCTGTATTATGCTTTAACCTATATCACTTCTATTTTTCTCTTGCTGCTTTAACCCATGTTAATTTAAAACAAATGTACAGTTTTATTTCACTATTAATCATTTAAAAATGTGATTTTAATTTTCTATTAACAGTATATCAAAGGACATTACCTCTTTATCAGTTCAAAATGCTAGACAATGAGCCTTTAAAAACATAAGCACTACAAATAGCAAGGTTTTCTTCAAGCTCAATTTGTAATGGGTCCTATTAGTTTTAATACCAACTAATTTTGTATTTTATACCAACTATGGAAACTGAAGAAAATAACAGCTTAGTCTTTTTGAGCCTCAAAATAATCAGGGACCAGGACATATGAGGTGTTGAGCGTAACAGTGGCCCTACCCACAAAAATTCAGAAACTGAGTTATTAGCACAGACATGTTCCCCATATCAAAATCTAGGAGAGCAATAGTGGCCTATACCACATTTCTACAACCACCGACAGATGGCATGAGAAGTGTGTTATTGCATGGAACTGAATCTGGCTTCCTGGATAGAAACAGTGGCCCAAACTTCCTGCATGTATGTAACTATGTATCACAATGTCGGTGCTATATTGATTAATATTTCCAAATATCATGACTCTTGCTTAGTTATTAAAGTCAATATAAAACTTTCAAATCACACATATTTTTAACGCTCCATTATCTCCATTATGTACATTTAGTGGTTGGGCCACTGTTGCGCTCAACGCCTCATTAATATTTGGTATGTACAGAAAATGAACAAATATGGATAATTCCATACAACACAATGGATGTGATACCAGTGTGCAGTTTTCAACATATGCTGGACATGGCTTCAACCCAGGTTCAACATGTAAGGTGACATCCCTAACAACTACTCTTGAGACAATCACCAATGCAAATTCCAAATATGTAGAAAAAGATCATGGGCATTTAAAAATTGGAAAAAAATCTTCAAAAGTTCAGTATCTGTTTATCTGTTGTAAACAGATACAGCCTAAACAAGCCACTCAAAAACACAGTTCCAGACGCACTTAAACAAGATCAACTGTGATGATTGTGTAGGAAGAAACAAGGGAAACTTGAGCATCAGATTGAAAGAGCACTAGTGTAATGTAAAACTCAAACAGATAAATCACATCACTTCTGGTCTGAGAGCAGTTATTATACAATATGAAAAATTAATACGACTATCCTATAACGACTGGGAAAAACCAAATCACAAGTGAACTTAAAAACTAAACAAACTTTCCTTACTAAAGTCACAGAAATCAAACAACAATTAAAACTCCCTTACTTAAAAGAAAACTTACAAACAAAAGTCAACCCTTTACACCAATTTGATACTGAACACTACCCATACTTATCTGAAGAATTTAAAAAATCTGAAACCTCATAATGTGTTCTGAAACAAATGACACTAGAAATAATAAATTTAAAATATTCTTATATTATGAAAAAATTGAAGCTATTAACAGTGAAGCAATACAATTCTGGAGTCCAATAGATGGTAGGTTTCGGGCTTGTAGGCCGTGGTCCAGTCAATGAATTTTCTGACGTTTCACCGAAGACTGCATTGGGCATCTTCAGAGAATGACTCTTCTGCTGGTTAACAACTAGAGGGCGATTGATAGAGCACCCAGTTTATATATAGGTGAGAGGGACCGTCTCTCATCTCCTATTGGTTGTCCTTATGCTAATCACTATTATGTGGCTGTGGGAACTGCCACATGATTGGTTCTGTTGGCATTCTGGGGTTTAGGTTTTGTATTGTTTAGCACAGGAACCCAGGCTGTATGTATATGTGCTGTTTCTTCTTTTCTATTGAAGTTATTCTTATGTTTAGGGATCTCAATTGCTCCTCAGTACAGCCGTGCATGGTAGTATGCTGTATTATCCAGAACTTCAGTGTCGTCAAACTTGATGCCATGGCCCGTTAAAAGCACATGCTCAGCTACTGCCGATTTCTCCACGCGTCCTAGCCGGCAGTTGCTTTTGTGTTCCTTTAAGCGGGTTTTTATGCTATGTTTGGTAATGCCAACATAAACTTGGCCGCAGCTACATGGTATTCAATAAATTCCCTGTGTCAGAAGCGGGTTCCCCTGTCCTTTGCCGATCTCAAATGTTGTTTTAGTTTCTTACTGGGTTTAAAGATTGTTTTTATACTGGTTCTTTCCAGAAGTTTGCCAATGCGATCAGTGACACCCTTGATATAAGGCAAGAATGCCTTATGCTGTTGTCCTGTCGTCTCGGTGCAAGTTTTCGTTGTCCTTGGATGAGAAACTTGAGTTATTTCTTTCATCCCGTATCCCGGAGATGAAAGAATTATTGACTGAAATCAAGAGCATGAAATCTGGAATGGACGAAATGAAGACAGCATTGAGGAACTTGACATCTAGAATGAAGAATTTTGGAAGCAGGGTAAAAACATGAAGATCTGAGCAGGAAGAGACAAAAGAAAACATCTGAGATGAAAATGGAGCTTCCGGCAAAGATTGATATTGACTGGTCAGCATGAAGAAACTGGAGAAACTCGGTGGGAAGTTGGGAGACCTTTGCCAGTGTGTGGACATCATAGAGGAAGTCGGGGAACATCTTGGCACCCTGGAAGGAAGAGTTGATGGAAGCGCCTAGGAACTGGATGCCAGGGGCAGATAGGATAGCACAGACCTGAGGAGGGAGCACCTCCCCTAGGGGCATGTGTTGGGGATGTAGCCAACCAGGACATGAGGACGACCAGCAGTGAAACATATGGGCAAGCAAGGAACAAATGAGAACCGACTTGGCGTGGACATGGAGGAACTGTCGAAACCATCGAATCAGATGACGCACAGTGGAGGACATCATCGCGGACAACAGGATACAGGGGAAGCCTTGTGGGGTATGAGTGAACACGACTGTGCAGCAGTGACTGTGACACAACCAGATGTGGCAGAGGATACCCCAATGGGTAAACTGGATCAGCCCCATGAGATAGTGACAGCATTGGGGAACACCTTGACTGTGGAGGAGGCAGCCTGGCTGGAGCTGACCTTGGGGCAAAGCAATATGGGTCTGTGGGTGTTCGTCGCGAGGGTGGCTGAGGAGGTGATACTGGGAGTGGATGCCCTCAGGAGCCATGAGGTGACGGTTGACATCATCAGGGAAGGCCTGCGAGTCCAGACAGACAAGATAATGTGCCGGAGCCCAGCAAGCATCTTAAGGTCTTTAGGGTGACCCTGGAGGAGGTCACAATTGGGTACGCCAGGAGCAAGGTGGCGGAGAAGGTGCACCAGTGAGGTTGACAGGCAAGTGGAGGAAGACCCATTACAACCGGTGAAGTGACCGCAGAAGTGTCAGACGGACTGGGAGACGTCACCTTACCTGGATCAAGGGGTTATATCCAACAACATTGCCGAGGACCATGCCACCTAGAGAAGTGATAAAATGGCAAGATCTACTGCACCCAGGAGAGGCTCTGAGAGAAGATGCTGATGGTACATCGGAATCGTCTGGCCAACTACAACAGTACTGATCAGGACGACCAGTGTTGACGAGATAGCAGTGTGACATTGGTCATACAACAATATACGGACGAGAGGGGGGCAGTGTGACCTTGGATATGGTGAGTGACTGTGTGTACGTCACCATAAACAATGATGCTGGTAAAACACAATAGAAAGGGTCCAGAGGGTTCTCGAATATCATGTGACAGTCAGTAGTTAGTGATAGAGTTGTAGTCCTGAGTTTAGTTACAAGAGTGAGTCAGCCAGCCTATCAGCAAGTATATATGTGTAACTGAGTGCTTGTGTCGTAATAGTCAAGTAATAAGAGACAGTGAAAGTGGAGAAAGACATTGAAAGACAGCGAAAGCTTATCAGAAGAACCATTGCAAATTGTAATAGCAATGATGTCTATAAGCTGTGTTACCAACAAGAAGGAAATTGTGTGTTTGTAGCAAAATTAAGAGGACGATAAAAAGATAGGAAAGTAACAGGACTTCGAATATTGCCATTTAGTTACAGAATGAATACAGTATACATTATAATCTTCGCAAAAGTTAAAGGCATATGGAGGCGGGCCGTACTGCAGACTCCAGCGAATCCTACGCTTGCCCCTCCTACTAGCGCTGCCGAATGTGGTACACACATCTTACGCACTCTTATGTACAGAAACTTTGCTGGTACACGCACTACACTTGGCAACAGCGCTCTGCTTGAGCATTGACCAGTGTTCACATGCCTTTAACTTTTGCGAGCGGTATAATTTGTACTGCGCTTCATGGAAAGATAATAAATATGATCTTCGAGTAATTTCAAATGTAGGTACATGAAGTGGAATGTGAGAAAAAAGTGGGTAAGCTATTAAGAGAAATAAAGAATTGTCTGGTTTCCTTAATAAAATTCACAGATTAGATTAGTATAAGAACTGCATCAATCAATCTATTCAATACATTTCTATTCTCTTTAATCTTTTCTAATGCAAATGGTCAACAATTTTTTTCGATAGTTCAATGAGTGTCCATTGAGTGTCTAAAATTTTAAAATCCATAAAAGATTTTATATGCCTTGTTGATCTCTTATGTTTATCCGAAGTTGGAATTAAATATACTAAATTTGTGAAAGGGAGTTTCTTGGCATTTTCTTGGTTGCAAACAACAAGTATGGCCAGCAATAAAGTTTATTTAATTCACATGAACCAGCCACACACACTTATCATAATCATTGGTATTAAAATACCTTTTGTAAGTATTCTTATTTTGTTTGCTTCTGCTCAGACAGCAAGTGTTCCCTGTTTTACTATAACTCATTTATCCTCGTATTTCAACTGCGAGTATGGTCGTTTCATGAATTGTTTTACTGCACATTGTTCATACATTTCGAAGCATTAGCACTAGCAACTGTCTTGGTACACTATTGTACACTATTAAATAATATTAATACAGCTGTTGAGGACCGTAACAATCACAGAATTAAAAACACATTCTTTCTTGCTTTCAACTCCACATGCTATTGTTATGTAGCCAGTCATGTTCACATGGCACATTTCAGAGACGCTTGGGTGGGTATAGTGAACTGGATTCTGATAGCCCACGATAAACACCACGGCCTAATATCTGCTGAACGTTCTTGAAATCCAATGTAGACTATGTAGTTTCACAATAATTTCAATCTTGTTTATTCTAAACATATGTAGTTTGCTTACACAGAAATTTAAGCAATTTAGGTTGTTATGATGGCGACCAGTATAGAAAAGATTCACACTGATGATACATTAGACTTAATGTGAAACTACGTAGTGTGTAGGATTTCAAGAACTTTCAGCAGATATTACAATAAGTGAAGCTTATTGTTAAAGCCTTTAAAGTATCCTGTTAATGAATGGCTACCTACGTATTTACAAATAACGATGGTACTGCTACTGGTGCAGTATGTCCACCCTTGTCCTTCTGTAGAGCATTAAGTTTAAATTGTACAATTCTGATGGATCTAAAATCAATTTAGTGCTAAAACAAAATTTCTCCTATGAATAAATTAAAAGAAATTGTTAAAACAAAAATAACTTCAAATTATAATCAACAGATAACACTTTTTTTTTTTTTTTTGATTAACGTCCTCCATATCGGACGAATGAATGGAATGAAATGGGTGAAATAATGCTCAAGTGAGCCCAAGGTCCATGGAGCTTTAAGTTACCCGACATTCGTCTTCTTAGGGTAGGGAAAACCTCGGAAAAAACCTTATCCAGATAACTTACCCTAAGCGAGATTCAAACTCGCAACCTCTTGAATGTGAGGCAGACACGCTAACCATCACGCTACCGAGGCGGGTACAGAGATAACACTTCAAAATCAACAGTCAAGATGGAAGAAAATGTTGGATGATCCATCAATAGTTGCTGATATAGCAAGAAAATTCTCTGTTGCTGTATTTCGACTTATCACAAGACATGATTGTCTGAATAAACATATTTTCAGAACTAGAATACCAGCATCTCCAAATTGCTTATTGTGCTCCAAACAAGAAGAAATGGATATGGAACATTTAAAAAATTGTGGATCCCTTGTGGCTTTTGAAACACTAACATCAAAATATTGGGGAGCAAGGAGAATGATTTCATTATTAACTTCCAAACATTAGAAACACACATACTTTGATGGTGAGCAATCCTTTACAGCCTGCAAAATCTTCTATATCACATAAATACACTTATGGGAGTTGTAATACCATCCGACTCTAAAACAGCTATAATATCCATGTCATAAAATATAAAACAGTTCATTTAAATAAAAGAAGATTCAATGGATACCAGCACACTGTGGAATATGAAACATTTGATTTTCTGGCCAAGAAAGGCAGTAAAATTCCATCTAAGTCATCTGATTCACTGTGTTATCGCTCTATCAAAGGTACCTATAATTATATCAACATCAATAACTAAGGTTGCAGGACTTTGTCGGTGGGGATGTTGTTTTTAATGAAACTCTGTTCCGCTGTGTTTGATTTCAACAATTTCACAGTAAGTTATGTATTATTAAAAATATATAAGTGTATGCTACTTTTGTCTTAGTGTATATTGTATGTTATAGACATGGGTTTGCAAGACACAAATTCATTTGCTGAAATTCTAAATGCCCTTTTGGTTAAATATCATCCATTAGAAACAACTAGAAAACACATCTTACCACAAAGTTGTTGTGACTGTGAGACAGAAACTTTATTTTGGATAAAGTAAACTCATAAGGTGCCTTTGGAATAGTGACGGTCTTCATGTTCTGAATTTTGACTGCAGCACAGCTTAACATTCTTGTTGGAGCATGATAGATGACCTCAGCATCTGCAATATAAAAAACATATTTTTACTTTCTCTACTGGTAAGTAGGGGAAGAATTGTATTCCACCCAAAAATTCAATGTCGAATTTTCACCGGAAATATATGTTTTGTGGCCCCCTGAATCCAAAAAAAGCATTTTTAGAAAACGGTCCGTCTGTGTGTCTGTGTGTCAGTCTGTCAGTCTGTGGACAGCCTAACTCAAAAACGAAAAGTCGGTCAAAAACCAAAGTTGGTATATAAGTTTAATAACTTTCAAGGATGTGACATGAAGATTTTGAAGAAAATAGCCCCACCCTAAACTACTCTTTGCATGGAAAATTTTTCAAAAATTTTGATTTTCTTGAAAATAGCTAACGATTTTGATTAAAATGTCATATGTTTGAGATATTATTACAAATGAAATGTATATCTTGAATTTTCTGGCTATAGCCCCTGTAGTCGTATTTACTCTGGACGACTTTAGCATAACTGGTAAACCGTTAGAGATAGACCAAATCATACTCTACAAAAAATGTTGTTGTTAGCTAATGCTGGATTTCTGACAATACATACATACATACATTTATTTGCATTCCATAGATCCTCAATTTGCCTTGGCAACAGGATGTGGAACATGTCAATATGTTATACAATATTTACAATAGACAGGATTAATATTATAAACATTAAATGATCTAATGGTTACATTAGATGTTGTTAAATTCATTTATGGTATAGCATGAATGCTTAAGAAGATATTCCTTTAGCTTAATTTTGAATACCTTATCATTACAGCTCCTTAACTCATTAGGTAGCATATTAAATATTTTTATACATTGGTAATGCACTCCTTTTTGGACACATGTGAGGTTAGTTGATGGTATATGAAGTTCAGATCTAGATCTTGTATTGATATTGTGGATGTCAGAATTAGTAGTGAAGTAGTTTTTATTTTTTATGTAGAAGTTCATCAGTGAATATATGTATTCTCCGGTAAGGGTTAATATTTTTAGGTTTTTGAAAATGCTTCTACACGATGTTCTTGGATGAGAGTGTGATATAATTCTGATGGCCTTTTTTTGTAAGATGAAAATTCTCTTTGAATTTGTTGAACCTCCCCAAAAGAGTATACCATATTTCATTACAGAGTGGAAGTACGCAAAGTAAGCTAATTTTAATGTATGAGCATCACTGAAGGAGGACAGAAGTCGTAATGCATAGCATGCGGAGCTCAGTTTAGGGGCAATTTCATCTATGTGGGTTTTCCAATTTAGGTGCTTGTCAATTTGTATACCTAAAAATTTAGAAGCATTTGAATCTTGAACAGAGTTACCATGTATGTCTATTGCAAAGTTATGCTGTGCGGCATTAATGGTAGTAAATTTTACAATATTTGTTTTATTAACATTTAGTTGCAAACCATTTGCATTGAACCAAGATTGCATTAATGTTGTTATGTGATGCGAGGTTTCTTTAAGTCCATCTAAACTTTTATGCGAAATTAATAATGTTGTATCATCAGCAAATAGAAATACATGTGCCAACTTGTTTAAGCTTGGTGCAAGATCATTTATAAAAACTAAGAAAAGTAATGGTCCTAAAATAGAACCTTGGGGAACTCCTTGTTTTATTGGAAGAATATAATGGGCCAAGTGACACAAACTTTGGAGAAAACATAGGATTTTTCAGGAAAGATACACATAGCTTGGCACGAGCACCATCTTTTGAGATGTATTTGAACAACTTCCAGTGCTTGTGTTACATGACCCATTATATATTATTGGTATTGCTCCATAGCCCACTTTACATGAGAAAATTAAAAAATGGAAATTATTATTTATTTATGCCAACAAACTTACTGTTGGTGTTTTTAAACACACAAGCCGTGTGTGGGCAAAGTTTGAGAGGTAGAACTGGAACTTAAAAATTCAATGCCACAACTGGGATTTGAACCACAGACCTTCCGCTTACCGGGCGGCTGCTCTAACCACTGAGCTATTGTGACAAACTGCCAGAATGGCATTAAATTCTCAAACCAGTTCTGGCAGTTTGTGACAACACAGAGTATCTAGCAGTAGTATAGATACACAACTATCATTCCACAATATCACTCTAAGATGGGAGCCTATCAGACATCCACAACATTACTCATAGCTAAGCATCTCCATAATAAGATTGGGATTTGTTCTTCACCACTTTGTGATCTTCAAGAGAAAATGGATCAATACTGTCCATCTATCATCAATATGGCATCATTGAGTGGAGAATACTGGAGAGCAAGAGGATTAATGGTTTCATTATCATAAATCCAGCATTAGCCAACAACAGCATATTTTGAACTTTATGAACTCACTGTACACATGGCTCAATATATTTACTTTTAGGGCTTCAGTCTCAATTCTCATTGGACAAACTGAATATGTATATAAATAGTTGTGATACAGCAACTAAGAAAACAGAAGACAGTCAGATATGTTTATAACTGTGTGATATGTATGTGATTCAAAACCTTATGCAAGTACCTTTAATTGCATGTATGTTCTGTATGTTGTCATTACCATTACATAAAGAGAGAAAATTGCGTCCAGCAACGTTTGTAATTGACAAGTTTTAAAGGGAAAAGGAAAGGGATATGTAACAGCTACAATTATTGCTACTCAGCCAATCACAGTTTCATGTAACAGCTACAGATACACAAAATGTGGAAAAATATTGCCCAACACAGAAAAGTGAATAAAAAGCATTTTTACAGCTATAATAAGCTTGTGCAAAATGCAATTAATTTCTTACATCTAGCGTGTTATGCTGATATTTTTTAAATACAACTGAGAAATGAGAATGTAACTTGTACTCAGTTGCGTGGAGCATGTTAAAAATAGTATTCCCCAATTTACAGGTGGGACCCTCTAAGTATAAAAAAGCAGTTTAACAGTGTGTCTATACGATGGTAAAACAGGAAGTAACAAACATTGTGCAGATCACTATCAGGCTTCTATCCAAGGTCAAATGGTTTCCTGAATATGTTTTCTCAGTGTTGCAACAGTTTCAGTTGTGCAATGATGTCCTGCTGTCTGTTAGATGAGAGAAATTGCATTTTTGAATTCTCACAAGTTCAAATGTGCAGCTAAAGGAAGTGCATGGTGATACAGTAACATGAGAAAGTGGTGTGAAATGTTCAACAATGGATGAACAAATTTTACTCCACTGTACATTCATCACAGATAATTTGATGAATCAAATGAACAAGAAGACAGAGGTGTAACCTTAGATGACTTCCCAAACATTTGTCATTCTTTACTTGGTAAAACATCTTGACTGCAACACAGGTTATTATTAAAAAATTATTATGTTGTTTAGTGACGCTTTGAATGCCCAGAATCACATCAGCATCGCCGGTGTGCCAGAATTTTGTCCTGCAGGAGTTCTTCTACATGCCAGTAAATCTACTGACATAGAGCTGTCTTTTTAAGCACGCTTAAAAACCATTGGTCTGGGCCAGATTTGAATCCATGACCTTGGGATCAGTAGGCCAGTGTCTAATCAACTGAGTCATCCAGACTGACAGCAATACAGTATATAATATAAAGCAGCATTATTAACAATGAATGTGGGAAAAACAAAGGTGAATATAATAACATAATACTAAACAAAGGCCAGCTAAGAATTGAGGATCCAGTGGAAGTAAGCAACAAATTTAATCTCTATTTCTCAGAAAGTTGTTGTTAGCTAATGCTGGATTTCTGACAATGAAGTCATTAATCCTCTTGCTCTCCAATATTTTTCACAATGATATTGAAGAGAGCAATAGCAGTAATAGTAACCGTTTTTTAGAGAGCACCATATTTTTATGTTTTGGCGGTCACATCGCTCTCTCACAACCCCCAGAATGTCTGGAGGACCACACCTGCCGTTGGTTTACGGGTCTCACCGACCTGACCGGGAGAATTATCAAAATAAATTCATCAACCATATCCTCTGATCACCAATCAGAGGATGGTCTGTGTGTGGGTGTATGTCTGTGGGTATGTATTTCTCAGAAAGTGTAAATTAGTTAATGCTAAATAAAGACAGAAATAAAACATATCCATACCAAACAAAGACACTTAGCAATTCCATGTATCTCAGGGAAATAAAAGAAAAATTAGTTGAATCCATAAAAAAACTGGAAAACGAAACCTCTTCTGGACCAGATGCTATCACTAATACTATACTGAAGCAATGTACTCCTTTCACGTTAGAACCATTATTAAATTTAATTAACTCTGTTATTATGTCAGGTATATTCCCGGATTGCCTCAAGAAATCTATAGTCATACCTATACATAAAAAAGAAGACAAGTGTGAAACAAGTAACTACCGGCCGATAACTCTTCTCTTCACTCTCCAAATTATATCCACCAAATTGGTGGAAAGAATAATAGCTGATCAAATCATATCATTTATAGACAAATATAAAATTCTGGTCAATTTTCAATACGGATTCAGAAAAAATAAATCAACAAAAAATGCTATATTACAAATAATCAACCACATAATCGATAAGTTGGATAGCAATGAAATCAGCAGCAGTATATTTTTGGATCTTTCAAAAGCGTTCGATTGCGTTGAACATGAACTCTTACTAGATAAACTGAATCATTATGGGATATGTGGAATACCAAACAAATTAATTAGGACATATCTAAGCAAATGATCCCAACAAGTAAAAATTGCACATGCTAAGGGTCAACATATCGCTAAATACTTCTCAAATAGTAAACTAGTAACATATGGAGTACCTCAAGGTTCTGTTCTCGGTCCCCTTCTCTTTATAATCTATGTTAATGATATCCCAAATATCTCCGATGGAAAGATATTTACGTATGCTGCTGATATATCAATAGTAAACACGGGTATAAGTTCTCAGGCTCTGGAAAATGCAACAATAGGTAACACAACACAAATTATACAATATTTTAGGTCCAATAATTTACACATAAACTTAAATAAGACAAATTACATCCAGTTTCAAACTCCACACAATAGGTCAATAGAATATACAATTATAGTCAATGAAAACAGAAGTAAACACAGTCGAAAAGGCAAATTTTCTAGGGGTAATCATGGATAAAAACCTTACATGGAACGAACACATTAATTCTACCTGCAACAAAATAAGTTCAGGGTTATTTGTAATGAAAAATGACAAATATAGTGGATGTTAATACACAATGTTATATTATGAATTAATCTACCCGCACCTATCATACGTGATAACAGTGTGGGGACGCTGTGCTAAAAAGTACACTAACCGAGTATTCTTTCTCCAAAAAAGAGTGTTAAGACTAATTATGAGAATGAAATAAACAGATTCATGCAGGCAAGCCTTCAAAGACCTGAAAATTTTGGCTCTGTACTCTCTATACATGTATAAAGTAATAGTACAATTGTTCAACAGGCAGAGCTCTACACCAGTGGAAATACAAACTTTCATGTTCAGTCACATAGGTTAGAAATGTATAAAACCAAACCTACTACTGCAGCTCATCAACTGTACAATAAACTCCCTGCTTATCTGAAAACTATTAATAACTTTGAAGTATTCAAGAAAGAGTTAAAGAAATTCTGCATAGAAGGTTGCTACTATTCAAGTGACGAATATCTTAGATAATATGGACCAAATAAATAGTCATGATATAATATTAAGTTGTAATAGTGTATAGTAAGTAATCCATTATTGTAAATGAATATTACTATAAAATTTATCTATGTATATACAAAACTGTATGATGTTTTTATACATGATTTCTTAACGATGCTTCGAATATGTATGTATTCCTTTAAGCAAATAAATACAGCTTCAGTTTTATAAGTGACATGTTCTTTTTAAATAAGGAAATAATGAAGCTATTAACAGTGAAGCAACAAGAATCTAAAGTAAGAACAGATTAGAAACTAAAAGCTTCACTTATCCTAGTAATATTGCAAGATATAGCTTTGACAATGAGTTGGAGTCAACTTGAAACATGTTAGCTGCATAAGAACTTGCAATATTACTAAGATAAGTGAAGCTTTTAGTTTTTAATCTGTTCTTACTTTAGATTATGATCTATTTAATTTATTAAAGCCAAATGATTGTTATTTACTAAACTGTCTTTGTAGTTAGAATATTTTGATAAAGGATATAAGACAGTATGACAGCTCACCCAGTACTAATCAAACTATAATTAATTAATGTTATTGTGACACTGGCCATGGCAGCCAACAAAGGACTGTTGGGGCCAAGCTACTTCACACCATATACCAGGCCAGCATCTAGTCATAACTTCATTGTCATCAATAAACTCTTTACAAGAGCATCTGACATTTTCCGAACATATATAATAAATCTTAATTACAGATATATACAATCATTATAATTCAGTAACACTATAAATTACACTTACTAATTAGAAATGATTTTAAAGCAATTTTGAAGTTACTATTTACATTATTTTTAACCTGTATGGGTAATCTATTATAATAATGCTCCAGTTCTGTAAGGGTCTTTATTAGTTTGGCTTTTGTTTGAGCTCACCCTATGATAATCATTTACCCCCCTAGTTTCATATTTATAGCAGTCTTTATTGAGCATATTAAATTCTTTCTTATTTTTAACAAGTAAAATACTTTTATACACATACAGAGAAACTACGGTTAATATTTGAGAGGTAGAACTGGAACATTGCCCACACACGGCTTGTGTGTTTAAAAACACCAACAGTAGGTTTGTTGGCATAAATAAATAATAATTACGGTTAATATGTTTTCCTTTATGAATATGTCTCTACAGGATTGTCTATAGGGGAGATTGTACATACATCTAATATACTTTTTTTTTAATTTTAATATCCTATCAGTATTAGATTTACTAGTGCCCCCCCCCCCTCCCAACCAGATTTCTATTCTATAGGCTAGATATGGGAAGATTATACCATAGTAAGCTACAATTAAAATATAAATTTTCATGTATCTTGCCAGTTGTCTTAGGAGAAATAGCCCCGAATTAAGTTTTTTGCAAACAGCATCTACATGTATATAATATGTTAAACCTTCATCAATATTTAAACCCAGGAGGTTGAAGTTATTCACCTGGTCCAAAGAACCATTGTTAACTTTTATATTTATATTATCTGTACAGTTGTTAGCCTTTCGAAATACCATAGTTTTAGCTTTATCAATGTTTAGTTTCAATCCGCTATGTACAAGATATTGTGAGATTTCCCCAATTGCATTTATTATTTTTTGTTCTAGTGTATCTCTATTATCACTCCAACATATTAAGGATGTGTCATCAGCATAGGAAATTACTATACTCTTATCTGGTGTAGGTAAATTGTTAATATAGATCAGGAAGAGTATAGGCCCAAGTACTGATTCCTGAGGTACTCCCGACTTTACTAATTGTATTCAGATTTGACAGTGTCTAATATTATTCCCTTTTTTCCAATTTATTTTGGTGCACAGCAAAAGAATAAGCAAGCAAACATAGGTGCTCAAAGTCAGACTGCCTTGTGCAACTGTTTCTGAACAAGTGACAACAATCAACGTGGCATGTCAAAGACATTTTCCAAATTATTTGAGAAGTGTCCAACAGTCGATGTATTTGTAGAAGTTAGAGAAAGGTCCATGTTATGCTCCCCTCGCTATATAAGGAGGCGAGCAAACAAGAACAAGAGTTAGTTACAGACTTGAGTTATTGGGGAATCTGTGTGTGTGTGTGGTGCGGTGTGCGTGTGTACGGGCACATCAAAAGTAAGATAACGAAGCAGTTAATTAGGGTTGAGTGATTGTATCCTCAGAATCAGCTGTTAGAGAAACAGAGAAGGTGAAGAAAAACAGAAAATTATGTGTTAAAGATATGAGAAGAAAACAGTTGTGAGCTGCAATATCATGAAGGACTGAAGACTGTTAGCATCAGTAAAAGAGAACTGTGTTGTGCATTCACTTAGAAGAAAAAGTAAGGGAAAAAAGTAACTGGGCTGGAGTTGTCATTTTGTCACATTATTAAATAATCCATTTCATGTTTTATTGTATTGTAAGGATATATCTGTGCATCTACTTTATTATTAATGTAATTTCAGGGTTTTGATGAGTATTTGCATTCTAATATTGCCAATAGTTAGCATTTTAAGTTATAGGTAAACAAAAGGTGGTTAGTTGTGTAATTTGAAGCAAAGAGAAGTGACGTACCTTCAGCAGAATTTGCAAGTATGTGAGGCTCGATGACAAGTCTCTGTATTGTGAAGGGCTGTTGAACACACCCACTCTGTTCCTCTGTCTGCAGCATAATAACTTGCAACAGCGAATCAATAAATGTCACCCAGTTGTTTGAACATTTCACTCTTGCAACGCAACCTGAAACAAGTATTGTATTCCACTCAAACATTCAACATCAACATTTTACTGATTTACATGAAGTCTCTACTCACTGTTGTACAAAGTAATGTGAATGTAAAACAGACATACCTTCACTGCAGACTGTAGCCTGTTTGATTCCTTGGAATGGTTCCCCATACTGATGTCCTCGCCTATCAAACTCTGTGTAGATATCATCGGCTGTTAGGGCACTCTTCCCCTCAACAGCAGCAACTTGCACTGTAGGTTCCTCTGTCCCACTTTCTAGCACAGATACTTTTCCACACACAATGATCACACCATTGGTCGACATTTCAAAATAACCACTTCCCATCTGGATCAAGCTTTCCACTTTCACTGAACCTGCGATTTGCAATACAAACATCCCCCCTCCTTGTAGTTCCTTCAACACAATCACATGAGTAGTCACAACTTTACAACTTTTCTTGTCAACTTGTTTCCAATACTTTTAAAGTGTTTGAAAGTTTGGAAAGCAAATAAGTACATGCTGTAAACAGCCAATGAAATGCAAGTATTTACAGCGTGTCATGAAATTTACAACATGGTTGAAAGTGAAACATAAACAAAGCTGGCAAGAGATACAGGGGTGTAGCATTGAGGGACGTTAATATGCTGAGCGTTCCCCTTATTTTTCTGCATTTAATTGTTTTATATTTATTTTATTTTGTAGTAGTTTTAATGCAGGAAAATTATTTTATATAATTATTTACCACTGATTTTTTCACAGATCATACTGTTGAACAGCTATATTAAGCTAAAATAGCAAACACAAAATTTGCAAGTCACTCTGTTCCATTCTAAAACAGCCATGTACGCTGAAATGAGTCAGTGTTTCACTGCCTGCATGTGATATGGCTAGGACGGCTTCCCTGCAAACCCCTCACCTATCTCCTGCCTGCACCTCTCACCTCCGCAAGCCCTTCATATACCCATCTGTATACGCTAGTGTCCAGTCATATGTGATATGGCTAGGACAGCTTCCCTGCAAACCCTTCACCTATCTTCTGCCTGCGCCTCTCACCTCCGCAAGCCCTTCGTATACCCATCTGTATACGCTAGTGTCCAGTCATATTGATATGGCTAGGACGGCTTCCCTGCAAACCCCTCACCTATCTCCTGCCTGCACCTCTCACCTCCGCAAGCCCTTCATATACCCATCTGTATACGCTAGTGTCCAGTCATATGTGATATGGCTAGGACAGCTTCCCTGCAAACCCTTCACCTATCTTCTGCCTGCGCCTCTCACCTCCGCAAGCCCTTCGTATACCCATCTGTATACGCTGGCATCCAGTCGTATGTGATATGGCTAGGACAGCTTCCCTGCAAACCCTTCACCTATCTTCTGCCTGCGCCTCTCACCTCCGCAAGCCCTTCGTATACCCATCTGTATACGCTGGCATCCAGTCGTATGTGATATGGCTAGGACAGCTTCCCTGCAAACCCTTCACCTATCTTCTGCCTGCACCTCTCACCTCCGCAAGCCCTCCGTATACCCATCTGTATACGCTGGCATCCAGTCGTATGTGATATGGCTAGGACAGCTTCCCTGCAAACCCCTCACCAATCTTCTGCCTGCGCCTCTCACCTCCGCAAGCCCTTCGTATACCCATCTGTATACGCTGGCATCCAGTCGTATGTGATATGGCTAGGACAGCTTCCCTGCAAACCCTTCACCTATCTTCTGCCTGCGCCTCTCACCTCCGCAAGCCCTTCATATACCCATCTGTATACGCTGGCGTCCAATCGTATGTGATATGGCTAGGACAGCTTCCCTGCAAACCCCTCACCAATCTTCTGCCTGCCTCTCTCAACTCCGCAAGCCCTTTGTATACCCATCTGTATACGCTGGCATCCAGTCGTATGTGATATGGCTAGACGGCTCCCCTGCAAACCCTTCACCTATCTTCTGCCTGCACCTCTCACCTCCACAAGCCCTTCGTATACCCATTTGTATATGCTAGCGTCCAGCCTTATGTGATATGGCTAGGACGGTTTCCCTGCAAACCCCTCACCTATCTTCTGCCTGCGCCTCTCACCTCCGTAAGCCCTTCATATACCCATCTGTATACGCTAGTGTGGTTCTGACTCCAGAGTATTGTTGCGGTACCGTTGATAGTCTTTGTTTACTAATAAAATTGTTTACATAAACTCAAAGTGCGTGTGGTATTTACATCACACAGATATCTCTCTATATTTGTATTTTTATAGTTGTATATTTTTATTAAATGTATTTAATATACATTTTAACATATTATAGTTTAGAATGGAAGATGTTATGTACTATGGAAACTACAATAATTATAAAACACTCTTGTTACTTTAATTTTATTTCTTATTGGTACTATAGTACTCTTAAGAAGTAATATTAAAAGGAATCAATGAAAAGCTTAAGTGCAAAGCGATTAGTTTTCCGAGAATTTCCTACTCTTTTCTATTTCCCAAATGAGGGCCATGTCTTCACGCTCAGTATGGACAGGTAAAAAGGGTCAATTGCCAAGAATGCTAATCTATCCAGACCATCACTTCACTAATGACAGAATGGTGAATTTCCAAGAATGTTAAACCGTCCTTAATCATCAGCCATTACTTCACTATTTTTCAAATTGGGAGTTTTATTTTATTCTTTTTTGTAATTTAACAGTTCACAGGAATGAGGTTAAAAGAAAGTGAGAACTAATTTTTATATTCAAAATCAATGAAATTTCACAATTTTTTTTCTTTGCAAAATAAGGTAATTTTACTTCAGTCTGCACTCATCACTAAAACAATAATATTGATTTATTGATCAACATCACACAATTTGGAAAGATAATGGGAAATCAATTTAATATAATCCCTGTCGCCTTTATCGTTAATGTGAAAAAAGAGTGCTGCTAGTTACAGCATTCCCATTTTTTTATTTCACACTACACCACTGAAGGGATGTTGTCTGCAAGCTGATAAGGTAATATCAACAAGGTAAGGTAACAAGATAAGGTAATATAATCAACAAATTGTCAGGCCAATTTCCAAACTATGCATACAATGATTAATTAATGTAATACTGTAAAGTGTAGTTAATTCAAATTATTTGCATTGTTTCTTAATCATAATCTAATTTCATATACAACATGTGAAAATGCCATGTAATACTGCATTAAGAACAATTATTCATTGTGAGCTGTTATATCATAATGCTAATAGTAAATTACTTTTAATATGATTTATCATCAATGTGTTCTGATAGGATTCAATTTGGCAAAAAAAAAATATGTATATATATAATATAAATACATATTCGTGACATATTGTCATTTTTGTCCAATCTTATGAAATATTTTTGAATATTTCAAAATTGTTGTTGAGTCTCTCAAAGCTTAAAATCACATAGGGTGCAATCCCAGGTGCAGAGACTCTTTGCAGCATGCATCATGGTGACTTGGACAATTTCGGCTTAACTCACACCCTGCAGAGTGAAGAAGCAAGGGGGCATGAGTTGATAAGACAACTTAATAGATACATGCCATATAGCCACATAATAATGGAGCAAACTGCCACAAAGAAAGCAATAAATGTCATAACTTCGTTTATATCAGAGTGGGAACTCTTTTTTTGGAAGTCATAATGTCTCATCTAGAGTACAATAATTACAGGTGTAAGAAAATAATCTGTTGAAGGATACTGTAACACAGTACACACAGAAACATACGGTGAAATCATAGCACAGGGGACGATAGAGAGGAACATCTGTTGAAGGATACTGTAACACAGTACACACAGAAACATACAGTGAAATCATAGCACAGGGGACGATAGAGAGGAACATCTGTTGAAGGATACTGTAACACAGTACACACAGAAACATATGGTGAAATCATAGCACAGGGGACGATAGAGAGGAACATCTGTTGAAGGATACTGTAACACAGTACACACAGAAACATACAGTGAAATCATAGCACAGGGGACGATAGAGAGGAACATCTGTTGAAGGATACTGTAACACAGTACACACAGAAACATACAGTGAAATCATAGCACAGGGGGCGATAGAGAGGAACATCTGTTGAAGGATACTGTAACACAGTACACACAGAAACATACAGTGAAATCATAGCACAGGGGACGATAGAGAGGAACATCTGTTGAAGGATACTGTAACACAGTACACACAGAAACATACAGTGAAATCATAGCACAGGGGACGATAGAGAGGAACATCTGTTGAAGGATACTGTAACACAGTACACACAGAAACATACAGTGAAATCATAGCACAGGGGACGATAGAGAGGAACATCTGTTGAAGGATACTGTAACACAGTACACACAGAAACATATGGTGAAATCATAGCACAGGGGGCGATAGAGAGGAACATCTGTTGAAGGATACTGTAACACAGTACACACAGAAACATATGGTGAAATCATAGCACAGGGGACGATAGAGAGGAACAATTAAACAGGTTGCTATATCTTGCAGAAGCGCATTCAGTACCCAAAATGAGATTTGTACTAATGTTTTCCCGAACATTGAAATAAAATAGAAGAGTAGATTTGGTCATTAGAAGAAAAGAAAAGATAAAATAAGCAGTTTAACACTGTAGTAAAGTAGAAATAGCACCAAAAGTGTGAAAGAGTGAGACAAGCCTAAGGAGAAAACAAGAGGATGTTTATACCAAGGTTAACTTTTCATAGGCACATTTTGCACCTTGCACCATGGAATTCACTGGGGCTTGCACCCTGAGAGGCCCTGTTATAAATGGTTGAATTAAAAAAGAAATTTTGATCTTACACCAGAGGCTTCACATTTATTTCTTTATTTTGTTTTTTCTATAAATGGCTCTATGATTTTTATTAAAATACCATATATTTAAAATATTTTCATGACAAATGAAAACAGGAAGGAAAATAATAGGCAGTGGAGGATTGGCTAATTATATCTGATAGACAAGAGCACAAGATGATGTAAGAAATCTACAATACTAGTCCTGTGTAAATAACAGTTTGTGTGAAACAATTTTGTGTTTATTTCTCCCAGTTAAACTAGTTATCATCTATTTAGTCCTCCCGGCTAGGTCCGATGGACCCGTTGACCAACGATAGGTGTGGTCCCCCTTGCAAAATGGGGGTTTAAGTCGGGTGATGTAACTACCACATTGTAAAACTGGTGCCCGTTAAGAAAACAGTTACATGAAAGCCACATACATGAATATGAGTCCTAAAGATAATTGAAGACCTGTGAAGCATTAAGATCAGAAGAAACTACAGTTCAAAAGTATTGGAAAGCACGAATGCTAATGGCTTCATTGCCAGATGCAAGGCACTAGAAAACAACAACAACAACAAACTAGTTAAACTACATTTGTGTCACTTTCAGTGTGCACCAGTACAAATAACTGCACTTACTTCTTTCTGTTAACTCCAGCTGCTGGGAAAACCTGATATTTTCAAATACTACTGGCAGTTTATCAAATGTTGTCATTTGTAGGCCAGCCATGTTCTCCCATATAATTTTCTGAAAATAAAATGAAATCACCAGATCATACTGAAAGTTGTGAGCAACACTTGTTAAAATGCTAATCTTTATGTTTTAGATAAAGCAAATACATTGTCTTAATTTACAGACCTTTTTGTCACTATTCAATATAATCTCCATTTTTGCACCCATTTTTCCTATTGTTCTGAAAGTTTAAAAATACTCTTACAATAAAGCTCTATTCCAAGTGGTGACATTCCACACCCTGGTGTTTTCTTTCATGCTTATAATGTTGGAACATTGGATGTCACAAACATCATCTTCATTTTGAAATCTCTGAAGAAGGTAATTATTATTTATTTATGCCAAAAAACTTACTGTTGGTGTTTTTAAACACACAAGCCGTGTGTGGGCAAAGTTTGAGAGGTAGAACTGGAACTTAAAAATTCGATGCCACAACTGGGATTTGAACCACAGACCTTCCGCTTACCGGGCGGCTGCTCTACCACTGAGCTATTGTGACAAACTGCCAGAACTGGTTTGAGAATTTAATGCCATTGGGATCAGTAGGCTAGTGTCTAATCAACTGAGTCATCCAGACCGACAGCAATACAGTATATAATATAAAGCAGCATTATTAACAATGAATGTGGGAAAACAAAGGTGAACTCTCGCAAAAATAATGTAACTGAAAAACTAACAATATGTAACTGATGAAATTATATTTTAAAAGAATGAGTGAAGATTTGCTACAAGATATGTAGCTATAAGTGGTGGTGGTGGCGGTGGCGGCAGCGGTGGTTTTGCGGTGGCAGCAGTGGCTGTGGCAGGGGCGGGGCGGTGGCGGTGGCACCAGGGGTGGTGGTGGTGGTGATGTGATGATGGTGATGATAATGATTGCGATGGTGATGATGGTGGTGGTGGTGGTGATGACGATGGTGATGATAATGATGGCGATGGTGATGGTGGTGGTGGTGATTGTGATTGTGATGGTGATTGTGATTGTGATGGTGATTGTGATGATGATGGTGATGATGATGGCAATGGTGATGGTAATGATAATGATGGTGATGGTGGTGGCGATGATGGTGATGATAATGATGGCAATGGTGACGATGGCGATGGTGATGGTGGTGGTGATGGTGATGGCAATGGTGGTGATGGTGGTGGTAATGGCAATGATGATGGTGATGATAATGATGGCGATGGTGGTGATGGTGATGGCAATGGTGGTGACGACAATGATGATAAATTAAATTAGTCTTGTTGTTTAACAACGCTGTCAATTGCCAGGATCCAATCAGTGTCGTCGGTGTGCCGGAATTTTGTCCCACAGGAGGTTTTACATGCCAGTAAATCTACTGACATAGAGCTCTTGTTTTTAAGCACACTGAAAAACCATCGGTCTGGGCCAGATTTGAACCCGCGACCTTGGGATCAGTAGGCCAGTGTCTAACCAACTGAGCCACCAGACCGACAATGATGATGATGAAGAAATCAACAAAATATTGTTAGCTATATGGCAGCAATTCAATTAGTAGTATGCATTTTTAGAATGTATAAAAAATAACAAAGAATACATATTTCATATCAGTTGTTAGAGCTGTAATTGATGTACCTAACAAGTATAGGTATACAAGACATAGACAGTAGCAAACAAATTCCAAGGTCAGTAAAGTAATGTTTAATTCAGAATGCTTATTATAGTACAGAAGAATACTAGGCTGGGACACTCGCTTGCCTATAGTCCTAGATATTCCTTTTCTCAGCAGTTGCTCCTTGCTCCACACAAGCAACACCCATCAGTAAACTAATGTGCAAATGCATGTAAACATTGGCATAACCTTTACTGGTATGCTTAACCTCTTGAGGGATATCTACGTGAAATCACGTCCATTTAAAATGGCGGATGAGCGATATGGGCGCCCTGTGCGTTTAAGCATTTAACCCTTATTTATCCCTTATCCAACTCAACTTATTATAATTTTCCCTTTATGAAACATTTTAGTAAGGTCTATATACTTTATTGGCTTACCTTAATATGTTCGTTCTGCAGTGATTTACCTCAAAACAGGGATAAACACACAAGGGTACGTACATCTCCACATTCGCGAATTCTCTTCTTGCGGCACACGAAACACTTTCGAAATGGGCGGGACTTCTTTGCTGTTGGTGGTATCCTTTTAGGATTATGTTTTCCTTGAAGTCTGAGGGGTGCAGGGGTTTTGGATTTTCAACCCCCAACGTGGTATTGTTCAATTAGGCTGCGAGTTATTTATAGTCGGTAGTCTAGGTCGGTCATTGTCCTGTGTGGGTTTAGAGAGCTGTCCAAATCCCCAAACAATTGTATATGGTTATATCCAGTTGGTGCAAAAACACCTTTTTATACCACTTCTCCCTTCAGCTACAAGCAGGAAAGAATACGTATGTATTTCAACAAAGAAAGACACGGACTCTACTCAGTTACGAAACTCGTGTAAAAAAAAAGTTGTAATGTTGATCTATTCTGATGACTCAAGAGGCCACGCATGCAGTAGCGATTTATTACACAGTATGCTGACGCATTAGCCACACATACAATGGGTGTTCCTTTACTGTATCTTTCTGAGAACTAATATTAGATGCGTTCGACAGAGCAAAGTTGACTTTTTACCGCAGTGAAACAAAATTGTGCCATTTCAATGTTTTGTAAATACAACTCAACTTTGCTGATGACGTACATTTATACTGCAAATAACGAGTTTTATACCAGTTTTTGTTTCATTAAAATAACTTAATATTTACACAAAATACAGCTGTGTGTATACGAAGCACATTTAACAATTTAAATGCTAGCAGTTCTCGGCTCGCGGACGTTTAAATGGCCATCGCTGAAGAGGTTAAAGGATCAGTAGAATTGTTGTCAACTAAATTCTATTTGTAGCACTCTTCAAATTATTTTCTCCTTTGCAAGCAATTTCTCGTAACTTATGAAGTGCCTTAACCTCTTGAGCGATGGCCATTTAAATGTCCGCGAGCCGAGAACTGCTGGCATTTAAATTCTTAAATGCGCTTCGTATATACACAGCTGTATTTTGTGTAAATATTAAGTTATTTTAATGAAACAAAAACTGGTATAAAACTCGTTATTTGCAGTATAAATGTACGTCATCAGCAAAGTTGAGTTGTATTTACAAAAGGTTGAAATGGCACAACTTTGCTTCACTGTGGTGAAAAGTCAACTTTGCTCTGTCGAACGCATCTAATATATGTTCTGGGAAAGATTCAGTAAAGAAACACCCATTGTATGTGTGGCTAATGCGTCAGCATCCTGTGAAATACATCGCTACTGCTTGCGTGGTCTCTTAGTCATCAGAATAGATCAACATTACAACTTTTGCTTACGCGAGTTTCGTAACTGAGTAGAGTCCGTGTCTTTCTTTGTTGAAATACATACGTATTCTTTCCTGCTTGTAGCTGAAGGGAGAAGTGGTATAAAAAGGAGTTTTTGCACCAACTGGATATAACCATATACAATTGTTTGGGGATTTGGACAGCTCTCTAAACCCACACAGGACAATGACCGACCTTGACTACCGACTATAAATAACTCACAGCCTAATTGAACAATACCACGTTGGGGGTTGAAAATCCAAAACCCCTGCACCCCTCAGACTTCAAGGAAAACATTATCCTAAAAGGATACCACCAACAGCAAAGAAGTCCCGCCCATTTCGAAAGTGTTTCGTGTGCCGCAAGAAGGGAATTCGCGAATGTGGAGATGTACCTACCCTTGTGTGTTTATCCCTGTTTTGAGGTAAATCACTGCAGAACGAACATATTAAGGTAAGCCAATAAAGTATATAGACCTTACTAAAATGTTTCATAAAGGGAAAATTATAATAAGTTGAGTTGCATAAGGGATAAATAAGGGTTAAATGCTTAAACGCACAGGACGCCCATATCGCTCATCCGCCATTTTAAATGGACGTCATATGACGTCCATATCCCTCAAGAGGTTAAAGAATGTAAAACACAACAAAATTGCTCCAATTAGTAACATTACTAATTAAAATTTGCATTTAAACTTGTGAGCATTTTGTGCTAATCTGAAATAATAAGCAATGAGGAAAGATATTCCCTCCTCTGTTGTTTACCCTTTACAAAACGTAAATGCTGAGACACCCTTGTATTCAGATAGGTAGCAATTGATAATATTTCTACACTCTGGCTAAAAACATAGCAGAAACTTACCAGAAATGCAAATGAAGGAAGAAGAATACTACCATTGAGAACATGATGTATGTAGACCCTTTCGTTTTCATTGTTTACACTGAGAATGACTTCTGGTGAAACATTTTTTTTCATGCTCTGCAAACAAAAACAAAAATTATTATTGGAAGATCCATGGTTCAAATCCCAGCTATAACATTTAATTTTTCTGTCTCACTCTGCCCCTTTGCAACCTTGTCCTACACGCAACTATTGTGGAAGAGCAATTAATTTCTAAAAATTATTACATTTTATAAAGTTAGTATGGAGCTATCCAAAGTGCAGAATTCTTACTGCTCTTACTTCACCAATAGTATTTGTAAACCATAGAACTCTGTGAAGCAAGACACAGTAAAACACATACAAACCTGAACCTGATTGTAATGATACGATATGCAATGCTTTTTTTCTTTAATTCACAGTTGTCAAAAAATACAGATGATCAATATCGAGTAGCGTTTATTCTATGGAAGTATGTAGTGAAGTTTCTGAATGTCAAAGTCTTACAAGCCTAAGTTTTGCTGTATTTCATGTGACTGTATAAACAATATATTCATATAATAAATATTGAGATGCAGCAGCCATGGTCCAAGATTATTCGGAGGTTGGCAAAGGCCTACAAACAGACCCGCATTTGCCCACTGTATACATAAGTACTATTGTCAGATAACTAGCACCTTCTGAATGTTTCTCCTTCTTGAATATTCTAGGACTGTCCAAGAGCTGTATCAGCATATGCTCCTGAGAAGCAAGTCTGTGAGTATAAGAATGTGTTACCGGTGTGACAAAAAGTGATGCTCTTTAAGCAAGTTTGTGATGACTGTGGTGATGTGCCATGGTGACTTGCAAAGGATTGCAAATGTCTTGAGTTTGATTTCCCAGCTAGTGAACCATGCGGAGAAAGAGCCTATGTTGGGCCTACTTTGTTACACAGATACATTCAGAAAGAAAGATGTAGGTTTAAGGGTGTTCAGTGATGGTGATGGTGATGGTGATTAGTGCCCTTAAAAAAACAATTCATGGCAAAAGCAGATATAAACTTAAATAAAAAATAAAATTGCTATAGACAGACCGCAAGCCAAAAAGAGTCGGGTGTGCGCATGCATCAGCAGAGCCATGTCTCTTCCACATCACCCGTGTATCATGTGATACGCTTCCCTCCCTTCTCGCATTTCCTTGTATGAATGTGAGAGCAAGCGAATAGCTGACCAGAGCAGACGGCGCAGTGGAGGAGAGGCAACTCAAAGGACAATGGAGGGGGAAAGCAGTCGAGCTTCAGTTTCGGTAAGCCATACCTCCAACTTTATTTTGTTCGCAGTCTATCTATAGTACAAAGGAAAATAAAAACAGAGAGGCAAAAGAATTGGCTCAAGTTTAGATTAGGTTACTTGCCACTTGCCGGCCAGATTCTAAGTCCGAAGTTACTTACTGCGCATGCGCCGACAGTAGTTTCAGAATCGCCACTAGGTTTCACTGCATGAGCTAGCTGTCACTAGCAGACGATCATTATTTTGCTGAATAGGTGACTTAGCACTTGCCGGCCAGATATTGTGTACATTATTTTGCTCACACAGATATATCGCTAGTGCGACTCCATACTATTGTTGTGGAAATTATTGGGTACATTGTCGTTATTGCCTTGTTACTGGGTCCAAGAAATGCTGGCTCATTCTTTTTTTATTTATTTATTTTATTTTATATTATTATATTATTATTTATTATTATTACATTTATATTATATTATTTATATATATTATATTTATTATATTTATTATATTTATATTATAATATCCTCCTCACGGGGTGTAGCATGGCATCACATTCCCTGCATAGCATTCGAGTTGTCAGCAGGCCCTCGTCGTAAAGAAATTGCATGCATTCCTCCTCATTATAGCACAGAGGCGCTAAATCTACTGTGCTAATGAAGCAATCCATTGCACTCTCACAACTTTCTTCTAAGAAGGTCACCAGCATACTGCCGGGGCCCGCTAAAACATTCAAACTTACTATTGGCAGCAAACTCCTGGGGAAATTGTGCTGTTGGCAGTGCTGAATTAACACTGCAATAACACAGCAACTTCGGCAACTTTCGTGACCATTCGTACACACTGCCAAGTTGGACTTAGCCAAAATTCTGACCAAGTGCTCGCATAACCTAAACTAAACAATATCCAAAGAATTAAACCTAAGTGACAAAGAGGCTAGATATCTAAAGTTCCAAATTCTCAAGCTCATGTTAATCTCTACTAAATACTTCAAAACCCTTTCAACCACTTGCTTATCGTCTACCAGGACCTCTGCAAGACTGACAGGCAGCTGCAGAGAGTGTTGAAGGTGTGCTAGGAAGACACACTCTAGTAGCATGTGACGAACTGCCAGAAGGTTATCACACAGCAAAGAGGAGCAGGGTCCTGTTTAAAAAGGTAACCATACAAAAAAATTGCAGTGGCCAATGCACAACCAAGCCAACTTAACCTCCTTGCAACAAGATATTTGAGAGGAAGTACCCAGTTTATTGGAAGTTCTTTCACTCTCTAAGCTTATTAGCATGGAGAGCTAACCACTCTTCATACCAGCACGACAGCACCGCCTTTGCACTTCAGCCCAAAGTCTTCTGAGGTAAAACGAGAGATGGTAATACTGAGTTCTGTTGTTGCTGTCTTTGCTGCCAAATCTGCCATTTCATGATGAAAGAAATAACTCGAGCTTCTCATCCAAGGACAACTTGCACCGAGATGACAGGACAACAGCATAAGGCATTCTTACCTTATATCAAGGGCATCACTGATCACATCGGCAAATCTATGTGACCAATTTTTGTTTTCATCATCCCATATCCATTGGCATGTAGTGCCTGGTGTAGGTGTTTGAGTTCCTGGTTCAAAGTGTCTGGTTTGCACATTCTGTTAACGTCTTTATTATGCCTCTCTTCTGCCGGGGATGGTGATTGGAATGTTTGTGCAGATAGCAGTCTGTGTGGGTTGGTTTCCTATAGACTGTATGTCCTAGTGTCAAATAGAGTTTTCTGGTTATGAGAACGTCTAAAAAAGAAAGTGCTTTGGTCTTTTTCTTCCTCCATAGTGAACTGTATGTTTTTGTTGATGCTGTTGAGGTGGTGCAGGAATTTTCCTAGTTCTTCGTTTCCATGTGGTCAGATTACAAACATGTCATCCACATATTGCCACCACACCTTAGACTTGTGAATGGCGGATTCCAAAGCTATTTCTTCAAACTTGTCCATGTAGAAATTGGCAACTATCAGACTTAGAGGGCTATCCATGGCAACTCCATCTCTCTGCTCATAGTAGAGTCCATTCCACAGGAAATAGCTAGTTGTAAGGCAGTGCCGAAACAACGCTGTAATATCTGCCAAGAAGAGCTTGGAAATGTGGAGCAAGGTGTCTTCTATTGGAACTTTTGTGAAAACCAAGTTAACTCGAAGCTTATAACTTGATCATGTGGTTCCAATTTTATCGTGACTAGCTTTGCAATGAAGTGTGTGGAGTTCCTTATGTGTGTTTTGGTATTGCCAATATGCTGTAGCAAGAGCTTTGACAAATGCCTTGCTAACGTGTAGGTAGGTGATCCTATTGCACTGACTATGGGGTGTAATGGCGTGGTTTCTTTGTGTATCTTTGGTAGGCCAAATTAGGAGGTCAAACTCACATGTGGACCAAAGTTGATTGGGCATTTAGCATATGCCCTCTCACCCCTTAGAGGAACCCAATCGAGAGTATGGCCTGGGACCCTGAGTGCACCAAACCCACACCTACCGTAGTAGGCCCCTGAAGGGAGAGGGGGGGGAGGCGCACAGGTACATTGCTGCACAAAGTCAAGTGACAGCAAACAATGCAACTAGTTCACATTAGTGAACAATGTGACAAATGAAATTTCAGGGAAAACTCAACAAGGTTAAGTGACAGTGAAGACTAAATGAAGTGACAATTTAAAAACTGGAGAAAGTCACATGGTCTCAGGAGTGGGATTTAAGTGCCATGATGGAGGGAATGCTACCAAAATTATCACCTGGAATGAGAAAATGGAGGAGATAAAAACTGAAATGTAGTGTATAAATGGAGAAAATGGAGATGCAAATGAAATCTGGAATGGAGGAGATAAGAAGGAAAATGAAAAGTGTGAAAACAAATGAAAACTGAAACAGAGAACATGAAATCCCAACTAGGTTTTCACCTTGACACTATTAAACTTGATACTAAAATAAGTAAAAGCTATCTTCTGGCCTAGGATAGAATGATTAAAGATTAAAAACATGTGACATTGACATTTCGTACATCATGAGAGCAAAATGCTTGGGATTTGATGGATAAAAATGCTGCACAGTGCACAGATATATGTACTTACAAAGTGTATTTCGGAGAGAGTCACCGAGTGCTCCCATGTGATGTTGGGGGAGATTGATCTGGTTCCTCTGCTAACAGGAAACTGTACAGGAGGGTAGAGGGCCTGTACCTTCAATGGTGTGCCTACAAGATAAAGGCTGTAAACACAAGCAAAGCATTTCAGTGTGAATGCAAAAAGAATACTGAAAACTTCTGGAATTGGCAATACAAAGTGATTATCAACAGTCAAACATTTTAAAATATTGAAGTTGTGAGTGGACTGATGAAATTCCAGTTTCCTTCAGATCATCCTTTGATGCCTGGAAAGGAAGGGAATCCCTTACTTTAGTATTAGTTCCACTGCCATGTAGCTACCTCACTAAAAGGATACGCTAGATTCATGACCCAACCAAAAATTCTAATAAATTCAGCTAACTGTTTCTAGAATGTAACATAAATATACACAAATAAACCAACTTGCTTCATCATACACTAAAGAGGGAACACTAATAAGGAGGGATTTACCAGATTAATTGCGAAGACTATCATTAAAACCAACAAACACACTAAAACAACACAAAACTTAGCAAATTGATAAATCTGCAGCAGCTTGATAGAACATGAAAGTTTTTAAAACATCAACACAACTCAACTATACAGTTATGCTTGAGTTAACGAACTTGAGTATTCTGACAGTTCCATCAGCATGCGTCACGCACGTGAGTGGCACAGCGATCTGTTGTTATGACAACCAGGTTTAACCTTGAAGTAGACAATAGACTGTGACAGGATTGTGTGGCCATGAAGCCTATTGACTAATTCAAGGTCAAACCTAGTTGACATGACAACAGACTGCTGTGCCACTTCCCTACCACATGTGTGACGCACACCGAGGGAAATATCAGAATACCCAAGTTACATTAATTCAAGTACAGATGGCAGCACAACTAACAGCAGAGGAGGGGATCTCATTCCAGTGCACATACAATCGACAATGGAGATGAACATATTTGAAACATGTTGTGAGTGAAAACTTCACCAATTCATTCACAATTAGAATGAGTTTTATAATGTTCGTACTTTCCCAAGGCAGCCAACATGAAGTGCAAGTTATCCTCGACACCACGCTGTGTCAAGGGAATATTCACACAGTCTGAACCCAGGGACCGCCTCAAAATGGCCTGCAACAGACCGTGTGGAGCCACCTCGATGGTAATGGCGTCCTTAGGTATGTACTTGCTGCCTTCCTCAAACAATACAGGACTCAGCAGGTTGTTGGTGAAGTATTCAGCTGAGGCGTACTGAGCAAGAGGTGTGGACCAGCGCTCCTCTGGTACTGAGGAACATATCCACAAAGAGGATCTCTTCTTGGGCTCAGGAACGACCTGAAATCACACAACACAACACTCAGCAGATTGTTAGTGAGGATATTCAATGATTCAGAGGCTTAAAATTTTGGAGAGATCTCAATATGAAATTTACCTACTCTTAACTGCAGTAGTTAGATGGCAAAGAAAGTAAAAAGTGACTAATAAACAGAATATTTTAATTCAAGGAAAATTGAAGCTAGTTGTTGTTAGCTAATGCTGGATTTCTGACAATGAAGTCATTAATCCTCTTGCTCTCCAATATTTTTTGATATTGAAGAGAGCAATAGCAGTAATAGTAACCGCTTTTTAGAGAGCACCATATTTTTATGTTTTGGTGGTCACATCGCTCTCTCACAACCCCCAGAATGTCTGGAGGACCACACCTGTCGTTGGTTTACGGGTCTCACCGACCTGACCGGGAGAGTTATCAAAGTAAATTCACCGACCATATCCTCTGATTACCAATCAGAGGACGTATTACATGCCATGACAGGTCAGCATGTTAGGGGTTAAGATTTTATAGAGAAATGGAGAGGTTGGAAAAATAAAGACTCCCTAGCTAGTAACAGAATCTAAAATAAGAACAAATTAGAAACTAAAAGCTTCACTTATCTTAGTAATATTGCAAATTCTTCAAAAGCTGACTAATTTCAAGTTGCATCCAACACATTTTCAAAGCTATACAAATAAGTTACCATAGTTACTGATGCTCAACTTAAAAGATTTATTTGTTGGCAACCTCTGAAAACAAAAACTTATAAATACAATCTATTGCAGGTATTTCAAAATTCATAACGTGGTTCCTGTTTTTTTAAAATATCTTTACCCAAACCATTAAATCTATAGATACATTTAATTGCATTAATAATTTAACCTATGAATTTATTTCATGATTAAATGACCAAAAATGATCCACCACAGTTGATTTATTAACTGTTTATATTTAATATTTCTAAAATGCTCTTTCATTCTGGTTTCTAAATGACGTTTAGTTTTACCAATAGAAACCCTATCACAATCCAAACAGCTAAATTGATAAATGCCAGATTTTTTATAATTTGGAATTTTAGCCTTTTTAGAAAAATTTAGTAAATTTTGTATATTAAATTTATTTTGACGGACTAAAGTTATTCAATATTCTACAAAATATTTTGTAAATATTTTATTAGCCCAAGAATGGTAAGTAAACTTTTTAAAAATACAATCATCTTACATTTTCTTGAGGGTAGAAGCTTTAAAACTTTAAAATTTACACGATAAAGTCACAAGATTTACTTTGGAAACAGAAAATAATGGAAGTCTTCCATTCCTAGATTTAAAAATCAAGAAACATGACAATAAATTGAATTTTGGTATTTATAGAAAATCTACTCACACTAATAATTACATAAAAAATAAGTTTTAATCCTTTTTCACGTAAATTTGCTGTTTTCAATAGTTTAATTTATAGGTTAATAAATATACCTCTTAATAAGGAAGAATTTAACACACAATATAACCACACTATCAATACTGCAGTAATTAATGGTTTTAATACAGATTTTATACATAAAAACTTAGAAAAATTTGAATATCAAAAGGCTGTTAAAGAAGTTTCTATCCTCAAGCAAATAAAAGATAATTGTATTTTTAAAAAGTTTGCTTACCATTCTTGGACTAATAAAAAATTTACAACATTTTTTATAGAATATGGAATAACTGGCCCCTCAAAATAAATTTAATATACAAAATTTACTAAATTTTTCTAAAAAGACTAAAATTCCAAATTATAAAAAATCTGGCATTTATCAATTTAGCTGTTTGGATTGTGATAGGGTTCATATTGGTAAAACTAAACGTCATTCAGAAACCAGAATGAAAGAGCATTTTAGAAATATTAAATATAAACAGATTAATAAATCAGCTGTGGTGGATCACTTTTGGTCAATTAATCATGAAATAAATCCATAGGTTAAATTATTAAAACAATTAAATGGACCTATAGATTTAATGGTTTGGGAAAAGATATTAATTTTAAAAAACAGGAACCACGTTATGAATTTTGAAATACCACCAATAGATTGTATTTATAGGTTTTTGTTTTTAGAGGTTGGCGACAAATACTCCTTTTACGTTGAACATCGGTAGCTATGGTAACTTGTTTGGACAGCTTTGAGAATGTGTTGAATGCAACTTAAAACTAATCAGCTTTTGAAGAACTTGCAATATTACTAAGAGAAGTGAAGCTTTTAGTTTGTCATTTGTTCTTATTTTAGAAAAATTTTAATTTTGTAGCCTGTTAGAAGCTGTCTCTTCCTTGGGGAGAGTAATTAAGATTGTATATAGCCTATTCTCTACCTGGATAGCTCATTAGGCACACAATCAGTTATTCATGCAAAATCAAAAATTGCCTATTATATTTTGGTTACAATTATATTATTTGAATAGATAACACCAAATATGTGGTTTTTTAAGACATTAACTTACCCATAAAATAAGACTGCTCATAACGGAAGAGAAAGAATGGAAAAACAGCACAAAAGAATAAAGAGCTTTTTAAAAGTTTGTTATCCTTTATCACTTTTTATGATAAATAACTACAAAACTAGACAATACCTGCAGATTCTTAAGACTTTATTTTTATTCCCTGTTAACTGCATTATAAATGCTAATATAACAAAAATTGATCATAAATACCTTTTTTAGAAAGTCGAGAAGTGCTGGCGCTGCTGGTTTAATGTAGCGACTGTGGTAAGCAATGTTGGCTACATTCACAGCACGAGCAAATATCTTATTAGCTTTCAGTTGTTCCACAAACTCTTCAACATCTCTGGCTGGTCCAGAAAGAGTAGAGCTGCTGGCGCTGTTGTGGCAGGCCACATCTATAGTCTCAGGCAGCATGCCGACCACCTCCTTGTATCCCAGACCTATTAATGTTAAACTCTTATTCACCTAACCTCACAAATTCACGTCTTTGCCTTCCAAATATACATACTTCATTACCTATTCTTGGACAGTTTCAAACTACTTGATTGGTTAGCAACACTTTACATGCAACGTCAACTCTGTATGTAGTTGATAAACATAACAGAATTTTAGGGACTCTTTATTTACAACACAATTATGGGTTGATTACAAACACATTTATTTATTTTATTGCAATTCAATATGGTGTAATACATGAATGAATGCAGTCAAAGGTAAACAAGTACATATAAGTAGCAAAAGACACAACAACAACAATAACAATAATAACAACAATAATAATAATAACAACAACAATAATAGTAGTAATAATAATAATAATAATAATAATAATAATAATAATAATAATAATAATAATAATAATAATAAATACAATAATAATATACAAAGAACTGATTAACCAAGTAGTAGAGACTAGGCACAATGAACTATTAACGGATTACAAAATGTATACATAACATTGACTTTTTGATTACTGAACTTTTAACCTGTTTAAAAATTCCTCTAATGAATAGAGCACATTAACTAAATAAGTTTGTAAAGCAGATTTGAATTTAGTGTAGTTTTCCCACCTTTTAATTTCTGCTGGCAGTCTATTGTAGAATTTTGCACCAGCGTAACTAGGCAGCTTTTCAAACAGGCTAAGTCTGTGCATTGTAATAGCCAAATCATTATTTCTTGTGTTGTGGTTGTGTATATCTGAATTTGTTTGCATCAGAAATTTGTATTTTATCATGTATAGTATAGTTTTATAAATATACAGGCTAGGTAGCATCATTACTTTATGCTGACGGAAAGCTTCTCTGCATGAGTCTTGCATTTTTAAGTTTGAAATATATCTGATTGCTCTTTTGTGTGAAGTAAATATTCTATTTTGGTATAATTTTGAAGTATTGCCCCATATTTCTATACCATATGACATGTGTGACTGAATGAGAGAGAAATAAATTATCCTATTACTTGCTGCTGGAACATAATTCTTTAGACACTGAAGAAGAAATAGATTTTTACTTATTTTTAATGTTAATTTGTCTATACGCGGTGTAAACGATAGTGTTTTATCCAGTGTGACATCAAGTAGCTCTATCTTGTCAACACTGTTGACTGATTTGTTGTTAATATACAATTGTACAGGCGTATTAAGTGTTTTGCTACCGAATGTTATCAGATCACATTTAGTTGGGTTTATACTTAAGTTTAGCATTGAGAAGTACTGCAATAGTTTGATAGCTATTTCACTTAGGTTTTCTTCCAGCATTAGGCTAGAGGAATGGCTGGCTGTGATGCGTCATCTGCAAAATGTCTAATTTTGTACCTTTATAGTCAGTTATGTCGTGCATGTATAGGATAAACAAAAGCGGACCGAGAATCGATCCCTGAGGGACCCCGTGTGTCAATTCCGTCGTAGTTGATATAGTATCACCATTTGTCGAATTCACAGCTACGTATTGTTTTCGGTTTGTCATGTAGGATTCTATTAATTTGTGTCCCAGACCTCTAATCCCCAGGACTGACAGTTTGTTCATTAGTATTTTTTTATCCACACAGTTGAAAGCTTTAGTAAGATCTAATAATCAGAATAATATCTAATATTATATAATATATCTAATAATATAATATTATATATTAATATATAATAATATATCCAATAATAATAATAATAATAATAATAATAATAATAATAATAATAATAATAATAATAATAATAATAATAATAATAATAATAATAATAATAATAATAATAATAATAATAATAATAATAATATCTTATCTAATATCTAATAATAAAATATTATATAATATCTAAGAATATATCTAATAATAATATCTAATATCAGAATAATAACATATCTAATAATCAGAAAGCTGTTGCATATTTGCCTGCGTCAATGTTTTTTATAATTTCTTCGATACATTCAATGACCGCAGAGATTGTCAATCTATTTTTTACAAAGTCATTTTGATGTTTAGGTATTAGGTTGAACTTGTTGAGAAAATTCATTAGCCTTTTGAAGATTACTCTTTCGAAAATTTTTGAGAGCGCTGATAAGATTGATATTGGACGGCAGTTGTTCAATTCTCTTTCGTCACCTTTTTTAAAGATTGGTATTACTTTTGCAATTTTTAGTTTGTCTGGGAAAGTTCCTTGTTCTAGACATGAGTTTATTAATCAACGAGGGGATTTACGATTTCTTGACTACATGCTTTCACTAATGACATAGGGATGCCATCGACACCAATGCTATTTTTCGCTTTTATTTGTTTGATTATATTTAGGATCTCATTTGCATCAGTTGGGTATATATACATACATCACATTTGAAATTGTTGATAAACTTTACTGAACATTTGTATATAAAAGGTTAACCTTATACTTGCATGTTTTGCTCTTATTAGCAGTGTCTCAACATAAACCAGCCCTAGTTTTGTATTGCTTTTAACCAAATATGACATGTGTGAACACAATATGTTCATGCTCCGGTACAATCTCAACTTGTTTCATGTATGCAGGCAAGCAGACAGAGCAATACAAACATCCATCACATTTGAAGGGATCTGATAAGTTTACTTACCAACTGCAGCCATTGATCCAGGAATGAGCTCTGTCTGTAAGGAAGCCAGACCACGATAATAAGCTGCTAGAATCATCTGCTCCTGTGTGAAGCAGCCATCGCTATATGCACAGCCCAGTTCTCCTACAGAATGTCCAATAATACCATCTGGCTTGATACCAATGGCTGTCAGCACGTCAACAAGTGCAATCTGTAATATATCATCTTCACAATCATTCTTCTTCATTTATTCAAAATAAAACAATCACTTTAAATGAAGCAATTCAAGTTTAGGTACAACATTCAGTTGTTTATAGCATAGAAATGAGTCCATATCAAGTGTAAACACATAAACAGAAGGTAATTATTATTTATTTATGCCAACAAACTTACTGTTGGTGTTTTTAAACACACAAGCCATGTGTGGGAGAAATACGAACTGGTTTGAGAATTCAATGTCATTTTGGCAGGTTGTCACCGTAGCTTAATGGTTAGAGCACCCGCCTGGTAAGCAAAGGGTCTGTGGTTGAAATCCCAGCTGTGGCATTGAATTTTTAAGTTCCAGTTCTACCTCTCATATATTCAGAATATTTTGAAAACTGCTAACACTACATAGAATTATGTTGCATAAATTTGATGTTTTACCAACTATACTTTTTATATAGTAAGTTTGGTCCACTTCTTTTGCCATGCCAGTTATACAAAATAAATTTAGTTAACTTTACAGGCTGTTTACAGAAAATTAAACATGTGCACTTCCTTCTTAATGTATCTAAAACATATGATTATTTAATAAAAAATCATTAGAACTGTTTCTAAGAAAATAAAAATTAATGAACATTTTTGCATATAAAGGAATTTTGGAAAACTCTGTATGTATCCTCAAACATAAAATTTGACATTCATCCAACATTCCCATTTTTATTTGAATTAGTAGCAATTGTTTTTATTAAGGACACCATTTTTTATGATATGGTGATTGCTTTATCCTTTTCCAACCTTTATTACGCATAAAGGAGTGCTCCTGCCATTTCTCATTGGGTCCCTCGGACCTAGTCAGGAGGTTCAAGATACTCAGATTTGACCTCAAAATATTGGGGGACACTGACACGCACCTGCACACGCACACACACACACTGCCTGATTCAGACGAAGATAAGAAATTCATGAAAGATGAAGTCAGTAACGCTCTAGCTAGTTTTGATAATAAAAGGTGCCCAGGGGAAGGTGGAATCAGCACTGAAATCCTAAGACAAGTGTTCAGAGTTTTTCCAATGTATGTGATGTCTATATATAATGGATGCCTAAAGAGAGGAAGCTTTCCTAGAAGATGGAAAAGAGCCCATTTAATACCAATTGTAAAACCTGGTAAAGAAGAAAGTCTTGAGTATAGACCAATAAGCTTATTAAACATATTGGAAAAGCTCCTAATCAAATGGAATAATGTATCATGTCCACTCCAAAGGCCTAATGAATGTGAATCAATATGAGTTCATCCTACAAAACTGTACAACAGATGCAGCTATAGCACTCAAAGAAACTGTGAGAGGAACCTCAAGGGAAGAAAAAACATTGCACTAGTGACTCTGGATGTTAAAGGCACCTTTGATGGAGCTTGGTGACCCAGCATTCTAAATACTTTGTGGCAATTTAAATGTCCACAAAACTTTTACCACCTGACAGCAGCTATTTTAGCAAAGAACAGCCATACAACAGTTAAAAACTTCAAACTGGGAAAATCAATGAGACAGAACATATGGTTAGACCCCAAAAAGAAGGCATTTATGTAAATATTTGTTGTAAATATGGTTTATTTTTCATGTTGGTAAGGATTTGTTGAGTACTACTGAAAATGTATTGCCATTTAATTAAGGAAATTGAAGCTATTAACAGTGAAGCAACAAGATTCTAAAGTAAGAACAAATTAGAAACTAAAAACTTCACTTATCTTAGTAATGTTGTAGGTTATTTTTTCAACCACTGACTCGAGTTTCAAGTTGTCTCCAACTCATTCTCATTGTATAGCTTTGGGAATGAGTTGGAGACAACTTGAAACTCGAATCAGTGGTTGAAAAAATAACCTACAACATTACTAAGATAAGTGAAGTTTTTAGTTTCTAATTTGTTCTTACTTTTGTGTATTGCCATTGTCTTAATTGTTAAAAAAGAAGTAATTGTTTAAAAATGTCATAAAATATTAAGTTACATGTCCAAATTTAATATGTATAAATATAAGAACCATGTATATTTAATGTTAAAAGTGTGGGGAGGATAGATAAAGATTGCTTGCCTAGCATTACAGGAACTATTAGGCGTGTAGGAGGGTTTCAAGGTCTACTTTGCAGGAGAGTGAGCGCATATGCATATGAATACAAAAGCATTACATAAAGAGGTGCCAATTTTTTTCTTAATAGCGTCTTGGAGACCGGAAAGGAAAGACACGTTTTGTGACAAGCATAGATACGGATGCTAAAACCAGTCTAAAATAACTGATAACGTGAAAAGACTATCAATGAAATATATTCAGGTGCAACGAAAGTTAATTTAATTGTAACGAGTGTAATATTCGACGAAAAAAGTGCAAATAAAAGTGATATAGTAAAAGTTACATCCTGTGTTCGTTCATGTTACCCGTACCACGACCTGGGATAGAAAAAGACTCTCTTAGTTCAACTCAAGTATGGCACCATCAGTTACTAAAGGATACTGTAGGCAAGACGCTGTGGACCAGCCTATGGAATATTCATTATAATTCACTGCTCAATCTTAAATTTTCAAAATTTACAACAGTATTGGCGTTTGCAGATGACCTTGTACTTCTCACTGCAGGGAGCACTATGTAGGAAATAGAAAGCTATATCAACATGGATCTGCAGAAAGAACAATGGATCAAAAACAACAAAACACTATTTAATGATAAAAAATCAGAAGTATTAATGATGTCTAGGAGAAGCAATCAGAAAATGAGGAACTACGTATATTCCTAAACAGTAAACCACTACAGCAGGGGGACAAAATATAATACCTGGGATTCATCACAGACAAAGCATTCAACTTTAAGGTACATATGTACCTTATGAGCAGAAAGGCGCCTTTCACTGTTAAAACGTCTAACAGGAATCAAGTGGGGATGTTCCAGAGCAACTCTTAACACAACATACAATGTATATATAAAGCCATTATTTACTTACTGCAGTGAAGTTCTTATAACAGCAAATACAAACAAAATTCAAAACTTTCAAAACCAAAGTCTGAGACTAATTACAGGTGCTATCAAAACCACACCAATAGCAGCTATGGAAATACTAACCAACCAATACACCATTGAATATGAAATAGAAAAAGCAGCTTTTATTCAACATGAAAAGTTGATCAGACTCCCATTCAATACATGGCACAAGAGAAATTTTACACATACACTAAAGACTCAGGAGAGCTTTCTTTCCAAAATTCAAGACATCAAGAAGAATATATATCTTCCTAATTCAAAGGAAAACTTCATATCTAAAGTCAATCTGATACAAACATTAGACATCACATATTATTTACACCTGACAGAAGAAGTTAAGAAAAGTGACACTCCAACTTGTGTTCTAAAATTATTGGCATTAGAGACAATCCATACTAGATTTCCAGAACATGAATGACTCCATATTTATACTGATGGATCATTTATATCAAACAAAGATGGAGCAGGTGCTGCAGTCACGTGTCACCTCTTTTCCTAGCACAAATCTTTAAGTTATAGAACTACCAACTTTGATGGAGAAATTGAAGTAATTTGAATGACCTTACAAAATCTTTTGTACAGAATTTCACATTTTCAGCAAGCAGTTATTCTCTCAGATTCCAGGGCAGCAATTATAGCAATTATTTCCAAGTTGTCACCAAAAAACCAAACAATTATAGAATGCTGGAAAATCCTTACCCATCTAACAGCACTTCAAAAACACCTAGTCTTCCAATGGATACCAGCTCACTGTGGACTGAGTGGTAATGAGAAAGCTGATTTTCTTACAAAAAAGGGTACCAGCAGTGTACAGAAGTCTATAGTTAATCTACCATTTTATGCAGCTAAAAGATTAGTCAACTCTGAATTCAAAAAAATTATTGAAAAATATTACTATGAAAAATCAAAGAATAAAAGATGGGAACTACCAAACATTCAAACAGTAATTCCTGAGTATCCTCGAAAAACAGCAGTTGCAACCTTCAGGTTGATGACAGGACATGATTGTCTGGCAAAACATTTAAACAGAATTGGGATATATTCTTCACCACTCTGTCCTCTATGTGATCTGCAAGAGGAAATGGACCGAGACCACCTTCAAATATGCCCGGCCACTTCTAGTGCCCCATCCATCAGTGAAAAATATTGGAGAGCAAGAGGATTAATGACTTCATTGTCAGAAATCCAGCATTAGCTAACAACAGCTTTAAGGCACATATAAGATACATAGGTAGCTGAAAGATGCAATAAGATAATTCACTCGCTTTGAAGGTCTGCAAAATTAAGTTGGGGATTAAAGCACGAGGCTCTACTAACAATGTACAAAGGAGCACTACTGCCGCTCCTCTCATGTGAAGTAGCGATCTGGAAGGGAGGGAGCCCTAACAAAGTAACACAACCAAATGTGAGTACAGAGGTTAATAATCATAAGATTAGCTAAGGCTTATAGAACAATTTCACATGAAGCTCTTTGTATAGTTACAATAGTAATTAATAAGCTGAATGAAGTTCTGCACATTTCGACTGTACATGAGACAGACAGACAGACAGACAGACAGACAGACAGACCATACTGTACTGTCACATGCACTATGAATGTTGTTGGACTACTAAGCCTAGTTATCAAGTTAGAGGAAATAGCTGGACTACAAGGAGATCCACACTTCAGGAAATCGATCATGACACCATATTACAAGAATGGAATCACCCAGAAAATTTTATTAAAATAAGGAAAGTCAACATAAACACACAATACAACTTAGATATTTACAGATGGAATTAAGAGTGAAAATGAGGTTGGTTCAGGCATTACTATTTTCACCAATCAAGAATGCATACACAAACTAAAATTCAAGCTGGATCCAAAATGTTTGAATATTCAAGCTGAATAATTGTAAAAGCAGTTCAGAAAGTAAGAGAACTTGGAGTTACAAGAAAAGAACAAAAATCCATAGCTGTATATACTGACAGTCAGATCACACTAGACTACTAGAAACTATACAAACCACAAAGCCTTAATAGAACAAATAAGAAAGAAAATGATAGAGCTACAATAAGAAGTGGGGGATCAAGGCACATGTTGGGTAGTATGCAAACGAACTTGCTGAAACAAGTAGCTCTAGACATGAGCCTTGAAACATCATACAACAGAATACCAGCAACTGTAATAAAACAGGAATTACCTACATAAAACAAGGGGGAAGGAGTAGGAAATGACCTCCAAAGGAGAGATAATAAAATCTCTTTTCCCCCACAGTTCATGAGAGATTAAAATTGAAACAAAATGTTACACCAAATTTCATTGTGATGGTGACAGGACACGAGCTAAGAGCTGAAGGAGTCTCTTCCGGCTGGTATCTCCCGTCACCAGTATGAAGGGAATCTTCTGCTCGTCGTCACTTTGAAGGGTCGGTATGATGAATTCTTTTCTCGTATAAAAGATCCGGCTAACTCTTTCGATGAACTGCGATGACTCTTTCTTTCCTATCTCGGTCGTGGTACGGGTATGAAGTATGTTCACAATTTGCAGCTAATAATTTTCCTTGAGACGCGATCCCCGTGAAAATTATATATTACGTCGATGTATTAACTTTTAGTCTTTCTAATGAGATAGTCTTCTTTGCTCTGGAGGCCACAATTGAAATAATATTAGTGTATTTATTATCACAATTTTATTCGTTAATATATATAACATTTACAATGAAGACAAAAGATAATCGCACTAGGCCAACTGCAAACGATATAATGCAAACAATCAAACAATGGGAAACAAAACACTCCAACACAACACCTACCATAATTAATAATACTGCATCAAATGCCCCTCATCACAGTATATGCAACTAATTCTATTTTGGGAAAATTGTTTTCAGCCATACAATGTTGCATGTACTGTGATGATCTCCCCACAACAATGTAATTGTACAACAATATAACAACTGTGTTGAAAAACATGTCATCGTTGAATACAAAAATATTTTCTCTTGACAATGTTTCGATTTTTTTTTTTTTTTTTTTTTTTTTTTTTTTTGCAACTTTCAGGGATTCTATGCCCCTCCCCACTAAAATTTGTTTTATGATTTTTCTTATGTGCGGTGGATAATGGCGAATAAGTGCTTCAATAACCTCCTGTTCACTCAACTGAGGTTGGAGTAGTTTCGATTTGTTCGCCAGTTTCAAAAAATACTCCATCATTGAAATACCACGTTTACTGTCATAATGTCCGGTAGCCAGTTCGACTTTAATCTGGTTTTGACGTCCCGGTCCCCAAAATCTATTTATAAAAAGGTTTCGAAACATACTATATGTTTCGTGAGACGCCAAAGTTAGTCTTAACCATTCCAATGCGTTTTTCTTAAGACAGCGTTTAACCACCATCATTCGTATCTCGTTCGGAATTCGTTTGATCCTAAAATAATCCTCCAGTTCTTTTATGAAAATTTTTGGATTGTCACCGGCTTCTTCGTCAAATGACGGAGGGGTTAGGTCATGGAACAAGTGACTAGCGTGACAATTATGGTTTTGACTAGGGGAGTGCATTGGCATAGCTAAATCATTCTCCTGAAAGTCCGCCATATTACTGTTATTGTCAAGTGCATCAGTATTGGTCATATTTTTGCATTCACTCACAAATTGATCATGATTGTCATTAACTCTATCAGCCTGTAGAGCAATCACAACTTGGGAAAGCCTTCCTGTAAATTCTTTTTCCTTTGTAACCGTTTCATTTATTCTATTTACATTTACATTGGCTTCCTCCTTTACTTTATTCAATTCTTCTCGCTGTGACTGCATCTCAGCGCTTATACCCTTTACAACATTTTCTAAACTATCAATTTTTACATCAATGTCATTTTGTTTTGACCTAATTCCATCTTGATACATTTTACAACTCTGTTCTACCACGACTATCTCTGTTCTCAATTCATTTCCTACCTTTGCAATTTTTGCATTCTGTTCTGCTAGTTTTTCATCAAATTCTTTACTTAATTCAGCTTTCATTTCTACCACTGTCTTCTCCTGTCCTAACTTAACTTCATTTATCAATTCTCCTAGCCTAGCTATTTCTACTGTGTTTGATTCCTGTCCTAATTTTATCACGCTTACTAACTCACCTAATTTAGCTATATCATTGTTACTTGATTCAATTCTTTCTGTACATTCCTTCTTACATAATTCAATTTCTTGTGACAATTTATTTATATTTCTGGCATTATCCTCCTTCAAATCTGCTACATCTGCTTTTAGTTCTGTTACATTTCTAACACTATCCTCTCTTAGTTTTGCTACATCTGCTTTTAGTTCTGTTACATTTCTAACAAAATCTGCTTTTATATCTGCTGTATTTTCTCTTAGTTTTGCTACATCTGCTTTTAGTTCTGTTACATTTCTAACAAAATCTGCTTTTATATCTGCTGTATTTTTGTTCATCGCTTCCAATATTTCTTTCAATCCTATTTCAGATTCCTTACATACTACATTCTTTCTACCTTCTACTGATAACTTATCACTCACTTCCCTCTCTACACTATCATTATCTTTCTCAACTTCTTCCATCTTCTGTACAATTTTCTTATTGCGTAGTATCATAAATTAGTACTAGTCTTACTTGAATTCTGGAGCACAAGAAAAAGGATACTCCGTCAAAATGTCTTCTTTTCACTCTTTGTCCAGGTACATATTTTTACTCTATACGCCTGTATTCGAGCCGTCGCACGTCTGGGCGCCAGTATGAAGGAGTCTCTTCCGGCTGGTATCTCCCGTCACCAGTATGAAGGGAATCTTCTGCTCGTCGTCACTTTGAAGGGTCGGTATGATGAATTCTTTTCTCGTATAAAAGATCCGGCTAACTCTTTCGATGAACTGCGATGACTCTTTCTTTCCTATCTCGGTCGTGGTACGGGTATGAAGTATGTTCACAATTTGCAGCTAATAATTTTCCTTGAGACGCGATCCCCGTGAAAATTATATATTACGTCGATGTATTAACTTTTAGTCTTTCTAATGAGATAGTCTTCTTTGCTCTGGAGGCCACAATTGAAATAATATTAGTGTATTTATTATCACAATTTTATTCGTTAATATATATAACATTTACAATGAAGACAAAAGATAATCGCACTAGGCCAACTGCAAACGATATAATGCAAACAATCAAACAATGGGAAACAAAACACTCCAACACAACACCTACCATAATTAATAATACTGCATCAGAGCATACGATTGTGATAGAACAAATACGGAGAGACAAAAGTTTCAAGATAGTATATTAAACAAAGGCTATCAATAACCAATTCCAAAGAAAGATATACTCAAAATCTTTAAAAGCAAGTTTTTAGAATTTGTAAACTCTGCTCAATTTGACCAAATTTAGGATGTACTGTCAACAAACATAGGCATAGATCAGGTACAATAGTTAAGTGTAAAACAGGATAAACAATGTATACACTATATATATAGTTTGCTCATTAACTATAACTATGTATTCTCTGTATTATGGAAAATGTAGTATCACAATTCATGTAATGGAACATGCTCTTAATGAACTATTAAAAAAACACATGTACACATGCACGCACACACACACACACGCACGCATCCAGTTTTTTAATTATGCTGTACGCAAGCACTCATGCCTAGAAATCTTGTGGTAAAAGTTTGGTGTCTTACTTTCCCTATCCTTAGTCCACTCTTAGAAAAGTCGATTCTTTTATCTACTTCAGCTTAAATAAGATTAATATTTACAGAAATAGTTTCTTTCAGTAGATATAGCAGACTGAAGTGATAATCAAATTTTTAAATAATGCATTACTATAGGCTGGCTTTAAAATTCCACTTTTTACATGGCAAGAGTAACAGATGAACGGCAACTTTACCATTTCAAAAAAGTATTATGTACTTGAAAATTTAAACCAATAGCAATCACTATTTAAGAAATGACTAATGCCAAAAAGAAAACCTCTGCATTTTAAGTATAGTAATATTTTGTGTATCTCTTACAGTTTACCAGTTATACAAAAGTCATTCAGAATGAAGAGGATCTCTGAGACCATTGCCAGAAAGTATACATTTTATTTATCATGTAAATATCTTCAAAATTGCTTGAGCCATTTTTCAGAAAACAAAAACTAAAGAAAAATTACCAATAGAGAAAGTAATTATTGATGTAAACAGTGGTTTGGTGTGGGAGGATTCTGTTGCATGCATTCTTGGTTGTGCTGTACATGCAATACTAACCTGTATGGCAGCAATGCCAACAAAACAGTGTAGGATGTTATCAAATATTGCAGGATCCTTAGATGTAATAATGTGCTTGAGGTCCAGTCCCTTCTCTGCCAAGACAGCGTGGCAGTTTTCTATTGCAGCAGCACACACTGGCAGCCTCATCAAATCTTCCCCCATCCCTGGCCATTGACTTCCCATGCCAGAAAAAACCAGCCAGATGGGACGTTTTGTGCCATTAAAATACTACAAACATAACGCAAAAAACTTTTGTTCATGTATACAAAAATGTATAATGATTTGTTTATAATCCATAAAAGAACTTCAAATTATAGACATTTTCACCTTTAAACTGCTAAGAGAATAACAACACTTCACAACTATTTGCCTAAAAATAAATAATTTATAATGTAATATTTAGCAATGCTGCACCACTGACACTATGTCCTGAATGCAAAGCATGTACTTCATGTGTCATTAAGTAAACGGGTGGTAAATACAACCTGACAATTATTTATTCATTTATTTATTTACTTATTTATTTATTCATTTATTCATTCATTCATTTATTTATGCCAACAAACTCACTGTTAGTGTTTTTAAACACAAGCCATGTGTGGGCAATGTTTGAGAAGTCTGTGGTTCAAATCCCAGCTGTGGCATTGAATTTTTAAATTCCAGTTCTACCTCTCAAACAACCTGACAAATCACCAAACATGTTATACATAATCCCCAGTATGCTTAGTTGGTTTCTTTTGGTAACACTTTCACCAAAGAGGACTGCTTTTTTATACAAAATATTGGCACTGATGAATACATTAATACAAAATAAGCTCTCTGGACAAAAACATTAGTCACCCTAGTGTGGATGCACAGACAAATTGTTAATCCTTTCCCGATGGTGCAGCGATCGAGTCATAAGGCACTAGTGATCATGTTGCAGAGTATGTGAACATTGTAAGGATGTGACAGAATGACAAAAAGGGGCAATAATGTTTGGGCATGCCTACATGGTGTGTGTTGATGTTTTGCAGTGCAGTGTTCAATGTGTCTACAAGCAGTGGTGCAATACGTATCCCCATGAAACGCAACATGAGAATTGTGGTGAGAAAAAGATCCTGACAGAGGGAGCCCTTGTGAATCAAAATTGCTTCCAAGCCCAACAGGAATTGCTGCAACACACATTTGGAGTCGGGTCAGTCACTTTGCAAGAGGCCATTGCTCACACAGGTACATAAAGCTGTGCACCTTCATTGCACATGGACAGTAACTGACTGGCACAATGTAATGTGATTTGGCAGATCACACATTTACCTTTGTTCAAATGATACTTGTTGAGTGCACTGAAGAGTAAATCAACATGTGCAAAGTGAGGTTGAAGGTCGAAGTGGAGCTGTGATGTTCTGGGGACGCTTTTTTTATCATGGATTGGGCCTGCTCATTGCGGTGACCACTAACATCAATCAACATGTTTATTTAAGTATTTTGAATGATCAGGTGTTACCCTTCACTCATCTCCACGATGAGTGTGCTATTGATACCCCATTTTCAGGATGACAACAAAGTTCATTGGGCTGGAAGAATATGTGACTGATTTCATTAACATTCCTCCAGCCTATTACATCTAGATTGGTCTGCAAAATCAGCTGTGGGACATGTAAAACACCAACATCAGCAGCATCCCTGCTGAATGACTCTTCAGCAAGCAGCTGAACCTTAATGCAATGTCTGTGCACAACCTTGTGGCTTCACCTCCTAGTTATCAAGGCCAAAGGCACAATTACATGCTATTAAATTATGCTTGTAATGACTTCTCTTGGAGTGACTAAGTTTTTGTTGGTGAGCTTATATATGCTAAAAGTTGAAATTCAAAATTGCGCATGAGAGACCACTTAATTTTGCTCAGAGGCCTCCTTTTCACCCTTGAGCTTCTTTTATGTGCCACAAATCTAAGACATGAGACAAGTAGCTTTACTTCCCTTTCAAAGGAAGCCATACTAAGGATCCATTGCCCTTTGCTGGGTTTGAACCTGGAACCAACACCCCACCCCCCCACATTTCACAATGTGAGAAGTAAGATAAAAGAGTGTTACCTGCATGTTTCTGAGTTTCTTCTCACTCTGAGGTACAATGGTGTAGCCTTTGAGGAAATTGTTAGGGTTGTTAGAATTGAATACTTCATGCAGCAGTCCTATATACTCTGTGTCCACGGGCAAGGCTTCCACCTAAACAACACAACAGTCACACGCTCAGCTATTCTCTGCCTGGCACATAGACAACATGCTGCAAATAAACAAGTACTTACATCTAATTTAAGAACAAATTCCACCTTGCAATATTAATAAGATAAGTGAGGCTTTTAGTTTCTAATTTGTTCTTAATTTAGATCCTGTTGCTTCAATGTTATTAGTAGGGCTCGGAAGTTCATGCCCTAAAAAACACTGAAATATGCATGCAAATATGCTCTTAAAAACTTGAAAATATGCCAAGAAATATGCACTATTTAATTAAAACAATTAATGTCCCTTTGCAGTGGACAAGACGAGTTAGTATAAATGATAAATCAAGTTATCTTATTCCTTAGAGGTTGAAGCAGAAGTGGTCCCGCTGCTAGTATTAACTGTTAAATTACAGTTCACAATTCAACATTTTATACAAATTTTCAACTGTAAAACATCGTTTGCTGTCTCGCAAAACACTTTTGTAATGTGAAAAACTCTCCACGTCACAAGATGTTATCGGGGCATATTTAAATGATGTTAACTGTTTCACAGAGAGTCAAGTATCTTGGTGTGACAGATGGTTTTCTTTCGAGGATGTCTCGAACATCGCGCATTTGTTAATAACCAGAATTTTTTGAAATTACATAATTCACTTTCTCTTTCACTTTTTGTCCTATGCTACCAGAAACCGAACTTAGATCACATTGTTTTTTCAAAGACAGTAAGTGATTCATGCAAAGGAGATCCTAAAGCTTCCAATGCCGTTACGGCTGTTGGTAAGAACGAAAAATGAGCAGATATGAAACTAAGACCCTCTTTTAACTCAGTGCCTCACAGAATATTTTGCACAGTTTCTATTGATGAAGCCTCTTTCGAGTACAATGAATTAAAAACCTCTTCGGCTATTTCTATGTGCTCAGCATAATATAAAACTGCATCGACCCATGTTCCCCATCAGTTAACACTGGTGCAGGAGGAAGTCGGATATTAGGTGCTGTTGATCTAAACAACTTAACTCTTTTAGGAGATTTAACAAAAATTCTCTTTGTACTGGACACAACTCTATCTACCAATGGGAAAGAATCATTGTCTCAGAAATGCTACCAATATGAAAAATATTATACAGATGAAAAAAGCATGAAAAAAGCTTAAAAAAAAGCACAAAAATCATTAAAATATGCAATATAGGGGCTATGGTATTGAAATCTTCGTGAGTTGCATCATGTGCAATACTACCAATATGAAAAATATTATCCATATAGAAAAAAATAATAAAAAATCATAAAAATCATTAAAATATGCAATATAGGGGCTATAACATTGAAATAATATGCATTTATCAAAAATCAAGAAAATATGCAGTTATATGCACCATAAAATCATGTCCAAATAACTGAAAATTCCATAATTCGTGCACATAATGTTGTTGTTAGCTAATGCTGGATTTCTGACAATGAAGTCATTAATCCTCTTGCTCTCCAATATTTTTCACTGATGGATGGGGCACTAGAAGTGGCTGGGCATATTTGAAGGTGGTCTCGGTCCATTTCCTCTGTGTACATAATGTTGTTGTTTTCTAGTGCCTTGCATCTGGCAATGAAGCCATTAGCATATAAAATTGCCTAAAGATGTCCCCACCCGGAGATCCGATTGGGGGATATGTACATAATGTAAAAGCATACATTTTAACCCCTACAAAAAAAACATGCAAATGCATGAACTTCCTAGCCCTAGTTATTAGCCTCATTTTTCCTTAATTAAGTACTTACATGCTCAAGCCATTTCTTTATTCCTTCTTCTGTCCTTGATGATAACAACACCAGTCTTGGAAGCTTGTCCTTATGAGTGTCCTCTGGTTTCTCCTTTCCAAACTTGCGTAGCAACGTATGTCCTGCTTTGCCGGTCATCTCTACAGTACTCACTCCCACATATTCACCATCAAATGCTGTCTTCTTTGTCACAACCTGAAATGCAATTTTTCATCACTTTCTCTACCCACTCTTTTTATTACTATATCCACTTCACATTAATTTTCGATCAACTTTGATTCAATAAGTTTATCACACATTTCAATACAGTTTAAATTATTCAAATGAAAGACCTACAACTAATCTACAAAAACATGTGAAGTATTGTAGAGGTCTTGGCTGATGATAAACAAGCTGTCGAAAAAGTTTTTAAGTTTTTAGTGGAGAGCAACATGAGTTTGAGGATTTGAAACTTGAGATATCTATAGTCCCTCTGAGCTTAAGGTGGGTACGCACATAAACATTGCGATTGTATCACTCCACCAACAAGCACGTGCGTTGATGTTCATTGTGCACAGCTGTTTACATCTGTTATCGCAACTGTCAAATTTTTCACTCTACCAGTGTGAGGTTAGAATTGCACTCGGCTCATATTTATTAAATAAACTACATTAACTATATTAACATCAGGTGTGGTCCTCCAGACATTCTGGGGGTTGTGAGAGAGCGATGTGACCGCCAAAACATAAAAATATGGTGCTCTCTAAAAAGCGGTTACTATTACTGCTATTGCTCTCTTCAATATCATCAGTGAAAAATATTGGAGAGCAAGAGGATTAATGACTTCATTGTCAGAAATCCAGCATTAGCTAACAACATATTTTCACTTTGAAATTTCACTCTTTGTATATCACAGCAGTTGAAGCATGCAATTAGTGCCGTGGCAGGAATTATATGTCCAAATGAATTGAGAGGATTTACATCAGTATTTGATATGTCAAGTTGTAACCACCTGATATCTGTGAATTTCCTACATAATGTAAATATCAAGGTTATATTTCTCAACCTGTATCCCAAGGCTATTCAAATCATAGGAAATATGTCCAAGGTCGATCGTAACCCCTTATAATCAATAACAATAGGTAATCAATAAGTGGCAGTTATTCGGTACATAACTAACAGGAATAAACAAGTAACCCGATAAGCATTATTCGCATTTTAAACCAAAAAGGTGAGTCGATTAATAACACTACACAACACTTACTTATAGTTTACTGGAACATGTTTTGAAGGCTTGACTTTCCTTCATTATCAACCGGACATCGACTAGTTGATAATGATAAAGTCAAGCCTTCGAAACATGTTCCAGTAAATTATAAGTGTTGTGTAGTGTTATTAATCGACTCACCTTTTTGGTTTAAATTGATTCTTAGAACACTGTTTTCAAACTTCCAAGAAAGAAAATAATTACTAATTTTAACAATATATTATTGGCAACTAATAACACTGGATTGTATTGCCAAAAGACATTTGTAAAATATCACGCATTGATATTTGTAATGTGCGATTGTATCAAATATTCCACAATATTTATGAGAGAAGTGTGAATTTAACTTGCACAAAAATCACAGAGATCTTGAGTCGAATAGTTTTGGGACCTCACATCATCAATATTTGTAAAAAGTGAAGATAATTTGTTATTATTATAACTTCATCGTAATAAAGTTAAATTGGTAGAAAATTGAATGTTTATTGAAGATATATTAATAATCACCATCATATATGCATGTGCTGACCCATGAATTGCCTGAAGATAAGAATCTCATCGCTAGATCTTCCAAAATAAAAATACCACCACATTTGACTACCCCATCGTGGGGCAAGTAAAAGCAGATAAAAAGAATAAAGACTTAGAAAACTGTCAAATAAAAAGGGCAAGATATGTTAGTCATCTGTCTTACTGATGACTGGACCTTCGATACATCCCAAGGACATCTTGACTTCATCTTCCCATCCTGAGGACAGCTCAATTTGAACATCTTATCTCCAGGACTGGATCTTCAACACGTCCCAAGAAATATGACTGAGTATTCAACCCAAGGACTCCTGGAACGCCTCAATGAAGGAAACACAAGATAAGAAGACAACAGAAAATAGGACAAAACCTTTTTCTTTCCAATTCTAATCTTTTTATTAATGAAACTACTGGGCACAAAAATAATTAATCCATCAACTATAAGCAAAAAAAAAAAAATGGAAAGAATGGAAGCAGGTGCAGTAGAAGAGGTTGAAATATTGCAAGCAGTAAAAAGGGAAGTAGTGGTAGTGTGTGAAAATCAAATGATGATGTCACAAAAAATGATATAAGAAATAACTGGCTTCAGGGAAGAAATTTAACATTTATGTCAAGAAATAACTGGTTTAAGGGTAGGAATTAAGCAAGACTTAGATGAAATAATATCTAGCTTCAGATAAAAAATAGATGAATTAGGACAGTGTAGAAAAGTAGAAATAGAAGAATATAATGACAGAATAATACAACAAGAAATTAAAATGAGAAAGAGTATGGAAGTATTAAAATCAAAGATATAGCATAACATGAGGTTAGTTTAGAAGACCAAATTGCTGGCAAAGGAATAAAATAGAAAACAATGATAAATTCATATCCAAAACAATGTACAAGATTCTAAAAATGTGGGTAAAGGAAATAAAGTAGAGCACATAGGTAATGAAACAAATGCAACAGGAACTGAAATAATAGCCCATAGGAAAACAGAAAATGAAAATATTGTAATATATGTATAACCAAGAAGCCGACTCTCCTGTGAAGTTGAGGAACAAGTTAGGTTATGTAAAAACAAAATACATAATAGTAATGAAACAGAACAGTGAAATGGAAAGCGTAATGTGTAAAGAAACAATTATAACAGCAAATGAAATTTACAAAACAATAACCATAATTTCAGCAAAAACAGCTGATGGAATTGTAAGTCCCGAAAAGCACACACATAAAACTCAGCACAATTGCAATGCAAACAAGCTCAAAGCCGTACACAGAATACACACAACTTTAAAAGATGCAGATTACAACACAAGAGAGGAGGGGCAGAATACCCACAGTCACAGAACTTTAACAAACGGAAAAAGAAACATAGTGGATGGTTCTGATATTGTGTTTGGCGAGAATTCTACTGATTCTGCCAGACAGATTGCCAGTATATGGGATGCAGGCAGTGGTGGTCAGCTTGTCTGATGTTTGTTACGATTGTGGTTTATCTTTTCTTGGCCTTGGAGATTGAGGATTCAATATCATCAACGGAGTAGCCGTTTTGGCAGAAAGTGTGTCTCAGGTGCACCTTTGAAGATCAAACACCTAGTGAGACCAGCAAAGGACAAACTGGACCTTAATGTACCAGGGGTATACCGTATCCCCTGTGAATGTGGGATGCCATACACAGGACAAACCGGCAAGACCATTTCCACCAGAGTCAAGGAACATGAATGGTCCATATGCTTAATGTAGCCTGACAAGTCAGGGCTAGCGGAACACTGCTTTGAAAAAGACCTCAGAGCTAACTTCAAAGGAACGATCATTGTGGCAGTTGTGGCAGTTTCTGGGAATGGAGGATTAAGCAGGCTCTGTTCATCTCTTCCAAGAAGAGCACACTGAACCGGGACACTGGAGTGCAGTTTAGTCCCTCCTGGAAACCGGCCTTAAAGTTGGAGATCGACCGGCTCAGAAAACACAGATTCCAACGGAGCGGTGAACCACCTCCACATTACACTGGGTGTTTTCTGCTCGGTCTGTACTAGCGGACAGTACATATACTGGTCCTTTCACTCTTAGTCATTCATCATCCTGATGATGGGAGAGATGCACACAGCCAAAACGTCAGCGAGTGAGTGAGTGAGTGAGTGAGTGAGTGAGTGAGTGAGGGATTAGGGTTTAAGGGCCCGTCGACAGCTAGGTCATTAGAGCCCCAAGTCAAAGGATAAAAAAACCGAAAAAACTCACCACCACTTAAAAGTCAAAGTTAAATATTAAAACGGAAGCTAAAACAGATAAAAGGTAAAACAGTTAAAATGTAAAACTTGTCTAAAAGGTAAGCTCAAAACAGTTAATACGTGTAAAGTGATCTAAAAAGGTAGTTTTATGAGGTAGAATCAGAACTGAAAAATTGTTAAAACTTTGCACCCCTAACACCAGATGGCAGCAGGAGTGTGGCAGCTGAGAGGTGGAGAAGGAGGAAGGTAGCTCAGGCACCCAACAGCTGAGGATGAGATCAAATCATCTTGAAAACATGTCAGTTTTTCCAACATTTTAAAGTAAAGTTGATTGTAAAAAAGTGACTCAAGTGACTGAAAAATTCAAAGTCAAACATGAACACCTCTTGAGCGCTACGGATGTAAAATCATGTCCATTTAAAATGGCAGATAAGCACTATGGGCGTGTATACACGTCCTGTGCATTTGTGCATTTTACCCTTATTTATCCCTTATCTAACTCAACTTATTTTAATTTTCCCTTTATGAAACATTTAAGTAAATTCTATATACTTTACTGGCTTACCTTTATGTTTCTTGTGCAGTGATATGCCTCAAAACAGGGATAAACACACAAGGGCACATCTCCACATTCGCGAATTCCCTTCTTGCGGCACACAAAACACTTTCGAGATGGCCGGGACTTCTTTGCTGTTGGTGGTATCCTTTTAGGATAATGTTTTCCCCTAAGTCTGAGGGGTGCAGGGGTTTTGGATTTTCTACCCCCAGTATGAAGAGGCCTCTCATCCTGGTATTGTTCAATTAGGCTGCGAGCTATTGATAGTCAGAAGTCCAGGTAGGTCATTGCCTTGTGTGGGTTTAGAGCTCTCCAAATTACCAAACAATTGTATATGGTTATATCCAGTTGGTGCAAAAATACCTTTTTATACCACTTCTCACTTCAGCTACAAGCAGGAAAGTATATGTATGTATTTCAAGAAAGAAAGAGACGGAGCCTGCTACCCAAGTTACGAAATACGCGTAACGGAAAGTCTGATGACTCACAGACCACGCATACACTAGTGCTTTATTTCACACTAGGCTTTGTTTTGCTGACGCACACAGGCCACACATACAATGGGTCCACTACTGTTTCTTTCAGAGAACTTATATTAAGATGCTGTCGACAGAGGAAAGTTAACTTTTCACCACAGTGAAACAAAATAGTGTCAAATAAGTAAAATTGAAGCTATTAACAGTGAAGCAACAAGATTCTAAAGTAAGAACACTTATCTTAGTAATGTTGCATGTTCTACTTGAACAAGCTAACCCAGGGTTTCAAGTTGTCTCCAACTCATTCTCAAAGCTATACAAACAAATTCGTTACCAAAGCTACAATCTTTCATTTTTTTCTGAAAACAAAAACAAATACTGATATTCAATTATTTATTTATGCCCACAAACTTACTGTTGGTGTTTTTAAACACACAAGCCGTGTGTGGGCAAAGTTTAAGAGGTAGAACTGGAACTTAAAAATTCAAATCCCAGTTGTGGCATTGAATTTTTAAGTTCCAGTTCTACCTCTTAAACTGATATTCAATTTTTATTTACCAATCTCTGAAAACAAAAATTTATAAATACAATCTATAGATGGTAATTCGAAGTTCATAACATGGTTCCTGTTTATTAAAATAAAAATTCTTTCCCAAACCATTAAATCTATCGGACCACTTAATTGTTTTAATAATTTAACTTCTGGATTAATTTCATGATTAAATGACCAAAAATGATCTGCCACAGCTGATTTATCAGTTTGTTTTTCTTGCTAATCTTTTCATGAGTTTTTTTGAAATTCAAATTATAAAATCATTTCCTCTAATTTTTAAAATATGGTATAGATATATGGATGACATTTTTGCTGTTGTTCCTAAAAAACAGATAAATGACGCTTTAAAACTTTTAAATTTGCAAGATAAAGCTATACAATTCACTTTGGAAACTGAAAATAATGGATTCCTTTCATTTCTGGACTTAAAAATTAAGACATAATAATAAATTAAAATTTGGTATTTACAGAAAGTCTACTCACACTGATAATTACATAGAATATAAAAGTTTTAATCCATTTGCACATAAATTTGCTGTTTTCAATAGTTTAATTTATAGGTTAATAAATATACCCCTTAATAAAGATGAATTTGACATAGAACGTAATCACATTATTAACACTGCAGTAATTAATGATTTTAATACAGATTTTATACATAATAAAAAGATAAAAAATTTAAGTATCAAAAAGCTGTTAAAGAAGTTTCAACCCTTAAAAAAATAAAGGATAATTCTATTTTTAAAAAGTTTACTTACCATCCATGGGCCAATAAAAAATTTACAAAAATGTTTAAAGAATATGGAATAAATTTGGTCCCTCAAAATAAATTTAATATACAAAATTTACTTAAATTTTCTAAAACAGATACAATACCAAATTTTAAAAAATCTGGCATTTATCAATTTAGCTGCTTAGATTGTGATAAGGTTTATATTGGAAAAACTAAACGTCATTTAGAAACCAGAATAAAAGAACATTTTAGAAATATTAAATATAAACAAACTGATAAATCAGCTGTGGCAGATCATTTTTGGTCATTTAATCATGAAATTAGTCCAGAAGTTAAATTATTAAAACAATTAAGTGGTCCGATAGATTTAATGGTTTGGGAAAAAAAATTTATTTTTAAAAAACAGGAACCATGTTATGAACTTCGAATTACCATCTATAGATTGTATTTATAAATTTTTGTTTTCAGAGATTGGTAAATAAAAATTGAATATCAGTATTTGTTTTTGTTTTCAGAAAAAAATGAAAGATTGTAGCTTTGGTAACGAATTTGTTTGTATAGCTTTGAGAATCAGTTAGAGACAACTTGAAACCCTGGGTTAGCTTGTTCAAGTAGAACATGCAACATTACTACGATAAGTGAAGTTTTTAGTTTCTAATCTGTTCTTACTTTAGAAAATAGTGTCATTTTAAATTGATTTGTAAATGCAGCTCTATTTTGCTGATGATGTACATATATACTGCATATAACGAGTTTTACATCAGTTTTTGTTTCATTAAAATAACTTAATATTTACGCAAAATACAGCTGTGTATTTACGAAGCACTTTTAGCGCATTTAACAATTTAAATGGTTGCGCTGGATATTGGGTAGCAGTTCTCAGGCCGCAGAGGTTTTAAATGCCCAGCGCTCAAGAGATTAATAGTGCCTCTATTTTTAATATTTATTTCTTGATGTAATATTTACAAAAATGGTGCTACACATTTTCAATGTCCTTTCGGAATGAAATCTAACTCTATTAGTATGAGTAACTCAGAATAACTTGTCTGAATTTACAGGTGTAAATTTTACAACTGTAACGAAATCTTGCAAGTAAATTAAAATAACTCAAAAATACTTCTTGCGATAATGAACCTGATAGCAAAGGAGTTTTTATTTTGTTGTTTAACGACGCTGTCAATTGCCAGGATCACATCAGCGTCGCCGGTGTGCCGGAATTTCGTCCCGCAGGAGTTCTTTTACATGCCAGTAAATCTACTGACATGGAGCTGTCGTTTTTAATCACACTTAAAAACCATCGGCCTAGGCCGGGTTTGAACCTGCGACCTTGGGGACAGTAGGCCAGCATCTAACCAACTAAGCCACCCAGACCGACAAGTTGCACCACTAGTGAATACTACATAACTATAACATAAATATCATTTAATAATACATTATAATTACATGCTCACTTGTCTTGTGTGGCTATGTATGGAGCAGGCTGGTTGAAGTTGATGTAGTCTGTCCAACACACAAGCAGCAACTTGACATTACGTACCTGCAGTTTGCCCTGTGCTACATGTGTGGCTATGTATGGAGCAGGCTGGTTGAAGTTGATGTTTGGTGGGATGAAGCCTGTCTGACACGCAAGCAGCAACTTGACAACAGAGCAGTGGTTGGCTCCTGCATCACCGTGACCCATGTTGGACTTTACTGAACCAATCAGAAGAGGTGATCTGCGATCTTTCAGAAACACTTTCTCCAGTGCTTTCATTTCTTCCTCTTCTATGTGCTGCAGGATAAAGTACACATTCATTTAATACCACATTTTTCTCTCGCACTGATCAATTTAAGATACAAGACTTTCTCTACTGATTCTTCTACAAACTATCCCTACAAAAATTTATTCTTATAGCTACTTCTTGTTAATTGTGATAAATTATCATTACAAACTTACACATTTTTTAAACATTTACTAAACATAATGTGTATTAGTGTACAAGGATCATAATGAAAGCCATGAACAACAGTTCTTAAAAACTTAATCTTTAGTTTTTATACAAAACAACTACATCATCTTACAGATGTTTCTGTCACTTTATATCATAATCTCCATCTCTTTGCACACGTTTTTCCCATTGTTCTGCAAGTTTGAAAATACCCTTAAGATAGAGATCCTCTTTGCACACTTGCCAAATGTAAGTTAACAAATTCATTCCAACAGACACGCTAGAATCCAATTATTATTTAATACTATTTTGTGGCTACACAATTCATTTTAACAACAAATAGTAACAAGAATATCTCATCTTCTGAAGCTCTACCCATCTATGCTAATTACAGAAGTAAATGATGAAGGAATGGTTACATATTGACAATCAAACATCCAGTCAATTTTATTTTTTATTTACAGAAGTATGCACTATAGGGGAAATTGATAAGAGAAACTTGTTTCAGCTTATCGTCAACAATTTGAACTTTAAAAATAAGTTGCTCATAACTTCCAGTTTGGACCTTGTATACTAATTAGCGAAAATCATAGTTTTAAAGCAGTTATGTATTAAATAATTCTAATGGTTTTCGCTAAACACAACAGAAATTTAAAGGAAATGATTAAGAGATATTTTATAAGTGTATATTTGTTTGTCATTATACATTTCAATTACTAACATATTTTTATTTAAAATTTCATTTATATAACACTGAAATATTTGAATCTGCAATGGAGTTATGCATTCATAATGACACAAAATGTTAAAAATTAATCATTTTGAACATATATTAAAAATACAATTGAAATCAGAGAATACACAAAGAATGACCCTCTCAACAAAAATACTGTGATAGAAAATAAACAACAAAAAGGGATAATTTAGGCAGACTATGATTTGTATGTTGTTGTAAATATATTATTTTAATGAAAATTTTATTTCTACAAAGTTTAAAATTTTGAATATGAGAACTTGTTTTATGGTCCTTAGCAACAAGATGATAATGAATACATATAAGTAAAATTAAATTATTATTATTATTTATTTATGCCAACAAGCTTACTGCTGGTGTTTTTAAATACACAAGCCGTGTGTGGGCAATGTTTGAGAGGTAGAATCAGGACTAAAAAATTTACTGCCACAGCTGGGATTTCAACCACAGACCTTCCACTTTACATGTGGCTGCTCTGACCATTAAGCTACTGTGATAGCTTGCCAGTATGACATTGAATTCTCCAACCAATTAGTATTTTTCCTGGAAGACCACAAAGGGAATCTCACAGATAAATACTCCAAGGGAGACTTACAATTGCATGTAAAGTGGAAGGTCTGTGGTTCAAATCCTGGCTGTGGTATTGAATTTTTCAGTTCTGATTCTGCTTCTCAAAGAGTCAATTTTTTGTATTGTTAATAAAATTGTTGTGTTAGCAAAGAGAAGCAAGTGAAGCACATACAAGTATATTGTGCATTTTTTCTGAGGAAGCAATTGGTAATTAACTAGTTACCTTCAATGCATTTCCTTCAGCCTCCAGGTAGCTCACCACACTTGGGTCCACACCACACCTGTTGTACAGCTCCTGCAGAAGATCTGCATACTGAATGTTCCTGGGCTTCACTAAAGGACTTTGTCTGTTCCCATACATGGCAATGTCAGAGTCCACTATTGTTGCATAAATCCTTTTGGCATGCTTTGCTTTCTGAAGCAAGAATACTGTGGCACATTCACTTCTTGCATATCCGGAACCTGCCAAAAATACAAGTGTAACATACCATAACAGGGACTTTAAGCACCCTTTTCCACAAACTTCTACTTTCTTCAAAATATGGCCAAAGTATTCATGTTTGAAGTACAACAAGATATTAAATCTACACATAACACTACATTGCAGGTATGTTCTGGTAGGCACTAGACGTTTTAGGAAACGATCTGATCTGTTACATTCTATGTTATACTACATATTTGCTTGTAGGTACAATGGTAATATGAGAATACAGTAGACTTGATAATATTTATTGCAGCCATACTGGCCATTTAGTATGTGAAGTATAGGATTTTACAAGTTGTGTTGGATAAGCCCAAAGAATTATTCTTATCACTACAGAATTTCACCAACGAACAACTCTGATCTCATCCTACAGTTTAACACATGATATCTCTACACTGGTCACACGTACCAAATGCGCAGCTTGTGGTGAAACAGAGAGTCCTGTCACTGAATGGCATAATTCATAATCTCCTTAAGTCCAAACACAGCTTGTCATGGCATGATCCTGAGTGGATCCTAATATGCTGGCATTGCTGAGAGTACAACTTGAGTTGCAGCTCTTCCACACAGAAGGGCTATTTGGCCAGTTCATATACAAGAGACAAACCACACTTTTCAAGCATGTGGCCTTCAGTTTCTCTATGTGCCCACATACTTTCCAGTCCATATGTCACAATGGGGTCCACTTTGAGGTCAAATAGTTGTACAGCTGTTTCCAGAGAGTTTGCTTATTGATTTTATATTGCTTATGCAGTAGACTCAATTGATGTTTTAAGAGCTGATTGCTATGTGATGAGTTTCTAATTCCATTCTCCTTGCATAACCACAACAAAATAACCAATAGTGATTTTCTTCTTGAAAAATGTGTAAGTATTTGAAAATTCAAACCAATTACAAACAATATCTTGGAAATGGTTAACATCACAAAAACTTTTATTTGGCATAAGTTGTGTACCTTGACGAGGTCTATATTTTTTCACTAACATTTTGTCCATTCTCTTACACTTAACCAGTTTTGTAAGTCATCAAAAAAAATTTGATGTATTGCACTCACATGACTTTCTCTACTCATGTACTGTTTATTCTTACAAACTCCCATTCCTATTTAATTTAAAAGGTGAGTCAATTAATAACACTGAACAACACTTATAACATATTTTTCCGGAACGCGTTTCGAAGGTTAACTTTCCTCCATTATCAACCGGACAATAACTGGGTCTCCATGGTGTTTCATGGTGCGGTTGGCGATGCTTCTTCTGATGTTTCTTCTGGTAACGGTTCAAGGAACTTGCTGAAAATATCTTTCTGAGGAATGTCAAAATTAAATACTCAGTTTTTATTTTTTAAAATGAAGATTTGTTCCCATGTGGACAGTTCTTCTTTTCCAGTTATGTGTTTGAGAAGTTTCGGTTCTAGCTTTATGTCATGATTTTTTGTTCAAAAGTGAAACCAACTGCTGATTTTTCTAATTGTTTACTCTTGATGTTCCTAACGTGTTCCTTGGATCTAATTTCTAAATTTCTTTTGGTTTTTCCTATGTATATTTCATTACAATCACTGCATTCAATTTGGTATATGCCAGAGTTTTTGTTAGGTGGAATAGCATCTTTGATGTTTGAAAGTAGTAGGTTTTTTATGGAGTAATGGTTTACTGGTGCTAGCTGAATGTTGTATTCCTTGAACACCGTTTTAAATTTATCAAAGGCCCATGGATGATATGTGAACTTTTTGAATGTTATTTTTGTTTTTGCTGCTGTGAGAGTTGTAGCTTCTTTTAATAATGTTTTTCTTTTCTGTTCATTTTACTTTTTTATCTACTAATTCTTTGGGGAAGCCGTTTTTTGTGCTATTTCAATTATTTTGTAATATTCTGTTCTGTATTCTTCTGCTGATAGAGGGATGTTCACCAATCTATGTGTTAAACAATTGAAAATTGCTTGTTTGTGGCTTCTTGGATTGTAACTATTAGCTTTTATGTAGTTGTCTGTCTGTGTTGGTCTTCTGTGAACACCGAAATTTATTCTATCCTTGTTTTTGATTAATTTTAGATCTAAAAATGGTAATTTATTATCTTTTTCTACTTCCACAGTGAAATTTATACTTTTGTCCTGTATGTTCAGAAGTTTTAATGCATCACTGATGTGTCTTTTTGGAACTATTGCAAATATGTCATCTACGTATCACTGCCAGAGTTTGAACATCCACGGGAAACCTTTTGTGATCCTTATTTCCAATGAACTCATGTAAATATCTGCTAAGAATGGCGAGAGAGGGTTGCCCATTGCTAAACCTGAAGTTTGACGGAAATACTTTGTTTGGAACTGGAAAAAATTTTGTTCTGTGCATAATTTGGTGAGTTCTATGTATTCTGCAATTTCTGATTATGACATTCCAAGTGATTTGAGCCAATTTTTGATCAGTGATGGGAGTTTTTCTATTGGTATACTGGGGAATAGTGACTCTACGTCAAAGGAGACAAGGGTGTCCTGTTAATTTGAAGTCTTTGATGTGTTCTATCAGTTCATAACTGTTTCTTATGCTTAAACTTTCGAATTTAGGAAATGAATTAAATTTATTAGATAGCCATTTTGCCAGTTTGTAAGTTGGTGAATCTGTTGATTACAGGACATGATTGTCTGGCAAAACATTTAAACAGAATTGGGATATATTCTTCACCACTCTGTCCTCTATGTGATCTGCAAGAGGAAATGGATCGAGACCACCTTCAAATATGCTCGGCCACTTCTAGCGCCCCATCCATCAGTGAAAAATATTGGAGAGCAAGAGGATTAATGACTTCATTGTCAGAAATCCAGCATTAGCTAACAACAAGTTGGTGAATCTATGCTGCTAATTATGGGTCTCATGGTGATGTCAGGCTTGTGTATTTTGGGTAAACCATAGAGCCTAGGTATGGTTGGGTTATTTGGTTTAAGTGCATATTTGTTTGGTATTATGCTGGAATTTTGTATAGTTTTTTCAAAGGTTTGAACACAAGTGGTTAGCGGGTTTTTACTCATTTTTTCATAGTTACTATCATTTAGCATTGTTTCCATTTTTTCTATGTAATTTGATTTATCCATTATTACTATTTTGTTCCCTTTGTCTGCCTTTGTGTATACTACGTTTTTATGTTTTAAAGAATGGATAAGATTTCATTTATTTTTGTGACTTGATCTGTATTTTAATTCTTCTAAAATCTTTTTGCACTGGGTTTTTACTGAATTTTGTGTAGATAATGGTAAACACTGCATTGAAATATTTATATCTGCTATATAGTCTTCAATTTTCATAGAAAAATGGATGCACGTTTTTAAACCTTGATTCATTCCTATCTTAATATGAAATTACCTTATTGCTTATTTCCTTGTAGGTACAAGGGGAATATGGGGAATGCAGTAGACTTTGAGCATTACTCAAATGTTTTAAAGCTTTCAAATTCCATTCTCTTTGCATGGTTAACATATAAAAATGAATAACAATGTTCCATCTGGCAGAAGTATAACATCTATAAAACTCACACAAATAAGAAATATCTCCAAAATGGTTCACTCAAAAATATATATATTCAGACATAAATTGAGTGTTTTAGCAAGATCTACATTTTTGGTATAGTAAGATTTGGTCTATCTTTTATGGTTTACCAGTTATACAAAAGTCATCCAGAGTAAACAGGACTACATGGGCTAAAGCCAGAAAATTCAAAATATACATTTCATTTGTCATAAAAATATCTCAAACATATGGTGCGGTTTTTGCAATTATTAATACGGAATGTGCTGTGCTATGAGACTCCTTTTCTATCTAGGTCGTGGTAACGGATGGAATGAAAAATCACACGATGTTTCTTCACCACAATGTATTATTTTATTAACACTTCATCGATACTTTACATTAAATAATTCCTCTCAGCACCATTCTAAATGATTTAAAACGCTTCCACCTTCTCATTTAGTGGGACCAATGCTTGATGAAAGTCTGGTGAAAATTCTATGTTCACACTACCTAAATATGTCCTTTCACTTCGCTTACACACACGCGAGTGGACAGTTTATGGCGTTCTCACGTGACACCGCCTATTTCGTATACATCCGCGTATGCGTCCATCAAATAGTTCTTTCTTGTTAGGGAAGCGATCCCTAACCATCCTCCCTTACTTTTATTATGGAACACATACAACTCTAATATTTATACATATATATTAAAATCAAATATGGAAAGATTTATGACGTCTTTGGGCAAACTTAGTTGTTCGTAACAATGAACATTTTTAACACGTTTTCGCCATTTAACCAAATCATACCAACATCAAAAAACAAATTACACCTTTAACAAACATTCACATGAACGATTTTCTTTTGGGGTCTTCTAATATTCTGTCTCACATATAACATTTTAATCAAAATCGTTAGAGCCATTTTTAAGAAAATCAAAATTTTCAAAAAATTATCCTTGTAAAGGGTAGTTTAAATTGGAGCAATTTTCTTCAAAATCTTCATGTCGCATCCTTGAAAGAAAGATATTAAACTTAAATACCAACTTTGGTTTTTAACCGACTTTTCGTTTTTGAGTTATGTTGCCCACAGACTGACAGACATGAATGCGCACAGCACACAAGCACGCGCGCACATGCATGCACAGACACACACACACACACACACACACACACACACACACACACACACACACACACACACAATGTTTTATCAAAATCTGCATTTTTTGTATAGTAGGATTTAATCTATCTCATGCAGATTACAAGTTATTCAAAAATCAAGAGTAAACAGGACTACATGGGCTATAGCCAGAAATTTCAAAATATATATTTCATTTGTCATAAAACTATCTCAAACATGTGGCATTTTAATCAAAATTGTTAGAGCCATTTTCAAGAGGATCAAAATTTTCCATGTAAAGAGTAGTTTAGGGTGAGGGAATTTACTTGAAAATGGTTGTGCACCATCCTTATAAGATGCTCAACTTAAATACAAAGTATGGTATTAAATACACCTTTTTTTATTGTGTGTACATATGCACACATGAGGCCATTTTCTAAAGAGGCTCTTTTTGGATTCTCAAAACATGTACTGCCAATGAAATCTATAGTCAGCACTAACCAAGAAGGGCATTGACAGTAGAACACATGGCAACAGAAGGAATGGACAACTCATAGCTATTAGAGCTAAGACATTTCCATAGCAATGGTAGATACAATAGCCTCGTATACCTCCTATATATAGGCAAAACTAAAACAAACATTAAAACCACAGGAAACAACACTTTCCAAGAAACAAATAGAAAAATCAGTTACAGCAAACTGCAAAATCTATCCTGAAGTGACTGTATTGGAAAACATGTGGGAAATATCCACATCATCAAAAGGGAGAAATACGATATGTTATGAACTTTTGAACAATGTCAATAGTTTCATCACAAGAAGACCAGATGCCACTTCTGCAACCACCAGTGAGATCCAGGCTGAGAATGGAAGCAATAGCTTCTGAAACGTGCTCCATATGACAGTCACAAATCTGGCTCAACAACCTTTCAAGTACTGTATCAGCACAACACAATAGCTACGTTGGGTGAGGCTTCAATATTTTCAGTAGTAACAATATGGTCTGGCAATTCATTGTTCCCCAATTTGTATGTGATGAAGGGGTTCCCAGTGTGCTTGAGGTCTACAGATTGCATCATTGCAAGACCTAAACATTGATACAATTTCTATGATTAGTGAATATATTCAACCTGTATATGACTGTGTGGAAAGATTGAAGAAGCAAACAAAAATTGGCAGTATTTTTTTAACAGTGTAAAGCTCCAGTGCTTTGACTTATTTTTAATTTGAAATATGAATAAAAGTTCTAGAATGCATGTAAGTACTCTAAATCAGAGGCTTAGCGTCAATGGATGTGAGGAAGTGTTGCATACCTTGCCAGTTTTCCTTAGTTATCTTTTTCTATTAACTGTAAATCCAGTTGACTAATGCTTGCTGAGGAGTATGTTTCAAACAACAATCTGCTATGTTAGTGTATCATGCCAAGCAGTGAAACAGAGCAGCCAGGATTTGCCTCACACCAGTCAACATCAAACAATGTACACATACAGTGGATGTGACACAGCAAAGTGCATCTCGCTTGTTAACATTAATGAGGTTAAAAGTTACGTTTTTTAGTATTTTGTTTGGCAGCAAAGGTTAGTTTCATATTTTTAACTTTTTCTGTACATATCAGAGTACAACAACCAGCAGTTTGAACAGTAATGTGTGTGCACGTGTAAGGGAAATATACGCCAGGAAACCGAAGACAGGGTATGCACATTGCTCATGTGCTTCCGTGTGGTTCACTATGAGGAAAACACGTGTTGTAGAGAGCACACTGTATTTCCTGGAAACCTACTACTCTGAGTATGAAATCGGAATGCTTGTAATCAACAAACTGAGTGTGCAGAAATAAATATTGGAAGTGATTTTTCTGTAATTTTAATATTTATCAGCTGGTGAATTATAAAGTTCTATGAAAACTATAAAAACTATGAAAGAAATTATTTTTTCAAAGTTAATAATTTTTGAGAGGTAGAACTGGAACTTAAAAATTCAATGCCACAACTGGGATTTGAACCACAGACCTTCCGTTTACCGGGCGGAAGGTCCGCCCGGTAAGCGGAAAGTCTGTGGCTCAAATCCCAGTTGTGGCATTGAATTTTTAAGTTCCAGTTCTACCTCTCAAACTTTGCCCACACACGGCTTGTGTGTTTAAAAACACCAACAGTAAGTTTGTTGGCATAAATAAATAATAATTAATAATTTTTATTTAATAAACCAATGCATTACAATATTTCTGATCTGAACATCCTTTTAAGATTACTTATTATAGTAGAATAACAGTTAAAATTAACAAAAGTTTAAAATCTTTATCATGTGGAGCATTTCAAGTATGCTGCCAGAAAAATAGCTAGAAAAGATAATAAATTTAAATGTGTTAAAGATATTGGAATGAAAATTTGAATGCATATTATTCCTTACATATATAACTGCATCTATGTGTACCCTTAACATAAGTTCAAAGTGCATACCCAAGTCCACACACCATGCTACGCCACTGCTCTAAATAGTTTATTATATTCATTATTTATGTGCTTGTTTCATTTATTGTTTTCTTATATTAAATAATACAATAATGTAAAAAGCTTTGAGTTGTATGTTTTCTCAACTGTGCTGCATGTGTGAACTGACCTTGTGCATCAAATGATCTGCATTGCCCATCGTCACTCAGATGCTGGAGCAGCTTGTAGTGTTGTGACACGTGTGGCATTAGGATAGTTGTTGCACTTCCCACAATGGCTAACTCACACTGCCCTGATTTTATTGCTGCATAACCTTTAGTTAGGGCTTCTACACCTCCAGAATCCGTCGAGAAGAAGGTATAACTGGGTCCTGTAAACAAAACATCCATCCTTCCTGTAAACTTTACTCTAGCCCAAGCTATTGCTATACCTCACATTTAAGGCCAAATACCATCCTTTATGTGCACAACAGGGAAGCACATCTGGACAGAATGGTGGACAACATTGCCCACTACTACAGGCATCAAGAGCACCAGTGAGACCACATCATGTGCAAGTCCACTAGTGATTCTGACCATACAACAAGAAACCTGTGCAAATGTCATGGAAAGAATGGTCGCTTCATCCATTAGCCTGCCAATACTTGTAATTAAGAAATGGTCAAAAATTTTCTGACCTGAGTTATTGTGTATACATCTCAATGTTAATTCTCTATGGTTTTATTCGGAATGTTCTCATTCAGCACACAATGCTACATGAAATGACAAGATAGCACCTTCCTGCCACAATTCAACATGCTTTGATACACAATACTATTATAACCATTTTTAAAATAAAAAAAAAAACTTAAGAGACTAGAAGCTTCACTTATCTTAGTAATGCTGTAAGTTTCTTTCAACAAACTTGTGCCTTGGCAATGGGTAGACCACTTTTGCCATTTCTTGCTAATCTTTTCATGAGCCTTTTTGACATACAAATTACTAAACCATTCCCTCCAATTTTTAAAATATGGTACAGATATGTGGATGACAGTATTGCTGTTGTCCCTGAGGAACAGAAAATGATGCTTTAAAATTTTTAAATTTGCAAGAAAAAGCCATAAAATTTACTTTGGAAACAGAAAATAATGGCTGGTTTTCGTTCCTAGATTTAAAAATTTAGAAACAAGCAATAAATACTCTAAAGTAAGAACAAATTAGAAACTAAAAACTTTACTTATCTTAGTAATGTTGCAAGTTCTTGTTGCAAAACTGACTCATGTTTCGAATTGACTCAAACTCATTCTCAAAGTTATACAAACAAATTTGTTACCAAAGCTACAGATCTCTGAAAACAAAAAACATAGATACTGATGTTCATTTTAATTACCAATCTCTGAAAACAAAAATTTATAAATACAATCTATAGAAGGTGTTTTGAAATTCATAACACGGTTCCTGTTTTTTAAACTAAAAATTTTTTCCCAAACCATTAAATCTATAGGTCCACTTAATTGTTTTAATAATTTAACTTCTGGATTAATTTCATGATTAAATGACCAAAAATGATCTGCCACAGCTGATTTATCAGTTTGTTTATATTTAATATTTCTAAAATGCTCTTTTAGTCTGATTTCTAAATAACGTTTAGTTTTACCAATATAAACCTTATTACAATCCAAACAGTTAAATTGATAAATGCCAGATTTTTTATAATTTGGTATTTTATCTTTTTTAGCAAAATTAAGTAAATTATGTATATTAAATTTATTTTGAGGGACCAAATTTATTCCATATTCTTTAAAAATCTGTGTAAATGTTTTATTGTCCCATGGATGGTAAGTAAACTTTTTAAAAATACAATTATCTTTTATTTTTTTGAGAGTAGAAACTTCTTTAACAGCTTTTTGAAACCTAAATTTTTCTATCTTTTTATGTATAAAATCTGTATTGTGACTTTTTTGGTGTGGGTGTAAAGTAAAGTAGACAGATGTAGTCGAGATAAAGAAACACTTTTATTTCCGTAAACAGTAACTTTGTACACTCGTTGCAACAACAAGAAAGTCTTTTCCGATTCTCCAACAGCACGGCTCCAAACCCATAACACAAAGAACTAACTCTTCTCCGACGGCACGACTACTCAACGCTTCACATACGTCTGACTGTCCCTGTCTGTCGCACTTTACCGCTATTTATATCTCCCAGGCACTATTCTGGAAAGTTCAGTTATTGCGGTGGAATACAAAGCAGACGATTCCAGAAGCCTCTATCCTTTTCTCTCTTTCGGCAAGCACCCCAACAATGCGGCCATTCTCTGTCTCTTTCCTTCGGCTCCTTTGCGGTAGTGCCGACAATAATGCGATGGGTGACACTGCTGTTGTCGGCAATTAGATGCGGCGGGCGCGGTGACACTGCTCCCTCCTCAGAGCTGGTCGTCCCGACCAGCACTATCACTGCGGCATCTCCCTTGCGCCCCGGTGGACTAACCCATCGAACCTCTTCTCCAGGAGGCACGATCCTAGGTATCGCTGTTGGATAGTGTCCCTTGGTCCGGATAGGACGATGTATGCCATCCTGCTTTGAAATTCTGCAACAGTACTGCCGGTCTTGACGGTCCCTCGTCCAGTTGCCCTTCTTCCTGGTGTGTTGACGGGCCATCCTGCGCACTTGGAAACGGCTCACTGGGTACCATGTCCGCCGACCTCTCTGGCGCACCTTCGCAGCCACCTTGCTTCCGATGGGTCCGGCAACAAACCCCGCCACATCCGCGCGAGTCGCGTCCACCGCTGCACTCGTGTTCACTCGTGCTCGGCACGGCCTCTCCTGTATCCTGCCGTCCAAGATGATGTCCACCATTCTTCCGTTCACGGCACTATGCGTCAGGTGATTGGATGGCTCCGACGGTCCCCCCATGTCACACGGCAAGTCGGTTCTCGCGTGTTGCTCGTCTGCTTGTGCGCTTCCCTGCTGATCGTCCTCCACGTCATATCCTGGTTGGTTATGTACCCGACACACTCCTCCAGGGGATCCTCGACGACGTCCCTGAACTGTCCCTTTGTCTTCCCCGAGACGTACACTTTCGTTATCTGAAACGGGCGCAACCGTCGCCTCGGCCACCAGGTGCTCCCTCCCCGGCTCCGCGCTATTCCGTCTGCCCCTGGCATCCAGTACTTCGACGCTCTCGTCAACTCTTACTACCAGGGCGCCAAGACGTTCCCCGTCGTCCTCCACGACGTCCACATGCTGGCAGAGGTCTTCCACCTTTTCGCCGAGTTCTTCCACGTCTTCCGTCACGGCAATCAGTTCGCCGAGTTGTTCCACGTCTTCCGTCATGCCAATCAGTTCGCCGAGTTGTTCCACGTCTTCCGTCACGCCAATCAGTTCGCCGAGTTGTTCCACGTCTTCCGTCACGCCAATCAGTTCGCCGAGTTGTTCCACGTCTTCCCTCGTATCATCCGAAACGGGCGCAACTGTCGCCTCGGCCACTAGGTGCTCCCTCCCCGGCTCCGCGCTATTCCGTCTGCCCCTGGCATCCAGTACTTTGACGCTCTCGTCAACTCTTACTACCAGGGCGCCAAGACGTTCCCCGTCGTCCTCCACGACGTCCACGTGCTGGCAGAGGTCTTCCACCTTTTCGCCGAGTTCTTCCACGTCTTCCGTCACGCCAATCAGTTCGCCGTCAATTTTCGCCGATAGCTCCGTCTTCATCTCTTTCAGCTCGGCAGCGAGTTTGTCGTTTCTCGTCTTCATTTTGGCAACGAGGTTGTCGTTTGCCGTCTTCATCTCTTTCAGCTCGGCAGCGAGGTTGTTTCTCGTCTTCATTTTGGCAACGAGGTTGTCGTTTCTCGTCTTCATGTCTTTCAGCTTAGCAGCGAGGTTGTCGTTTGCCGTCTTCATCTTGGACATTTCTGTCTTCATTTCGGACATTTCTGTCTTCATTTCGGACATTTCTGTCTTCATTTCGGCGAATAATTCTTTCATCATTGCCATCATCCTGGTTTCCGAGTCTCCCTCCATCTTGGTTCTAACGTTGCAACTTCTAACGACGATGTAACGAAACTAGAAGCAATTCGACGAATCCCACTTCTGACACCAGTGTGACTTTTTTGGTGTGGGTGTAAAGTAAAGTAGACAGATGTAGTCGAGATGAAGAAACACTTTTATTTCCGTAAACAGTAACTTTGTACACTCGTTGCAACAACAAGAAAGTCTTTTCCGATTCTCCAACAGCACGGCTCCGAACCCATAACACAAAGAACTAACTCTTCTCTGACGGCACGACTACTCAACGCTTCACATACGTCTGACTGTCCCTGTCTGTCGCACTTTACCGCTATTTATATCTCCCAGGCACTATTCTGGAAAGTTCAGTTATTGCGGTGGAATACAAAGCAGACGATTCCAGAAGCCTCTATCCTTTTCTCTCTTTCGGCAAGCGCCCCAACAATGCGGCCATTCTCTGTCTCTTTCCTTCGGCTCCTTTGCGGTAGTGCCGACAATAATGCGATGGGTGACACTGCTGTTGTAGGCAATTAGATGCGGCGGGCGCGGTGACAGTATTAAAACCATTAATTACTGCAGTGTTAATGTGTTTATATTCTGTGTCAAATTCTTCTTTATTAAGGGGTATATTTATTAACCTGTAAATTAAACTATTGAAAACAGAAAATTTATGTGCAAAAGGATTAAAACTTTTATTTTTTATGTAATTATCAGTCTGAGTGGATTTTCTATAAATACCAAAATTAAATTTATTGTTATGATGTCTTTTAATTTTTAAGTCCAGGAACGGAAGGCATCCATTACTTTCGGTTTCCAAAGTGAATTGTATGGCTTTATCTTGTAAATTTAAAAGTTTTAAAGCATCGTTTATCTCTTTTTTAGGACAACAGCAAAAATGTCATGCACATATCTATACCATATTTTAAAAATTAGAAGTAATGATTTTATAATTTGAGTTAAAAAAAGCTCATGAAAAGATTAGCAAGAAATGGCGAAAGTGGACTACCTATTGCCAAGCCAGAAGTTTGTTGAAAAAAATTACCATTAAAACTAAAGAAACTTTGATCTAAACAAAGATTTGTAAGTTTTACAAAATCATCTATTAATTCTTTGTTTAATTCTAAAGAATTTAACCATTTTTTAAAAAAATCGAAAGCTTTTTTATAGGAATACTAGGAAATAACGCAGTTACATTAAAAGAAACGAGTTTATCATTATCAGACAATACTATGTTGCTAATCTTTTCTACTAATTCAAAAGAATTTTTAATACTTAAGCTTTCAAATTGATCAAAGGTACTGAATTTTTTAGTTAACCATTTAGCTAAATTATATGTAGGTGAATTTTATACAATTTATAATTGGTCTCATTTTATTTCCTGGTTTGTGAATTTTAGGAAGTGCATATAATCTAGGTAAAACTGGATTATTAACTTTTAAAATACTTTTTTCTTTGTTAGGTATCATTTTCACTTCGTTGAGAATTTTATTAAAAGTTGAAATGCATGATTTTAAAGGATCATTATCAATTTTTAAGTAATCTTCACTTCCAAGCAGTTCTACTCTATTAATATAATCAGATTGATCTAAAATTACAATTTTATTGCCTTTGTCAGCTTTAGTATAAATTACGTCCTTTTCATTCAATAATTTAATAATCTGATTATTATAATTACTTTTAGGATGATTTTTATTTATATCTTTTAAAATTTTAGTGCATTTCATTTTAATCAAATATTTATTAATGTCATTTAAATCTTGACTGGCAATTTCAATATCTGCAACAAAATAATCTGTGTTTTTTGAAAAACTTATGCAAGTTTTCATACCTTTATTTAGAAAATGTCTTTCTTTCTAATTAAAGTTACAATTTGATAAATTAATTACATTATTTGTTTGATTATTTGGTTTCTTTATATTCAATTTCTGTTGCTTTTGGCATAATCTATTTAACTTGTTTTTTAACCTCTTAGTTTTTCTTTTCATGCTAAAATTTAGATTCTCAAACAATATTGATTCTAAATTAACCCAAATTAAGTTACCTAAAATACGTGTTAATTTTAAATGTAAGTCATATAACCTAAGTTCATTATTATTTAATTTTTTAAAATGTAAACTTCTTTCAACTTCAATAACTTTCTTTTCTGCTGCCTTTTGGTGAATACTATTATTATCTAGTTTAACATTTCTTCTAACAAAAACAGGGGTTACTTTTCTTTTTAAACAAATATTCAAAAACCTAATGTCTGCAAGAATATGTCTTTTCTTCTCTTTTAATTTTTAAATATGATTTAATTTCATGTTTAGTTCCATATAAATTTAAATTAAACAAATAACTATTAAATTCTAAATTATTATCCATCAGAGTTAAAATGTAGCCAGGAACAATTGCTTCAAACTAATTAAGTTAATTAAGGAAATTGAAGCTATTAATTAATAAATAGACTTTTGGCATTTATAGAAAATCTACTCATACTGATAATCACATAAAAAATAAAAGTTTTAATCCTTCTTCAGACAAATTTGCTGTTTTCAATAGTTTAATTTATAGGTTAATAAATATATCCCTTAATAAGTAAGAATTTAACACACAATATAAACACATTATTAACATTGCAATAATTATAGGTTTTAATACAGATTTTATACATAAAAAGATACACAAATTTAAATATCAAAAAATGGTTAAAGAAGTTCCTAACCTCAAGAAAAAAAGATGATGTATTTTTAAAAAGATTACTTACCATCCTTGGGCTAATAAAAAATTTACAAAAATTTTTAAGGAACACGGAATAACTTTGGTCCCTCAAAATAAGTTTAATATACTAAATTTATTAAATTTTTCTAAAAAGTATAAAATTTCAAATTATAAAACATTTGGTATTTATCAATTTAGCTGTTTGGATTGTGACAGGGTTTATATTGGTAAAACTAAACATTTGGAAACCAGAATGAAGGACCATTTTAGAAATATTAAATATAATTATTCAATACGAAAAGTTGATCAGACTCAGGAGAGCTCTTTCCAAAATTCAAGACATCAAGAAGAATGAAAAAACTTCCTAATTCAACGGAAAACTTCATGTCTAAAGTCAATCTGACACAAACATTAGACATCACATATTATTTACACCTGACAGAAGAAGTTAAGAAAAGTGATACTTCAACTAGTGTTCTAAAATTATTGGCATTAGAGACAACCCATACTAGATTTCCGGAACATGAATGGCTCCACATTTATACTGATGGATCATTGATATCAAACCAAGATGGAGCAGGTGCTGGAGTCACATGTCACCTCTTTTCCTATTACAAATCTTTAAGTTATGGAACTACTAACTTTGATGGAGAAATTGAAGCAATTTGAATGACCTTACAAAATCTTTTGTACAGAATTTCACATTTTCAGCAAGCAGTTATTCTCTCAGATTCCAGGGCAGCAATTATAGCAATTATTTCCAAGTTGTCACCAAAAAATCAAACAATTATAGAATGTTGGAAAATGCTTACCCATCTAACAGCACTTCAAAAACACCTAGTCTTCCAATGGATACCGGCTCACTGTGGACTGAGTGGTAATGACAAATCTGATTTTCTTGCAAAAAAGGGTACCAGCAGTGTACAGAAATCTATAGTTAATCTACCATTTTATGCAGCTAAAAGATTAGTCAACTCTGAATTCAAAAAAATTATTGCAAAATATTACTATGAAAAATCAAAAAAATAAAAGATGGGAACTACCAAACATTCAAACAGTAATTCCTGAGTATCCTCAAAAAACGGCAGTTGCAACCTTCAGGTTGATTACAGGACATGATTGGCTGGCAAAACATTTAAACAGAATTGGGATATATTCTTCAACACTCTGTCCTCTATGTGACCTTCAAATATGCCCGGCCACTTCTAGCACCCTTCCCATCCATCAGTGAAACATATTGGTGAGCAAGAAGATTAATGACTTCATTGTCAGAAATCCAGCATTAGCCAACAATAACAACAAAAACAACATAAATCAGCTGTGGCGTATCATTTCTGTTCATTTAATCATAAAATAAATCCTGAGGTTAAATAATTAAAACAATTAAATGTACCTATAGACTTAATGGTTTGGGAAAAGATATTCTTTTCAAAAACCACAAGGTTATGAATTTTGATGAATAGATTGTATTTATAGGTTTTTGTTTTAAGAGGTCGATGACATAGAAATATTAAATAGTTGAGCATCTGTATCTACGGTTACTGTTTTAAATAGGCCATTGAGAATGTGGTGGATGATCATCACAAAATAATTGTCTGGCATTTTCAAGAACTTACAGCATTATTAAGATAAGTGAAGCTCTTAATCGTTAAGTTGTTTTTATTTTAGATTCTGTTGCTTTACTGTTAACAGCTTCAGTTTTTTCATTGAATTATTATTTTTTGTTTGACTAAATGAGCCAGAGGAGAAGCACTCACTCTGACTATGCCTATGCCCAAAAATGCATAGGATAGAAAGGCATTAAAATGCATTATTATTGCTACACATTATTGTGTTTTTGGCTCATTCCTATAAATAATACCTGAGTAATAACAAGTGATTTTAAAATGCAAATAAAAAATGTCAATCAATGCAAATTAATTGTTGATCCAACTAGCTGTGAGTAGGACCAAATTGGAAAGGGGTAGAGTGAGACTGAAAATTCAATGTCATAGCTGGGATTTGAACCACAGATCTGATGGTCTCTGTCCAGCTGCTACCCTGGCCAACATGACATCAAATTCTCCAAGTCACTTGCATTTTCCTGATGCACTACAAAACATATCAGATAACATACCTTAATGGTAACTTACAATGCATAAGTCCCAGGCTTCATAATTAACCAAGTATAAGGTCAACACTAGCCATGTGTATGTATTATTACCATTTAGAGTATCAAGTAGTTCACATACGTACCAATAAGATTCATCCAGTATGAGATGCGGTTGGCTAACATGGTACGGCTGTGTCCCAACATACCATTTTTAACAGTAGTGGTCACAAACAGATGCTCCCTGTCGACAATGTGTGAAGTCATCACAACTGCTCCATTCTTCCCCTTAATTTCCTCAATATCTAAACCTTTAAAACAGAATTATATCCTGTGAGTATAAAACTAGATCTTAAATGCATACACAGATTTAACTTCCTAATATGTGAGTGAGAATACTTCTAACCCCAATGTAAGTGGTACAATTTTCCCAAGTACCTGGCATCTTGTATGTTATGTGTTAGGTCAAGCAGTAGAACCAATAACTTTAGAATCAGACAAAATTACTACATTTTTGCATTTATGTAGCCATGAAAATAAATTTTGAGATGATGTATGTAAGGCAGCAATTTCACCTTAACAGTTGGCAGTTTATTTCCCCACTTTTTAATAAAAGGAAAAGAATTGACAAAGTGCGCTAAGTCCAGCTGCTTCTTCGTAATTCAGAAGAGAGTCATCAGTATAGAAATGAATCAATCAGTGGGTGTGTGGTATAGTAGGCACAGCTTACCGAGTTACCCCAAAAACCAACCTTGACATTTTTCCCCCATTATGCCACAGTCTGGTTATATTTAGTGATATTCATCTGTTAGGTTGCATTAATGTCGCCAACTGTTCGTAACATATACCACGGTAAAGCTAGACATAGTTGGTGTTATTGCATCTTATGTTGCCACGGAAGTCCTTGTTTATGAACGCATTGCAGGGAAGCCAACCAATAGATTTTAAAACAAGATTCTGTTTACACGTTGTATTAGTGAACATACTGCTCGTGTTTGCGTGATTTTGTCTTGAATTCTTTTAGAGCAGTATATCCAGTTATAGTGGCTGTTGTTATTTTTGTGGCCGCTACGCAGTAGTGCATTAAATATATGTTATGATATTTAGTACTTGGGAATGATTTTATGCAAAAGTGTTATCGCAGAACAAGAATTGCCAAAGGTGAGTATGTTCTTTGTTGTGTGGTTACAATATTCAAGCATTATTACCGTTTGAAAGCATGATACTTCAACCTTGTGATATTTGAGGTTAGAAATGCCTTTATTATGTACATTAGCAGGACTGCGTTTTGGGATACTTCCGTCTGCTGTTTAGTGTAATGTCAGCCATGTTGAACTCTTGGGAACTGCCAATAAACTGTATCCACTATAGTCGGGGCTTCAAGGGTGAAAGCTCTGCCTTCAATAGGTTTAATATTATTTTTATTAACATTTCATTAGGATGAAGTCTATAGTCAACCATAATTTTATTAATAAAATTATAACATGAATATACCTATCGTACTACAGGGTTCTTCATTTAAAACCTAACAGGCGCACAGCATTTCGTCTGTGCACAATTGGGTGTGCCACAGCTGGCTTTGCACCTACATAAACTCTACACATAAAGCATGTATAACACTCTTACCTTATATCCTTCATGTATAAAAATTATTTTGAATGGGAATCACCAAGCTGTGTTCTTACAGCATATATTCAAATGTTCCCTAGTGAGGTGCGTCTTTCCAGATTTACAATTCACGAGATTGTGAAGAAATTCAAAAACCACTGTTTCTGTGCCGAACAAAAATGAAAGCATAAACGTACACTTTTAACAGAGGAAAAGTTAGACAAAATAGGTGCATGTTTAGAACAATCCCAAAATTAGCACAAAAGATGGGAATTTCAGAGTCTTCCGCACAAAGAGCAACTAAAATTGTATAAGCTTCATTCCATACATCAGTGTTATCATCTGCGATGCCATATGTAATAAAAGCAGGAATTAAACACTACCAAAACCAAAAAAATGGCCAGTACTGGGCGTCTGAAAATCCACGCCACTTTCAACAAATCCCTCATGTTGATCAGAGAGTTGGAGTTTGGTGTGCTGTTAGCGCTAGACACATAATCTGTCCAATATTCTACGAGTAGACTGTAAATGCAGAGAGGTACCGAAATTACATTTTGACCCACTTTTATCATGAAATGACAGAAGAAGAAAGTGGTTTCAACAAGATTCTGATGCTGCCCAAACAGCAAAGAGTCCATAAATAAAATTGGGGAAGTGTTTGAAGATAGAGCGACTAGGGCTGGTGTATGGCCCTCTCGCTCTCCCAATCTAACAGTGTGTGACTTTTACTTTTGGGGTAACCTGAAAGACAAAGTTTACGAGACAAATCCTTAAACATTGGAAAAACTAAAACAAAATATTACAAATGAAATCCGAAACCTTACAGTGGCCCAACTTAATGAGAATGTGTTCTCCCAATAGAATGTTTGTTTAGCCCGAGGGTGGACGACATTTCCAGCATCTTCTATAAGGTAAGAGTGTTATACTTGAGTTTATGTAGGAGCAAAGCCAGCTATGGCACACAGGTTACGTTTTGAAGAACAATTGGATTTATACAGTCAAGAATAGAAAAACGTCTTAAGACTATCCTAAACCGAAAATTTTCTATTTTATTTAGTTTTGTAGGTGGCTAATGCTGCACTATGTTGACTGAATTGGAAGTATTTGAAAAAATTATCACTGATTCAATGGAAAAAAATAAATCCAGATGCATAAATGCGACTTTCCACTTTGTTGTTGATATGCATTCCCATTTTCATTATGGGCGATAGTATGCTTCCCACTGTTGGTGAAATGTCAAAGCAAGAGATAATGTCGCACTTACCAGCATCACAAACAGCTTCAAATGCAACTTCCAATGCTATAAGCACTGCAGGATCATGGGCTTCTGCTAGTTTCAAAGGAAACCCAAAGAATGAAAAGTCAAACTTGTTTTTATCATACATCTGACCCATGTAGTTTGGAACTCCAAATGCATCTGAAAAACACATTACATGGCATTACTTATTTAAGGCAATCAATTTATATGAACATTAAATTACCAAGCCATTGCTGCAGCAGTTCCAACAACTGCCATCTTCCACATTCCCCTAAGCTTAATTTGGATATCATTAATGCAACTCTACTCTATGTTTACTTTCCCCTGCCTATTATACGTATGTACAGCAAGTATTGTATTCCCACCAAACATTTCACTGGAAATGCATATTTTAGGTCCCCCAAATCCAGAAAAGGGTATTTATAGGAAAAAAAATCCCATTTTACACTTCATGAATTTCTCTACTCACTCTTGTACTTACTATTCTTACAAACCCTTATTCCTCTATCTACTTCATGTTAATAATGACAAATATTTGTACAAATTATCTTATTACTAATTTTCTTGTAAGTACAAGGGGAATATATTAGACTTTAAGTGACAGTCAAATGTTTTAAGAGCTGATCACTATGTGATGGCTTTGAAACCCTATTCTCATCGCATGATCAGGACATTAAAAAAAAAGAATGAAATGAATGACTTCCTATTTGAGAAAAGTATACGTATTTGAAAATCCAAACTAATAAGAAGGACTATCTTGGAAACAGTTTGCTCCATGCACAAATGATGTCCTTTACTGAGATGTATGAGACACTAATAGACAGCAGAGATATAGCAAATGCATTCAACAAACATTACTCAAGTTCCCACAGATTACCTCCCAATATTAAAAAATCTGATGTGCTGCACTCACATGACTTTCTCTACTCATCTACTAACCATTCTTATAAACTCTTATACTTCTATCTTCTTCGTATTAGTTGAGATAAACATTTGAACAAATTATCTTATTTCCTTGTAGGTACAAGGGGAATATGGGAATACAGTAGTCCTTGAGTGATACTCAAATCTTTTAAAGCTTTGAGATTCTGTTCTCTTTGCATGCTTAACATATAAAAAAATAAACGATGTTCCATTTCACCAAAGTTTCAAGTTTTCCGAAACTGACACAAATATTTCATCTTAGAAAAGGTTCACTCTACAAAAAATGTATTTAGACATAAATTGTGTGTTTTAGCGAGATCTACATCGTTTGTATAGTAAGATTTTGTCTATCTCTTATGGCTTACAAGTTATTTAAACGTTACCCAGAGTAACCTGGACTACATAGGCTATAGCCAAAAAATTCAAAATATACATTTTACTTGTCATAAAAATATCTCAAACATATAGCATTTTAATCAAAATCATTAGCCATTTTCAAGAAAATCAAATTTTTTAAAAAATGAATACCAATTTTGGTTTTTAACCAACTATCACACGCACTCACGCACATGCACATGCACTCATGCACACACACATGTTAAGCATGCAAAGAGAACAGAATCTCAAAGCTTTAAAACATTTGAATATTGCTTTAAGTTTATTGTATTCTAATATTCCCCTTGTACCTACAAGGAAATAAACAATAAGATAATTTGTACAAATGTTTAGCTCAACTAACACGAAAAAGATAGAGGAATAAGAGTTTGTAAGAATGCTTAGTAGAAGAATAGAGAAAGTCATGTGAGTGCAACACATCAGATTTTTGAGTTATGCTGCTTCCACACATGCATGCATGCACACAGACATTTTTCTAAAAATGCTGTTCTTGAATTTAAGAAGGCATTCTGTCATTCACTTAAATGATATCTGGCTGTCAAAATGTGTTATTAAACTTCCTGAAAACAATTTCACCAACATATTCCCAATTTTAATTTCTTTACGCCAACAAACTTAGTTTTATGGTTTTAAACACACAAGCAATGTTTGTGAGGTAGGTGTACGTGTGTGCAGAGGGTCTGTGGTTCAAATCCCAGCTGTGGCATTGAATTTTTCAGTTCCAATTCTACCTCTCAAATATTCCCAATATTTTTCTATATCTAATAATGTTTGAATCATAAAGCCTATACATTTTATGGATGTGCATAAGCACTATTGTTGAAGCTCATCACACAAGGTGTCCAAGAACTAGAGTACTGTATTTATTCACACTATTTCCCTCCATGGATTTTGGCACTTATTTTCAGAATTTTTATTTATCACACATGTTGCATTTTGAAAATTGGTGCTTAGTCTTGTCCTCCCTCCTTTCCAGCTGGTAGTTAATTCAAATTGCATGTTACTTACTGTTTACCCACATATGATCTTCCTTTGGTGTAACCAGCTGCTTCCCACTAAATAGATTTTCCTCAAACTCGCTCACATTTCTGGACATGGGGTATCTCCCACTCATGCCACTGATAACAACAGCATTGCCATCTATGTTACAATCTTGTACTAATCCCACCATGTCGCTGCAGCTGCTGCAAAAGTAGAACAAAACTTCTTCAAACAGATACATTACATATACACATGTGTTTCCCGCTGCAGAGAAAGCAAGAGCTTTCCAACCTAGGCTAATAATATACAGACAAAAAATCGTTCATGTCTGTGTGCGTGTGTGCATGCTAGTTTGTGTGTGGGTCTGTGTGCGTGTGCGCGCGTGGTGTGTGCGCGTGTTGGGTAAGCTCAGAAACCAGTAGAAAGATGTCAGTTGTTGTTTCCAAGAGGTACAGACTATAAGACAGCCTCTATGGCCTGGATATTAGAATGTGAAACAAGGCCTTGATTTTCAGTTGAAAGTAATCGAACAGGAAACAATTATTACGAGTATTACTCTACATAAACTATGTGTAAAAGTTGTGATGACTTTCTCTACCCTCTATCATTGATTAGTGTGTATACAAACTATTCTTATGAAATTATTATTTATTTGTGCCAACAAACTTACTGTTGGTGTTTTTAAACACACAAGCCGTGTGTGGGCAAAGTTTGAGAGGTAGAACTGGAACTTAAAAATTCAATGCCACAACTGGGATTTGAACCACAGACTTCTTATGAAAGTTTATTTTTGTAGCTTCTTAATTTGAATGGAGATAAACCTTTGCAGAAATAGCTACATTACACATTTTAGTGTTGATACAAAGAGATCGTCTCCGTAGTGCAGTGGGAGGTCTGGTTCAGAGTGCACTCAGCCTCGCAGTGCCAACTGGGATTCCATATGGTGACAATATACCTAGATCCCATCAGTAATGGAATCTACATGGGGAGTGTAATATGGCACAATAGGCAGGCCTTAATGCTTGAGTCACACACCCAGTTGTCAGAGTAAAAAAAAGTAATATAAAGGGAACTGCAATAGTCAAATGTTTAACAACTGAACATTAAATGGTGGCCTATTTAACTATCTTCCTTGCATAGAAGTTTGAAAACAGTGTTGTAATTAATTTAATTTAAAAGGTGAGTTAATTAATAACACTGAACAACACTTACAACATATTTTTCCGGGACGCGTTTCGAAGGTTAACTTTCCTCCATTATCAACCGGACAATAACTGGGTTTCCATGGTGTTTCATGGTGCAGATGGTGATGCTTCTTGTGGTGTTTCTTCTGGTGGCGGTTCAATGAACTTACTGAAAATGTCTCTCTGAGGAATGTCGAAATTAAATACTCGGTTTCTATTTTTTAAAATAAAGATTTGTTCCCATGTGGACAGTTCTTGTTTTCCGGTTATGTGTTTGAGAAGTTTCGGTTCTAGCTTTATGTCATGATTTTTTGTCCAAAAGTGAAATGCAACCGCTGATTTTTCTAATTGTTTACTCTTAATGTTTCTAACGTGTTCCTTGGATCTAATTTCTAAATTTCTTTTGGTTTTTCCTATGTATATTTCATTACAATCACTGCATTCAATTTGGTATATGCCAGATTTTTTGTTAGGTGGAATAGCATCTTTGATGTTTGAAAGTAGTAGGTTTTTTATGGAGTACAAAAACTTATTTACAAAACTTTGAGAATGTGGTTAATCTTTCTGATCATGAATTCTCCAAAGAAGAAATTAATCTTTTAGATCACGGTTTAAAAACGTGCGTCCATTTTTCTATGGAAATTGAAGATTGTATAGCAGACATACATATTTCAACACAGTGTTTACCATTATCTACACAAAATTCGGTAAAAACCCAGTGCAAAAAGATTTTAGAAGAATTAAAATACAGATCAAGTTACAATCACTGCATTCAATTTGGTATATGCCACATTTTTTGTTAGGTGGAATAGCATCTTTGATGTTTGAAAGTAGTAGGTTTTTTATGGAGTACAAAAACTTATTTACAAAACTTTGAGAATGTGGTTAATCTTTCTGATCATGAATTCTCCAAAGAAGAAATTAATCTTTTAGATCACGGTTTAAAAACGTGCGTCCATTTTTCTACGGAAATTGAAGATTGTATAGCAGACATACATATTTCAACACAGTGTTTACCATTATCTACACAAAATTCCGTAAAAACCCAGTGCAGAAAGATTTTAGAAGAATTAAAATACAGATCAAGTTACAAAAATAAACAAAATCTTATCCATTCTTTAAAACATAAAAACGTAGTATACACAAAGGCAGACAAAGGGAACAAAATAGTAATAATGAATAAATCAAATTACATAGAAAAAATGGAAACAATGCTAAATGATAGTAACTATGAAAAAATGAGTAAAAACCCGCTAACCACTTGTGTTCAAACCTTTGAAAAAACTATACAAAATTCCAGCATAATACCAAACAAATATGCACTTAAACCAAATAACCCAACCATACCTAGGCTCTATGGTTTACCCAAAATACACAAGCCAGACATTACCATGAGACCCATAATTAGCAGCATAGATTCACCAACTTACAAAATGGCAAAATGGCTATCTAATAAATTTAATTCATTTCCTAAATTTGAAAGTTTAAGCATAAGAAACAGTTATGAACTAATAGAACACATCAAAGACTTCAAATTAACAGAAGAGGACACCCTTGTCTCCTTTGACGTAAAGTCACTATTTCCCAGTATGCCAATAGAAAAGCTCCCATCACTGATCAAAAATTGGCTCAAATCACTTGGAATGTCATCGTCAGAAATTGCAGAATACATAGAACTCACCAAATTATGCACAGAACAAAATTTCTTCCAGTTCCAAACAAAGTATTTCCGTCAAACTTCAGGTTTAGCAATGGGCAACCCTCTCTCGCCATTCTTAGCAGATATTTACATGAGTTCATTGGAAATAAGGATCACAAAAGGTTTCCCGTGGATGTTCAAACTCTGGCAGCAATATGTGGACGACATATTTGCAATAGTTCCAAAAAGACACATCAGTGACGCATTAAAACTTCTGAACATACAGAACAAAAGTATAAATTTCACAGTGGAAGTAGAAAAAGATAATAAATTACCATTTTTAGATCTAAAATTAATCAAAAACAAGGATAGAATAAATTTCGGTATTCACAGAAAACCAACGCAGACAGACAACTACATAAAAGCTAATAGTTACAATCCAAGAAGCCACAAACAAGCAATTTTCAATAGTTTAACACATAGATTGGTGAACATCCCTCTTTCAGCAGAAGAATATAAAACAGAATATTACAAAATAATTGAAATAGCACAAAAAAACGGTTTTCCCAAAGAATTAGTAGATAAAAAGGTAAAACAAGCAGAAAAGAAAAAATTATTAAAAGAAACTACAACTCTCACAGCAGCAAAAACAAAAATGATATTCAAAAAATTCACATATCATCCATGGGCCTTTGATAAATTTAAAACGGTGTTCAAGGAATACAACATTGAGCTAGCAGCAGTAAACCATTACTCCATAAAAAACCTACTACTTTCAAACATCAACGATGCTATTCCACCTAACAAAAAATCTGGCATATACCAAATTGAATGCAGTGATTGTTATGAAATATACATAGGAAAAACCAAAAGAAATTTAGAAATTAGATCCAAGGAACACGTTAGAAACATTAAGAGTAAACAATTAGAAAAATCAGCGGTTGCATTTCACTTTTGGACAAAAAATCATGACATAAAGCTAGAACCGAAACTTCTCAAACACATAACCGGAAAACAAGAACTGTCCACATGGGAACAAATCTTTATTTTAAAAAATAGAAACCGAGTATTTAATTTCGACATTCCTCAGAGAGACATTTTCAGTAAGTTCATTGAACCGCCACCAGAAGAAACACCACAAGAAGCACCACCATCTGCACCATGAAACACCATGGAAACCCAGTTATTGTCCATTGATAATGGAGGAAAGTTAACTTTCGAAACGCGTCCCGGAAAAATATGTTATAAGTGTTGTTCAGTGTTATTAATTAACTCGCCTTTTAAATTAAATTAAATGGTGGACTTAAAATTGCATACTCTTTGTATGCAATCACAATAAACAAATGAGTATTGACAGGAAAAGACAGAAAATCAGTTTTAAACAGAATACTTAGAATTAGACGGTGAATGCCAGTTCTTATACACAAATATTATGTAGTCAAATTTTGGAATATTTTTGCTTCACTTACATTGTAAATTGACAGAACATGTATTGGAAGCTCTTGCTTCCAGAGGGAAGACAACACCAATGCAGTCTGTCTGTCAGTCAGTCGAGTTGCAACTCGTGATGGAAGCAAGAGCTTCTCAAACATGTTGAATTCCTTTACAGCATATGTGAAGCAAGTGTTCCAAAATTTGACTACATTTGACTACATTGTGTATGTCAGTACATATTTATACCTTTAACTGAAACATAGGAGGAGGGGGAAAAAGAGAAACATAGAAAATAAGAAAAATTGAACAAAAAACATGAGATGGTCAAATTTGCACTGGCAATATTGGTGTGACAACTGGCTATGTTGCTTTGTCCCAACGTTACATTATCATGGACATACTTGGTATTGTATACAGTTAATCCTCAGCTTATTACAACAATTGGTCAGTGTCATTGATTAAAGTGTCTTGTAATAAACATTGAACACAAACACAAAACTGACAGTGGATGAGGGCTTCAAAGCATTACAGGTAAGAAAGACTACAAATTCATATTGAAATCTTAACAGGAAATGTTGAATTATCTAACACACTATCAATATCCACAACACTTGTTGTGTTTATGTTGACTTGGAATAAAGTAGTGAATCAATACCAGCAGATATAATACTTATCAAACAATGATGTGATATACCTGTCAGAAGAGAGTTCAGAAAAAAATTGTTGATTTTATGAAATATTATTTCTAAATACTGTAATGCATATTTTAATATGGTATTACAGTAATAGTTTTTATTTAACATATTACATGCATTTGGTATACATTACTGCCTTAAAATTGTTACTATCAATTATTTGAAAAAAATCTTGTGTTTAACCCACCATGGGTTATATAGGTATATAGGTCTATATAGGTATATAGGGTATATGGGTATATAGGGTTATATGGGTTATAGCCACCATGGCTATTCAGAGCTAATAGGTGAAGTGGCACTTCACCAATATTTGTATCTCGCCACACTTGTTTTTAAAATATATTTATCTTCACAGGTATGTGGGTTTTTACAACCTATTTCCTTAGTTTTGTACTGTGTGGTGCTCTGCTGTAGTGGCAAGTGTATATTCTTACCACAGACTTGTAGAAGCGAAATGAATATCGCTTTCTCCTTGTTCAACCTCACAGGGGCCAAGCTTACTGCATGGTTACTATAGCAACTGTGACGTCACCTGCTTAAGTTCATTTGTATGAAGTGAAGTAGATGAAATTCTTTCTCAGTGCTACTTCCTGGCTGTCAAACATGTGCAGTATTCTAGTGTTTGCATTTAGTGGGGTAATGTTCACATGAATCCTGCTGATGATATAGTATTTTATTAGAAACACAATTTTTATTATTATTCTCAAAGCTGAGAATGAGCTGGACACAGCTTGAAACCCAGGGTCAGCAAATAATACTATAAGATAAGTGAAGTTTTTAGTTTCTAATTTATTCTCACTTTAGAATCTTGTTGCTTCACTGTTAATAGCTTCAATTTTTCCTTATTCAAGAAAATGTTACAATCTTAGTTTCAAACAATCGTGGTTTGTGGAATTTCCATGGTTGTGCTCCTCCCTGACTCTGCAGAAATTGTTTTGTAGGCCATGTTTGCTTTTTAGCAATAAAAGCAACATTTGCAATACAGAAGGATTTGTTGCTTTGTTGAATATAACACGTCCATTACACCAAAACTCAGATTCACAAAGCATTTAAAATACCAGATTAATTTGAAAACTTTTGAAAGAAATTGAAATACAGTTTCAGATGCACTAAAGGAGAATGCTAGACTGTATACTATGCGGTTCAATGAAAATGTACATCTGAACAGGCTATTCCTGCAGTTAGTGATTGATGCAATACTCTATTTAAGCAAGCAAGAATTAGCATTCCACCGTCACAATGAAACAACAGGCTCAAATAACCATGACACTTTAAGGAACTACTGACGCTGCTATCTAGGAGTCCTATAGAAATACAGAACAAATATTCCAAGATAAAAAGTCTGTTCAGTGGTGAATCAAAAAGTATACAAAATTAACTATTAGATTTAGTTTCGGACTACATCAATGCATTTGTAAAAAGTGAATTGGACACTGTTGATTTTTTTCTGTCCAGGTAGATGATATGATAGATATTACACAGGTGCCTCAGTGTTCTGTAATAGTGAGGTATGTTAATCCTTAAGGATCTGTTGCAAAGCGTTTCTTAGGTTTCTACAATGTAAATGCTGCCAGAACATCAGAAACTCTATTTTATTGGACATCTTGGAACCATTTGGCTACAAGCAGAAATTGGTAGGGCAGTGTTATGATGGTGCAAGCATGATGCCTGGCCATTTAAATGGACTCCAGAAAAAATTAAGGAAAAAGCTCCTTTTGCAGTATTTGTACACTATTTTGCACATCGTCTATATCTAGTCTTGCAACAAAGTTACAAAAAATATCACAGTGTTGTATATTTTTTTCTTTGATTACTGGAATTCCTACCTTTTGCTATCACTCAGCAAAGAGAACCTATGCAATTACTTCTGTATCAGGACCACACGTTCCAACTGTAACATCTGGCCTCTGGAGTTCCAACTCAAAATTGTTGCGTGTAATTGTGGATGGCTGGGAAAAGCTGAAAGAGCTTTCCGAAGCCATAGTGTTCTGTGAACAATCTGATGAAAATCCCATTCTGCTTGCCTGAGGCTTTCTGAATGACATGAGCAATTTTTAATTTGCGTTTCTGGTAGTAGGGTTTCATTTTGCTTGACAGATATATTGTTCAATGTTTTGCAGAAGAGGTCACTGGATGTAAACTACTGCATATCAAAAATAAGGACCACTTGTGATATGCTAAGAAACAAGAGGAAGGAACAGTGTTTTTCAGTTATGTTTGGAAAAGCCAGCAAAATGGCAGATATGCACCTCTCATGAGAGTACAATTCCCTTTCTCACGATAAGCGTATTTGAACATGTAGAGCCTTGTATTACGAAATTCTGGATCAAGTTTTGATGGAAATGAATGAGAGATTTCGTGATTGTGAAAAGATTAAATTTGTTTGCCTGGCCAATACTACAACATTTGAAGAATACCACTGTTTTCCTTCAAGTGCACTTGAAAACTTGCAGAATTTCTTTGGGCCTGTATTCCTCAAGACACAACATTTAAGAAATGAACTTTCTATTGTGTATGCCAATAAGAGGTACAGAAATATTCCCACTGGAAAGATCTTAGAAACGCTTAATGTGGATAAGGATGTCTTTACAAATACTTATAAACTGTTCTAAAGTAAGAACAAATTAGAAACTAAAAACTTCACTTATCTTAGTAATGTTGCATGTTCTTACTAAGATAAGTGAAGTTTTTAGTTTCTAGTTTGTTCTTACTTTAGAATCTTGTTGCTTCACTGTTAATAGCTTCAATTTTCCTTATTTAACTTATAAACTGTTTTCCCTTATTCTGTCAATCTCTTCTACTACAGCATCCGTGGAACAAAGCTTTTCTTGTCTAAAGCATATAAAAACATACCTGAGCAATGCAATGTCAGAAGAGACTTTCTTCTTTAGCAAATATTTCAATTCAGAAAGAACTTCTAGTACAATGAATAAAAATGCAGTCATTCTATAAAGACATCATTGAGAAATGTGCAGCCTTAAAGGACCAAAGGATTGATTTGGTGTACAAGAAATAGTTCAGTACAATTGAGGAGCGTTTTTTTCAAAACTCGATAGATGCAAAATTTTGCGAAATTGAGTTATATATATGAGTAGTATCGGCATAATTTTCACCTTCTGAATCATTCTGTGAAATCAGATTTTGCAAAGTTTGATTCGTGTCCTGTGTAGAAGGTAGGGAATATTAGCAGTTTTTTCAAAACTCGATAGATGCACTTACTCAGTTAAAGCAAAGGTCGATAGATGCAATTTTATGAATTTATTGTCCAGAGTGTAGCACCTGAATTCTATGAAACGCACACTGACATTGACTGCCATCTCACTGTTGCGATTCTTGGAATTCTCAATCATTTCTGCAAGCTTTGTACACTGTTGCTTAATTGGAAATAACTGCAAACTCAGGTTGTGCGCTTGGATTTCACATTCATTTCTGCAAGCTTTTTTCCTCCATTTATATCCCGCCTTTAACTGCAGAGGTCATATCGGTGGCCTTGCCTATTGGCAATGGTGTTACTCGTTTAACAGTGGGTTTTTCGGTCTTTGGGGTTTTTATACGTTGAATTCACACGCACATTCACTCTTTCATTCATACTTCCAGACTCAGGGAAGATGAGGAATAGTCTTGGCTGGGGAAAAATTCCTAACTCCCTGCCGGGAATCGAACTCGGGACCTGTTGCACAGCAGGCAGGTGCTTCTACACGCTTTGTTAAACTTACATGGCATTTTTATTCTTAGTTTAGACACTACACTGTACTATGCACAATGGACAGGAGCTCAGATTGTGAAACTGTACCAGTTGTAGAATGCGCGGGAGGTAGGAATTGCAAAAACAAAGAAAGGAAATCAAAATGCAAGTGAAGGAAAGCTCATACTCCAGCAATTACATGTTCAAGTGGTCTCGACTGCACTCCACGAAAGTCTAAAACTAAAGCTTCCAAGGAATCACAGGGGTGTCAAAAGTTAGATTATCTCTCCTGGCTTAAAAATTTCACTTATCTGGGAATGCACCAAAGGAAACCAGAAGAAGTGACAGAACAGGAATATTGCAGAAGGGCATTACTGCTGCTTTAAAGTAAGAAATTAACAAGTACAGATGTAGAGAAAGCCACTACGGAAGAGCAAAATCAATTAGAGGATATTTACCTCCAGAACTGTTGTTGTTAGCTAATGCTGGATTTCTGACAATGAAGTCATTAATCCTCTTGCTCTCCAATATTTTTCACTGATGGAAGAAGAGAGCAAATAGCAGTAATAGTAACCACTTTTTAGAGAGCACCATAACTTAATATCAGAAAAATGTGGACCAACTTCTGCAATGAAAGAAGATGAAGAAATCTACCAGTCTGCTCATTGTCAAAATATAAAAACATATTTTACAACTTTTTCAATCTTTCATTCCGTACACCACACACTGACACATGCTCAAGGACTGATGAAGATTAAGACAGAGGCAGATGTGGAAAAGAGAAACCAACTAAGAACCATGTACAGACTGCACAAGCACTAATAAAGGTGAAAGCTTACTTATTCATATTATTTGAAATTTCCTTGTGTATTTAATATGTTTGTTATATAAATAAAACAAAATATGTTGTTATTGTGAATGTAGCAGTACTTAGCTTCCAAGTTTATGCCTAATAAAATAATCCCTATAAACATTAATATATTGGTTGTTTAGTACATTATGTATTATAAAGAGGTGAAAATAAATGAAAAAATAATAAATGCATAAATAAAAAGCAACAAAAACAATAAATGACAAAAATAACAAAATTTCATGTCTTAATTTCTCACTCACGCAGAAAAGTTAATCAGCATCTATCGGCTTTTGAAAAAACTTGGCATTTTCAAATCCAAATTTGCACCTGTTAAACTATGCTGTTTGTTTCTTTTCACATTCAATGAAACAGTATCAGGAAGGAGAGCTGAATGATTAGTTGCTGTGCTAACCAATTAGTTTTGCCAATAAATAGAAAAAACAGTTCTTCTCAGAAACGCATTTTGTGCATCTATCGAGTTTTGAAAAAATGCTCCTCAATTATTAAGTATACTTTTCTTTACCACCATTCACCTAATTTCCCAGCCATGAGCTGCTACTGTAACTCACATGACCTTCTCTATTCACTCTTGTACCTACTATCTATTCTTAAAAACTCTTATTCTTCTATATACTTCATGTAAATGCAGATAAACATTATTGTTAAGTTTCTTATAGGTACAAGGGGAACATGGAAATACAGTAACTAGTGTTATTAAAATGTTTTAAAGCTGGTCGCTATGTGATGACTAAAATTCTTTTCAATTTCTATGGCCAAGAGATAAAATAATGAATAATGACTTTCCACTTGAAAAAACTATAAGTATTGGAAAATTCAAATAAATAACAAAGATGATCTCAAAAATGGTTATCTCTATGATAAAATTTGACAAATTGTGTACTTTAACAAGAGCTACATTTTTTACTTAGTAACAGTTTCTGTATGTATTATGGTTTGCCACTATATGTAATCTAAAATTAAGAGGACTTCAGAGAATATTCCCAGAAAATTCAACATATATTAGGCATGTTTTTAAAGTAATTGCCATTGCAATTAAGATTTTGAGTATGCATGATCTCTTCATCTATTCATTAGGAAGTCAGATACAGCTGTGACAGTCTTTGTTTTCTCCTATTTTTGGCCATTTTGAAATGTTCAGAACAAACGAATGACCCACCGACTGTGAAGTCAGATCAGTGATTCGGTTTTTGAACATGAGAAATGTGTTGTTGTTGTTTTCTAGTGCCTTACATCTGGCAATGAAGCCATTAGCATTCGTGCTTTCCAATACTTTTAGCTGTAGTTCCTTCTGATCTTAATGCTTCACAGGTCTTCAAGTGGTCTTCGCTCATTTCTGCTGCTGGATCGTTACACAGGACACATATTGGTGAGGCTGAGATACCTATTCTGTAGAGATGACTTGCCAAGCAGTCATGATTTGTCAATAGTCGGAAGGCTGCAACCGCTGTTTTCCTTGACATGAGAAATGTTATGTTAGTAAACATTCATCCTCAACCGTGTGAGGTTTATGGGGAAACACCTGATCACATCATTTGACCATCCTCCCTACAGTCTGATCTGGCACCATCTGCTTCTTTATCACAAGAAATTCCGTGCTGGAAAACATTTCAAGCACAATGATGTTAAAAAGGAAGTGCAGACTTGGCTTTTATCACAGGCGGCATCATTCTTTGACAAAGGCTCACACAAACTGCTTTCCCATTACAATAAGTGACTAATTAAGGGTTATAACTGACTGTAGAAGTAGTGAAAGATGCAAGGTTATGAATGATAAAGAAGTATTTGGAAAATAATGTTCTGTTATCCTTCAAAAAAGATAGGTACTTACTTAAAATATGCCTCGTACATTTCATGTATCATAAAAATTTCTTCACCGTGTGGTATTTTAGTCAAATGTTATAACTGTTTCTGGGAAATTCAAAGTTTTTGAAAATTTTTCCATATAAAAGGTAGTTTGAGATGAAGTAGCAATTTCTTGAAAATCTTTGTACTGTATCTTTTCAACATGCTGAACTTAAATATCAAGTTTGGCATTAACTGACTTTTCGTTTTTGAGTTACACACACACATTATTTTATGTAGTAGAGAAGATAAAAATACATTATCCAAAATAGCTCTGTGCCTGTTTAGTTTGATTAAGCAGTGTTCTACTGTATAAATGTAAAAAATAAATCAAAATGAATCATGGAGACAGATTAAGACAGCTTAATTGTGAGTTCTAATATATAGTTATTTATTTTGCACTAATTGTAAGTGTAATAATTTGTAGTGGATAAGTGGCCAGTAGACACCTTACCAATAAGAGGAATGAATGAACAAAGCTGCAACACTAGAAGTTACTTACGTCACACTATACTGGAAACTACAAAGGTTAGCACTTGTCTATTGTATTGCCATTATTTATACTTTGATATTCCTGTGTTTGTGTGCAAATGTTGTGTGAACACTAAACATGGCTGAGGTCATCGTACTTGACCTACTCTGACATTCAGCATTTCATTTGCAAGTTTTGCATTTAGTCAGAGGAAGCTCCATCTTCAGCTACCAACCAAACACCTTCACTTCACAAAGGGGGGGATTCTCTTGCATCCTTAACCCTCTGCTTTATTGCAATTCCATAAGGTTTGTGTCATGTTCCTTACAATGGTTGACATTCACACAAATAACTCTCTGAGCACCACAACTCAAAATTAAAAGGTTGGATAAATCCCAAATTTGATATTGAAGTTCAATATCTTCCAAGAATGAGACACAAAGTTTTTCAACAAAATTCCACGATCCCAAACTACCCATTAAATGGAAAATTTTCATTATTTTTGTATTTTTTCACAAACGGCTCTAACAATACCAAAATTACTGTCAATAGTCTGAAGTTCTCTTTATTCTGAATGACTAATGTATATAACTGACAAACTGTAAGATATACAAAATATTACTGCACAAAAAATGTAGATCACATTTAAACACACTTTATGACAAGTACAATTTTGTGGCATTAACCATTTCAGAGATATGTTTTGTTATTCATTTGAATTTTCCAGTACTTTTATTTTTCTCAAATGGGATATCATTCTTTTTCTTATCTTAGCCATTAAAGAGAACACAATTTCTAATCCATCACTTAAAGACCAGCTCTTGAAAGGCTTGATTATCACTTGGTCTACTCTGTTCATGTATTTCCCTTGTACCTACAAGAAAATTAGTAAGATAACGTATACAAATACTCATCTGAAGTAAATAAAGGAATAATAGTTTATACAAGAGTGTGTAGAGAAAGTCATGTGAGTGCAACACATCAGATTTTGTCTTTCTTTATAATATTAATACAGAGTATGATGTGAAACAATGCACAGAGAAAGAGAGCAGTTGTGACTGTTACCACATGTAAGCCCGTTTAATAATTCATCAACACTTATTAACGAAACAGGAAGACATGTAAAATGCAAATTAATAAGTGCTCTGCTACATGTTAGAGGTGCAGCATTCACATGACCCTCTCTACACATTTTTTCTATTCTCATGAAAGCTTATTCTCTATCTTGAAAAATATTTGCTAGATATAAGACTCAGTCTTGTCAGAATGAGAAGTATTTAATACTACACAATACTTTATGTTATATCATATTAAGATCCACATAGATGCTTAAAAGATTCAAGATATGCAGCTTCTATATTATACCTCAAACATGCAACACTTTAATAAAAATTGTTATACAGTAGAACCCCAGTAACTCGACTCTTGATTCCATATAACTCATCAACCTTTTTTATTTTTTACTGCCATACTTGACTGTAATAATTTCTGTAATCCACTATACTGTATGAACAGTATGTTAGTGTATGTGTACGACCTACCACATTCTCGCTCACAGTGAAAAAAGGACTGACTGACTGTGCATTTACTTTTTATATCTAGTCAGAGCATAAGCAGCTGGCACACCATTGTTGCAAAAGCAAAACCTTGACACTATAATCTTCGCAAAAGTTAAAGGCATATGGAGGCGGGGCATACTGCGGACTCCAGCAAATCCTACGCTTGCCCCTCCTACCAACACTGCCGAATGTGGTACACGCATCTAACGCACCTTACGTACAGAACCTCTGCCGGTACACGTGCTACGCTTGGCAACAGCGCTCAGCTTGAGCATTGGCCAGCGTTCACATGCCTTTAACTTTTGCAAGCAGTATAATAATGTGTATACATGACAGAAACGTTTGTTTGGATGTTTGAAGGTACATTGCTTTAACCATTGCATACTTGGCAAGCTAAACTTTCAGTTCCACATTTCAAGCTTAGTGTTAGTGTGGTGTTTGTGCCAGTGAACATGTCCAACGACAAGAAAAGACAATAACTTAATGTGACAAGGAAATTAAATTGGATGTGTTAAAGGGATCAAAGGGAAACATACTAATATGTAATACATTTTAAGATATGTATTATACTCAAATGTTTCCTGTATTATGCTAGAACATGCATTTATGAAATTTGCAGTATTATAAGTTTTGAATAACGTACTCCTTATTCCATAAAACTAGACATTTTGGCAACTACAGCTTCTCAGTCCACATCGGGTTGAGTTATTGGGATTCCACTGTACTCATTTTAAAGAAAACAATGAAAAAAGAATCTGATGTATGTATAAACAAGACTTTCCTTTCATGAAAAACTGAAGGTGTTAACAGTGAAGCAACACAATTCTTAAATACAACAAATATCTAGAGACTATAAGTTTCACTTATCCTAGTGTTTGTTGTGGAGTTCATTATAACAATCTGTTAAAGGCAAAATGAAATCCTTAGGAGAATGTAAAAAAACATTTGGCACATAGGGCATTTTTAATTAGAACAAGTTAATTAAACCCGGAATAAAAACATTAATGTTTGAGAGGTAGAACTGGAACTTAAAAATTCAATGCCACAACTGGGATTTTTTAAGTTCCAGTTCTACCTCTCAAACTTTGCCCACACACGGCTTGTGTGTTTAAAGAACACCAACAGTAAGTTTCTTGGCATAAATAAATAATAATTAACATTAATGTTTGTTTAACAAATAGAGATACGATAGAAATAAATGAGCAATAACACACAGAGAGCAATACTTCACCTGTCCTGATCTGTTGGCGCAGTGTTCATGTAGCGCAGACATCATGTTCCTGCTCTCCTCGTATCTTACCCTTCTTTGTCAATTCTCACACACACTGCTTTCTGCAACAATCAATATCATAACACTATGTCTGTCTGTCATTTTGTCCAATGTATCCAGTCAAGAAATATCATCCTTCTAACTTACATAGCACCTATGTGCTCCAAATTCTATTCTTTTCTCGTTTGGATCATAGTACAATATATGGAATTCGTCACAAAATATATATCATATTCCATAAATGTCATAAAATACAATGTGTTAATACAGAATGATTTTTGTAAGCCAATCAACTTGCTGCTGGTTGGCATAAATAAATAATAATTACCCTCTAAAGGCTATTTAATCCCGGTACTTAGTTTGTAAGTCGCCCTTGGGGTTGGTCTGGGTGGCTCAGTTGGTTAGACGCTGGCTTACTTATCCCAAGGTCGCGGGTTCAAACCCAGCCCAGGCCGATGGTTTTTAAGTGTGCTTAAAAACGACAGCTCCATGTCAGTAGATTTACTGGCATGTAAAAGAACTCCTGCGGGACAAAATTCCGGCACACCGGCGACGCTGATGTGATTCTGGCAATTGACAGCGTCGTTAAACAACAAAATAATTTTAAGTCGCCCTTGGGGTATTTATCTCAGATGTGAGATTCCCTTTATGGTCTACCAGGAATATATGAATCATTTGGGGTATTCAATGTTATACTATTCATGGTTCAAATCCTGGCTCTGGCACTAATTTTTCAGTCCTGACTCTACCCCTCGAGTAGAGTGATTGTTTTATCACCTGGCCCAGAACTTTGCACAGTTAAGGAGAACTATTGGTCACAAAGGAAGTAATTCAAGTCCAAGAGTCATTATTAAGGAACTGGGGTTCAGGTGGGCAAAAACTAGAAGAACCATACTGTATCAATTGAGAGATATGATACTAGACATTTAGGAACATCATGCTCAAGACATGTAAAACAATCTAAGGACAAATGTCCACAAGATGAAATGTATATGCATTGTTAACATCCTCCAATGTGGTGAACAAATGATATGGGTGAAGTGAAGCTCAAATGAGCCAGAGGTACATAGAGCTTTAAGTTACCCGACATTCATCTTCTCAGGAGGAAAACCTCGGAAAAGACCTTATCCGGATAACTTACCCTTAGCAAGATTGGAACTCGCGACCTCTTGGATGTGAGGCAGACACTCTATCACTATGCTACCCAGGTGGGCAACGCATGCCACTAGTTAGGTTAATGTCAGAAAGGACTAATAGCTCCCATTTCTAAGGGTTCAAGATATATGAAGTTCTTCTGGGTTCATTTCCAATGCTTTAGCCATGTTTAAATCTAATCAGAAGACAGATGATTACCACTCAGCAATGAACAGCAATAAATATGTTCTCTGATTTAAGATATCAGTTTCTCAGGAATTCCCAGGTCTATGAAATGGCAGTGACAATAAAGCCCTTTCCTATTGATGCTTTGCTAAGGGAACATGGGCATCAAGTTTTGAGATTGCCCCTCTATAATCCTGATCTAAGTCCAATTGAGCTAATTGCAACACATATGAAACACACAGTAGGGAGCTACAACACAGCTTTCAAAATTAAAGATATGGAGAACCTGCACTTTAAAGCATTTTCAAATGTTGGCCTAGACACTTGTAAGAAAACAGTGGTCATGTGGAAAAAATTGATAAGGAATATTGGGAAAAAGGGGCAATTTTAGAAGAAACTATTGACAGAATAATAAAATAGGATGGAAGTGATGATGATGAGAAAAACAAAAGTGATAGTGATCCAAGTAAAGACAGCAACTTTCAAAACATGTCAGGATTTGCAGAACTCAAGTGAAGAGAAATTTCAAATTTTTTTAGTGTGAACTTAATCCACGTAAAGACAGAGTTTCAGCCATTCATCTATAAAACAGATCAGTAGGGACTGTGATAAATCTACTCAACACATGCATAACATAGAGGCTTCTATGGATTGATTGTTTTGTGAGAAACAGCAGTGGAGTTGGGTGTAGAACTGTGATGGTAGACACTGCTGTGAAAGTCCCTATGTGTTGTGTTGCATTCCATTTGCAACAATATTTTAAGTGTTCTGCACCCTAATGTAAGATTTGAAGCTTTCACGGCGAACGTTATTCATCAATGCTTCATGGGTGATCAACTGTGTTAAATTTAAGAAGGAAGAGCTTTCGGCCATTGTAGACTCCATGGCCATCTTCAGGACTAAAAAGATGAAAAAGTCTCCTCAGTTTTCCAAATATATACTATGGTCCACATCCTCCAAACCATAGTATATATTTGGAAAATTGAGGAGACTTTTTCATCTTTTTAGTCCTGAAGATGGCCATGGAGTCTACAATGGCCGAAAGCTCAACCTTCTTAAATTTAACACGGCTGATCACCCATGAAGCATTGATCAATGTACTGCATCCTGTCTGTCTGTTTGTTTGTTTGTTACCCTGAATTTTTAGCTGAACTGTCAAAATTCATTATGCATACAATAAAAGCATTATGGCCACTGTCCTTAATTACATTATGGTTGTATTCCATTTCTAGTGGCAATAAAATGTTAAATGAGTGTATATATTTAATTGTGGTATTTCTACGTCATCCTCTGTGGTCTAAGGTTAACATGCTAGTCTCTTGTTCCCAAGATCGCAGGTTCAAACCTGCTGAAGGCACGAAAATCCTTAGCATGGCTTCCTTCAGAAGGAAACTAAAGCTGCTAGTCCCATGTTGTAGATTTACAGAATGTAAAAGAAGGACACCTGATAGAGGCCTCTGAGCAAAATTAAGTGGTCTTTCACATCCTCTATAGAATGGGACACTGAGAACCATAGCAATTAAAGAACCTTGAAAAATAAAAACTGTTTCAATTTATTTTTCTATCTCTAGCTAAGTTTCAAGATTTCAGCCTCAATTTAGAAACTATTCATATATACTACCCTTCATTTTCTATAATTTCAACCAACCTGAAATTTGTCAATAAACATTCCTCAGAAAGTTCTGACACCATGTTTGCTAATTATGAGAGACAAATACAACAAAACATTTGATCAGTGGAAATTGTGTAAACATTAAAACTGACTTACACGAATCAAGGAGGGTGCTGGAAGCATCTTCCATTTTCTGCAAGGTAGGCAACACATTCTGATTAATTGCAGCTCTGCTTCTGAAATGGTGCCTATTTCTTCATGTACCATATGCTGTTTTATAGCCCATCAAACGTTTGTGGATTTGATTTATTTTCTCTTTCAAAATGCTCCACAAATACCGAGTGTTAAGTCTGGAGAACGTGCAGGCCACAGCGTTGCACTAACAACCCTATCCTCAAAAACCCTGACAACTGCTAAGTATGCAGTTGTGTTGGCTGCAGCCCCGTCCCGCTGAAACCCCATATCTCCATCCTTCTTCCGTTAGCTGAGATAAAAACTAGTTCAAAACTAACCTTTGATACCGGCTCAATTCTTTCATTTACATAAGTATCGCCGATTATTCGTTTAGAGCTCACAGCACACCACGCGCCGATGCTCGAGTTGTCATCTCCCCGTGCGAATAAAACCACTGGCTGTGAGTCAATGTGTCCATCATTCACGGGCTGAGGAAACAAATACTACATAACCTACATATAACTAAGCCAATTACAAAAGCTGTTTCTTGTTTGCGGATCCGCACGCCCTAGTGTCTAATATGTCTAATTTTGTACGTGTCAAACTTGACAAGTTTAGTTGGGTGCAGGCTGTCGAACAACTTAACCTTACTTGTACTAACAAGCGGGACTGTTCCTGTGGACTGTACTAATCGAGCAGCAATATCACCAAGCGTTTTTCTCGAACAAAGCGGTGCATCTTCGTTTGCCATTTCTTGTTCAGAACTGATCCTGTAGTCCTGAACTTGTAGAAATTTTACGCATCGTGCTCCTGTTAAGGTGGCTCACCTCCAGCAAAGTGTTCCTGAAATTCTATACTAGACTGAGATGGCGAACTGTTTTCCAAAAAGCTACTACAAATACACATTCTTTGTTCGGTACTGAATCTGTAAACCATCTCCATAAAAGTAGCAACAACCGGCAAGGGGTTACGCGGGTTACGTTCGAACAATGCGATGACGTGGCGATGACAGTCTCGACGTGGTCTCGACTACGAGACCAGCGCCCACAGCGCCAGTGTTGCCAACCCATACTCAAGGAGATAAGCTATATAGCGTTCCACTCTTAGAAGACAGTATGGAGTTAAATGGGACATCTCTGTCTCTATCTAGCGCATACAACTTGCCATTAGCCACGTCCTTTTCTACCCTAGCGCTGTTGCCAGATTCCTAATAGCATGGTATAAATATTCATTTGTTATAAATTTCAGATTTGAACACATTATCCTATGCAGAATTTTTTTCTCTATCAGGTTATATCCTTTTTAGAGTCATTATACATTTCTATAGGCCCAAATTTCTTCAGAAAACGTTTTTTTCAATAGAAGTCCGATATTTGCTGTTTCTATACTCATCACGCACTAACTAACAAACTAACTACTAGAATGCATCTATATTTTTTTCTTAGGTAGAGTAAACTATAGGTCTACTACCTGCCTACTTTGAATTCTCTATGTTTACCGAGTTAAGAGTTATAATTTTTTGAATTAAATGTTTTCGGAAAACTTTATATCTGTGCACTGCAAAAGTTACGCGGTGTGAAACTTTTTTGTCCCTAACATTAGTTCGAAAGAAGCCGTGTGTGTAACTGTGAGCTGTTATTGCGTTATTTGTTTAATATTTTTGTAAATATTTGTAGTTATGGAGGGGGAAGCTAGGAAGAGACGATATGTTGGTAAATTAAGAAGTAAGGAACGCCAATTAATTATGAATGTGTTAGACTATTTTTAAAGCAAAATGCGTGTAAAGCAGTAAAAGAAACAGCTAAGGCTATCGGGTGTCCAGAAGCAGTAGTGTGTATGATTAAAAAGGAACTAATGAAAGTACCTCTAAGAACGCCATCGAAAAAGAAAGCAAAAAGGGCGGGACTACACAAAACGATAGGTTAACGCAATATGATTGAATAGTGCAAGGTGGAGTGCGGCGAATTGTTCATTCTTTACAGTTTGCAAATATTCTACCCACGCTGAATATAATTTTGTCACGATTCAACAGTGATGAGACCCTACCAAATTTCTCAAGGGCCACTCTTAGTCGGTTCTTACATGATTTGGATTCGAATATGAAAGAAGGGGTAACAAGTACATATTAATAGAAAGAGACGATACCATCATATGGCGACATAAATATCTAGAAGACGTAAAAAGGTTTAGGGACCAGGGGAAATCAATTGTTTATACAGACGAGTCATTTGTAAATTTAGGTCATACAGTGACAAAGGCGTGCAGGGATACCAAAGTTAAAAGTGTCCGTCAAGCAGCAATTGAAGGACTAAGTACAGGACTCAGGCCACCTCGAGTCGCTCGCGGAGAAAGATTCGCAACTAGTACATGTTGCAACACTGCGCTCCATTTAACGTGTACTGTCTTCTAAGGGTGAAACGCACTTTAGATCGTCGTTCAAAAGAAGCCAAAAAGCCTAAATATGAACTGAGGAAAAAGCTAATGATTTATTTAGCTGTAATTATTAGTTTTCAATATTCTATAACGAAGTAGTGTTACGTACGTTATTGACATGTTCAATGTTCAGCGGCCTCCATGGCTACTCCTGAACTCGCTGAACCCAATTTAATCTATTCTACGTAATAAATACTACTACTTCATTTAGCTTTATGTTAATAACGAATGACATTACTACATTATCTCATTTAGAAGTGGAGCTGCACTTCCTCTGCATAATCGGGGTCGATTTCGTGAATTTCAGGGAAGAGAATTGAAGTAGTATGTTCCTCTGGTGTTTGTGAAGTACTTGGTGTGTCATCACTCGAACCACTAATATACGAAGCCAATGTCCCTATTTTATTTAATACTTCGGGGGAAACTGATAATTTTTACAACACTTGCCCATCCGACGAAGTCCTGACCTGATTGCTGTAATTGAATTTAACATTTGTGTTCCCATTCTGTTACGGAGTTTGGTTTTTATTATGTTCATCATGCTAAAAAGCCTCTCTATCTCGGCATTGGACCAAGGTAGTACCAGCAAAGATACTGCAACGTCAGCTAGCTCTTGAAAGGAATTAACACCCGATGCATCTTTGTAACTTGCCACTTCATGCCAGAAACGCAATGTCTGTGAAGTTTCCTTCCAGGTTACAGTAATTAAGTTCTACCACTGAAATTCTGCTTTTGTGATTTTTTCAGGAGGAATATTTAAATATTTCATGACTGGAATAAGGGACTCTTTCACTACTCGCAAAGAATTTTCAACCAACAAGATGGATACTTTTCCTAAAATTTTTACATTATCGGGAAGTCTTGCCTGCAGTTCACAATGTAACTTCAACAAAAAAAAAAGTGATACACCGTTTCCTAAAATCCTTTTCCTCGTCAGGAGGTAATTTTAAACCCCGAAGTTTCTCCTCCAATTCATAGCCTAAATACGCATGCCAGTCCACATAATTCTCAAGGTTATCAATAAGGAAATCTTTGCAAGTTGGAGGTACAAATTTTCTTGCTATACTCTACCAAAAGTACTAAATCCTCCAATAATTTACACGGATCTGCCACTTGCTATTCAAATGATTTATTAACCCTTTGAACGTCGCTTAGTATTGGTCGAATGAATAGGAGAAATGCATGATTTTTTTCATCAACATACATAGCATGCAAGAGTGAGGCAGAATAGTCTCTCTCTCTCTTGATTTGCCCATGCTAAAAATAGTCTTAAGTTCAAGCCATTGGTCAAGTAATCTGACAACAGCACTTTCTATTGAAAGCCACCGGCTCTGACACACTTGTACAATTCTGTGAGGTTGATGACCATCGTTAATAGCAGCATACAAAGCCTTATATTGACTATGACGTAAAGCCGAGTGGGTAAACCAATTGTAGGTTTCGCGTATGAGAAAATCCAGGTCTGTTGGAAGATATTGAGCAGCGGAAGAGATTGCCAGCTGCAAAGAATGGCACACGCAGCGTATCATTATGAGCCCTGGACATTCTTGGCGCAATCTAGTGCAAACTCCATTGTTGACGCCTGTCATAACAGCAGCATTATCAACGCCGATACCCTTTAAATTCTTTATATATAACCCTTTCTCACGCAATGTTTTCAAAACACAGGCAGCGATTGACTCAGAGTCGCAAGATTGTAGCTCAGAAAAAGCTAGAAATGTAGAAATTAACCCACCGTTTCTAAGACTAAAATACACTATTGCAATCCCCAAAATTTTGGTAATACTGATGTCGTTTGACTCCTCAATAAGTATACTATACACTCCAGTCCCTATATCCTCTCGCAATACTTTCTCAAAATGGGGACCTAAAACAAAGTTCACCAACGCACTACATTTTGTCCTGTGCAACTGAATATTTGCCGCGGTTGGACTGTCACTAAACATAGATTTGCAAAGTTCACCAAGGTCGTCAATACTTAATAGTGATGAATGACACGCAACAAAAAGAGAGAGAAGCTTCGGCATTTCGTAACTTCTCAGAATCTCTACACTAGAGTGTTCTGTGATCTCTACTTAAGCTAAGAAATTGGTCCAACCTTCTTGAAGAGCTAAATGCACTAGATGAAGCTAAATGCTTTTTAGTTTTAGCATGCTGCAAAAGATCACTGCGTTTTGCGTTAAAGATAGCTTTACAAAATTTGCATTTAACTTTATCTTTATCACTCGGCACTTCTAAAAGCCAGTCCTTAAAAGCGGGGTCACTAAGTCACTCCTTTCAAAAATGCTGTTGATATTTTGGAGGCATTTCACACGAATACGAAGTAGTTTGTAACAATAAAAGTGTAGAATAACAGTTAACACAATGACTAAATATTATCAATCACAGAATCACTATACATGAACCGGCTACACCCGTTTTCAATGCACTACCTACTTGCACTTGTAGCCCACCGAGATGAAGAGTGCGTAATGAAGGGGACGGGAACAACGCAACTGAAAAGTTTCTTTAGGTTTTAAGTTACTGTAAATAATTATATAATTTCTTGAACCAAACACAGGCCACCTGCATCTGTTATGCTAGGAGGAGGAAAGGGGAACAAACAAATACCACCAGCAATAAGTCTGCATGGGATAAACCGATACGTGTTTTAAATAACACACACACACACACACATACACTCAAAGTTTACTGCCAGTATAAGCAGAAGTGAGAAGCATAAACGCAGTTAATAAATAGCGAGAAGCCTAGCTAAAGTCCCGGAAACACCAATATCTGTACCGTAGGCAATTACTTTGAGGGAAGTAGGCTGGAGAAATCTCTCCGGTGTATGCTGAATAAGATGTTATTGTTTATTCGTTATCTCAAGTCTCCGGTTTGAAGAGTATTTATTTTCCGTCCTCTTTATTATCCACCATAGTTTACGTTTTAATAGAGAGTTGTGTTACGATAACGGAACCTAGCTCCCTCATCGCTCTTATCTCGTGCTTCTAACAAAACAGTCATATACTTCCATGGATTCATTTTCTTCAGGGGTGTCCCAATACTGCCTATTTTTTGCAAATGCCCTATTAATGCAAAAAAGCTAAAATTCCCGCTAAGCGGGAATAATGGTTTTTTGCCGCTAACACGAAATTTAAAAAAGCTAGATTTAGCGGGAAAAAAGCTAAATTGGCAACACTGCACAGCGCGTATAGTGTTGGGCAGTCCGAATTAAAAACTATCGAATTATTCGATAGTCGCAACAACCGAAGTATGCAGTAATTTTCGTCAGCATTCGAAGTTCCGACTATAACACACGTGGCAAGAACATGGGCGTCGCGAAAGGGGGGCAAGGGGGGGCCGCGGCCCTCCCCTGGAGGTTGGTCAACTTAATGTGCAATCAATTACTGACTATTAAACTACTATTTTAAAAGATCAATTTTTATTTAGCACAAATTAATATGGTTATATGCAACAAATATTATAAATTGTGACATTAAATTAAGAATTAATATTATCTGTTTGCAAATTTCAAACATTTGCCCCCCCCCCCTGGAAAAATGTCTGCCGACGCTCATGGGCAAGAACAACATACATCAGACCCGCATAAATAAGAGCACAACTGAACACAACCCACTTCTGAGTGGTGCCAAGCTATATACATAATAGACTACCAAGTACCTTAAAAGAGAAGCATGGAGAAAATTTCAAAAGGGAACTAAAAAAGTATCTTGTAAATAAATGTTTATATAGACTAGATGAATTGTAAAAATTGTAAATGTATTTTTCCTTGAAACTTATTGTATTGTATTGAAACTTGTAATATTTTAACTTGACGATGCCTGAAACATACTTATACTATGTCTATAGGCTAAATAAATATTATTATATTATTATTCGCTTTGCCGATTACACTTAAAGTGCTTTAAAGCGATAATAGCATTAATTCGGTTTACCCAAACATAAGTTTTGAGGGATTGGAGCATAGAATCAAAGAAATACAAGGCCCTGCCTGCACTACGCATTGTAACAAAAACGACAAAAATCCAGTCCAGCTATTTTTTTCTCACTTTATTCTCCTTCAAAAAACGTTTGCGCAAAGAGAGTTCTCATTTACTGGCGTTAACACAGCCTACAGCCTTTCGTGATATTACAACCCATAACGATTTTCTTCAGTTTCTCTGTCTCTCAAACGGCAACTCTAACGATACAATCATTTAACACTCATTAAAACTTCATTTCGACGCGACGTACCTTTCACCACGACAGTACCACACACACGCACGCACACATACACACACAGCTGTCTCACGCTCACTGACACACTGATTCATGTCTATAACCGTAACTCCTCTAACTCGTTACCTCGTCTCCTTATGTGGTGAGGATGACGTAACACGGACCTTTCTTGAACTTCTTCAAACACCGCGGCTGTCGGACGCTTCTCGAGTGCTCTAGAAAACCCTTTATGTTATTATTTATCTGTGCCAAGAAAATTACAGCTGGCGTTTTTAAACACACAAGCCGTGTGTGGGCAATGTTTTTAAGAGGTGGAATCAGGACTGGAAAATTCAATGCCACAGCTGGGATTTGAATCACAGATCTCCCGTATCGAGCGGCTGCTTTAACCACTAAGCTACCATGGCCAACTTACCAGCATGACATTAAATTATTTATTTCATAATTATCATCTAAAGGTTACTTAAACTTTTAGTTTATTATTTATTTAATAATTACACCGTTATGCATTTCAAAACTTATTTTTTGTTTTTTTGAATCTGATAGGTCATCCTAAAGGGATTTTTTGTGCTGAATTCGAAAATAATCTCCATTTTCTCCCATCACGTGAGGTTTTCAAAATATTCATAAATAACTGAAATGAAGTTACAAATTTGTGAAATGTAATAAAAATTAATTTCAACAAGAATTTTGTATGAAAAACTAAGCCGTAATTATAATTTATTTGCCACTAATTAATAATTATAAGCACATTCTTAACCTTGCCTCAATATTACACTTCAAATTTTCTCCTCTTTGACCTTCTTGCATGTTGTTCAGAGCAGTCCCTTTATAACATCCAACAATAGTCTGCCATCATGTGAACACTCCACTCCCTTGATATCTCATTTCCAAATTTTTATATCCTGGTGAAATCTTTCGCCCTATTCTTCACTAAAATCTCCTAAATTATCAGGGAAATATTAGATGGGAATGAAGAAAATGTATTTTGACACTCGCGTTGCGACCAAATTGTTTGAAATTTTGTAGCATCACTTTTACTATGTTAACATAATTTGGGTCTTTTTTGTTTCTAAGGAAATGAAAAACAACATTTCTGAAGGCATTCCAGGCATCCTTCGCTTCCTGACTCACAGTATTCTCGAACTGACTGTCCATCAGTTTTTTAATTTGTGAGCCAATGAATACCTATACCAGCTTTAATTTTTTTCATTGAATAATGAAGGAAATATAATCTAAACATATTCAAAGTACTCACTTCCCTTATCTAGAGTTTTCACAAATTGTTTCATTAAACCTAATTTCACATGGAGAGGTAGCAACAATACTTTTGAGGGATCAATAAGAGGTTCACTTTTTTTTTTTTTTAAATGAAGAAAAAGACCTTCAAGGCTTTTAGAGAAGAATCTATGAAGAACCTCCACTCTTTGGAATTATAACTTTTGTTATAACATTTGAAGACAGCAGGAGTGTCTTGGCAATACACCAAATTTTCTTCTTCAGCAAAAGAAGGGACAAGTTCCTTCTCATTATGTCTATGCCATGAAAAATATTTATTCTCAGCCAATACTTCCTTTTCTCTTCTTTTAACCTAGAGCCTCAAAGTTCTGCTGATTCTTTAGGCAATCTCTCACTAAATCACTAAGCTCACTTTAATCAAAAGATCTACCCTCATCAGAATTATCTGGCTCATAAGTATTATCCATCTGCTACTGGATGCAGATGGCAATGTATCTGATACTGTAGATAAACATCTCCAAGAATAAACATTGCATGTCTTATTGCCATGAAAATGTTTGTACATCCCCTAGGACGGATATAGTTAGTGGATTTTAATAAATATAAAAATATAAAATATAAACATAGTAACAGTTATATTATTTCACATTTTAAGTGATAAAGTTTAAATGATAATCTGTTGAGCCTTTCTAACAAATGATAAGCATGCGGTAATATTACTACAATACGTGCATTATGAAAAATATTCAAAACATAAAATTTGAATTGCAAAAAATTCTGACATGGTACATGAAAACAGATTTCAGTTTTGCAACTAGTGTGAAAATGTGATTCAGAAACGCTCGTTCATTTCAAAACAACAAATTCCATGCAGAACAGTGTTACCATCTAAAGGTTACTTAAATCCAGGACATAAAGTACTTACAATTTGTAAGTCGCCGTTGGGGTATTTATCTCTGATGTGAGACTACCTTGTGGTCCCCCGAGAAAGTATGAATCGACGGGGGAATTAAATGTCATACTGGCAAGTTGGCCATAGTAACTTAGTGGTTAAAGCAGCTGCTCGATGCGGAAGATCTGTGGTTCAAATCTCAGCTGTGGCATTTCATTTTCCAGTCCTGAGTCCACCTCTGTGTTGTTGCTTGATTGTTGTAGGTTACGTGTTTGCTTGCATGAGTGATGTGGGAAAGCTTGAGCTTGAGCACCGTGCCAATGGGGTGACCCGGCCTAGACCGTCCTTTGTTGTGTTGCCACTGCCGTGAGCTGGCGTCACAGTATAAATCAACGAATAGCAGCACCTGCTGGATATGTTGATTTACAATTAGCTGTTTTAAAGAATATCTCTGGTATGTGTTAATGGAGTCAAAATCTCTCTACACTCCAGTTATCTTGCCCAAAATGTAGTCCATTAGCGAGGTCAAACAAAATAAATGCATTGTATCCATTGTTTTTAACCATTTCAACTGTAAACAAAGTCAAAACAATAAATTCTAATCTTAATAAATTTATTAATAAATGTATTTCATTTTATGAGGCAATGGTCTCTTATCTGATTTGGATTCACAGCTCGGTTAGCTAAGCCATTGAGTATTCCTGGTAAGGATTTTAATGTGAGGATAACCATGGTTCAAATCCTTGCTGCAGTAAATGATCAGGTGGGCCCATATAAAATAAATGCTCAAAGGTGCACATCGATGTTGGAGCTTTGATAGCACTATACCAGAACACATTTTGCATTTATGAAAAAACAGCAGTTATTTATTTATTTTAAGCTGTGTTAATTACTGCAAGGAAACATTTTTTTTTCTTGTAGAGAGTGTCCGGAGAGGTGATTCCACTGTGGTGGAGCTTCTCAACAAGAACCGTACCATGAGGTTGATGCAATAAGGGATGGTGGCAATGTGGTGGATTTGTTGGGGGAGACTTTTTTCCTTGGTTTGAGAGTCATTGAGGGGTTATTCCCCACCAGTGGGAGGCGCCCTCCACTTTTCCCATGAAGTAAGGGGTAGGGTTTTTTTTTGTTGTTGCTTATTCGATTTGTGCCAAGTACAACTCTAGGGTGTTTGTATGTTTACCCAGGGTCAACATCGTACTTCCCAAGGCCGTGGATAAGGGCATGAAGTTGTGCAGAAGAGAACTGTAGAATTTTTGAGAAAGGGATAAGATGTGATAAGTGTGATAAGATCACGACAGATATCTCTGATTGGTATGTACCAGTCTGCATCGACAGTGGTACGAAGAAAGCGATTTTGAAGTATCTGTAGACGTTTAAGGTGTGATTGGGCAGCAATGCCCCAGACGTGACATGCATACATGAGGGCAGGAGAAGTATCTCCTTGTATAGGAGCACTTTGATGCGTACGGACATTGCTGATTTCCTGTTGTAAAGTGGATATATCATTGCCATCCTACAGTTGATCTTGTTGGTTACATCTTCTATGTGGGATTGCCAAGTTAATTTATAGTCCAAGGTGAAGCCAAGATATTATGTTTGTTTGGACCAGTTCATTTCTGCCAGCTATTTGAATCTCAGGAGGATCATCTTGTACCAGACTTCTAGTGAAGGTGACTGCCTGTGATTTGGCTGGGTTGATCTTTAAACGCCAAGTGGTGAACCATGGAGCCTGCTTGCTGCTTTCTCCTCTCGGCAGACTGACACTGTGATCAAGTCTTCAAGCTCGGCAATGCACATCTCTGTGACAGTTGCTCTTTCCTCAGCCTCCTTCAGTGAGTGAGTGTGTCATGTTTAAGGCCCATTGACAACTTGGTCATTAGGGTTGTGAGTCCAAAGATAAAATCACACAAGTTCAAGTGTTAAAATGTTGCCCTTAAAAAGCTAAAAACTGAAAGGTAAAATAGATAAACATTAAAACAGTTAAAATGGAAGAATTAAAATGTGAAAAAACCAAAAAGCAAAACACCCTAAAAATGCTAAAACTTCCAAAATAAACTAACTTTCACTTTCTTATAAAAATCAATATTGGTAACATACCACAGTACTATATTTACAGCTACTGGGTCGTTGCCTAAAACTGAGCACAGTGTAAGACCCAGGCCAAGGAACTGATGCTCATGGGTGTATCGCAGACAGTCAAGAAGGAGCCTCATTCAGTGAAGGTGTGAGTGAGATGTCATAGTGACAGTATAATACAGTGTATACACAGGAGGTTGTGAAAGTAAAATAGAGCACAAGCACTACACAACAATTGATTGATGAACAATTAATTGAAACTCTAACTCCATTGTTTTAAACAGAATGGCCCGCTGAATATTAACAACTTGGTTATAAGTGTAATTGTTTCTTTTTTATTTTACTTTCTAAAGTTTAGCATCCTCTTACTGCTTATGTCATATGCGATAATGAATGGAATGGGTGAAATAATCTTCAAATGAGCCTGGGATCCATAGAACTTAGTGTTATCTGACATTCATCTTCTAGGATAAGGGAAAACCATGGAGAAAGCCTTATCCAGGTAAGTGATGCTAATTTGGGATCTCCTGAATATGAGACAGATACACTATAGAGGTGGGCAGTGCAATTCTTGGAAAGGCAGTTGAAGGTACTAGATGAAAAGAAAAAACTAACAAAACAAGAATATCTATTTATTTAATACTTCTTCTTTACATAAGTGGGAGTCACATTTGAGACTTCTTTTCAGGCAGAGTGTGACGTGCTGTGCTCACAACTGCAACCATGTTGTAAGAATGGGTACTCCCATCTTCAGAGTGTTGTTACATACAGGTGCAGATCTAGAAATATTCAATAGGGGGGGGTCTGGTTACGGTCCACTACCGCTTCAGAATAATTAAATTCATGTTCAAACATGGCTAGCTAAATATTTAACTGAACGAAGTAACATTTAAACTACTATCTACCACCTATCTAGGAAGAAGACTGTAACTGCCACAGGCCCACCGATCAAATGTTTACAAAATACTCCTATAATGGATACAACATTCGAACATTCGCCTAATTGGCATCGTCATTGCACAAATCTTGATTCACTAAGTGCCCTATGTAAAGTTCATCGCAACCATTAAATGCAGCTGTTAATGAAGTCTGCAATTCACTGTCATTGTTACTGCTGGCATTTGTAATAACTGTAACACAATCACTGTTTGTCTCTTGTTCTCTGACTTCAGCGCACGTGCTTTTCACTTTTAAATCTGTAGTTTGATCATTATTGGATTTTTCATCAATGTCTTTTATGTCACAAAAATTGTCTCCGATTTCAAGACACTCCATTTTAACAAACTGTAACAAATTCGTTTAAATTTTGCGTTTCAACATCTTAAACTTGTGGCTCTTATAATCACAAGCAAAGATTCAACATAGAACTGGACATTTCACTGTGGCACTGTCTATCACCAAGCTTACACCGCCAGTGTTATTGAACTAATGCATCGACTGACAGTTTCGAATTAACGAAACTTATACCTATGTATTGTCGATAACTTGTTTCCGCTTTGCCCTTTCCCATTCTTGAAGTCATTGGCAAATATCAGCAAACGTTTTTCTCTGGACCTAGATTTAATTTACACTTATTAAAATCGTCTGTGGGGCGACAAAAATCAAAAGCTGAATAGTTTAATGTAGCACGTTTTAGTTTATGATCAAAAGAAATTATATGTAATGCTCTGTAATATGGAATAAGGCATAATACTTATGTGTTATGCTAGTAGAGGTCGCAGCGTTGCTTGCATTGTTGCCTTTTATCGTGGACATATTTCCCTAATTCTCACTTTCTTTCTCTTCCTCCCCATTTCATTCTCCTTCACTTCTCTTTCTCCTCATTTTTACTTCTCTTACCTTCTTTTCCTGATTACCATCCCCTTACGTAACACTTACAAGCCAGCGCCTAAGGTCAGACGCCTGTCAGAGAGCACAGGAACCTATGGACCGGACAGAGTGAAGACCTGGAAGTGGGTGGTCAGCCAAGCACCAGGTATGAGACGAGGAAGAAGGTGATATGAAATGCAGGCGAAATCGATAATTGAAAAGGTGATAATGGAGCAATTGGTGGAATGAGTGGCGGGGGAAACTGGAGAAAACCTGCCCTGACACCGCTTCGTCCATCACGATTACCACATGTGAGTCCCTGGGATCAAACCTGGGCCATCTAGGTGGTAGGCGAACACTTTAACCCCTCGGCCACGGCGCCGCCGGTTACTCTCCTTACCACTTTTCATTCTGATGCCATGCAAATCTATGTGTCTCCTCCAATTGCTTTGGTTGCATTTTTGCAATAAATACAGAGCAGCAACAACAATAAGAACAATAACAATAATAATAACAAAAACAACAATAATAAATGTGTAGTTATTTAATGACTTACTGTTCTGAATCTAACCCCTATAGTTGTCAGCTGTTTGCCAGTTGTTATGTACACTTCATTTAATATCAGAAAGTCTACCCACCTGAGCCTGCCTGTCGTATTTTAGACACATTATCACATTTATTAAAATGGTAGTGACTGCACTGCAGCAAGATGAAAACCTTGGGTACAGAAATTCAACGTTTAATCAACCCGCATCACCGACAGCAGTATAAAATATGGAGATTATATTTTATTAGTGATGTTTTGAAAACCGTTAATAACTTTTCAAGATTAATGTGAATATAAATAGATAAAATACTTGACAACACACTTAATCGTACCCGTTCCGTATGGCTGTTTAAACGATCGTTACTTATACCGCGATGTTACATGTACCCGCATAGCAGTAAAGAAAAATTCCAATAACTTTTTATATATTCATCCAATCAAAATGTTGCTTATCACAAAACTTAACATCATGGGTAAAAACATTTGCTACAGAACATTTTTGCAAAAACTCCCAAAAAAGGCAAGTTATTTTGATTTATTCAAGTTGGGCCCCATTAGAAACCTTTCACCTCAATGGTCAATTCTTTAAGTAAGACCAACCACCAAAGGTAGTACATATACCAATTTTCATAGAAATTGGTTTGGCCATTTTGCATGATTATGAGGTAACACACATATATTTATAGCAATAAAGCAGTATATGACAGGGTGGGGTGGGGGGGGGGGCGGACCCCCTAGCACCCCCCTGGACCCGCGCTTGGTCACATACAAATCACTTTTTCTATTCTACAAACTATCCTTACAAAAGGTTAATAATAACCCCTAGTGCAACAGCCCATGAAGGGCCAAGGCCTGCCGCCCAGCCACTGTGTCCCCCACCTCTGCGCACTACAGGCATCATTGCTAGAGTGCAGGACTGGAGAGTGGGAGGTGGTTAGCGCCCTGAGCCCTCCTGGCCAGTTATACGGTCTTCTCAACCTAGGATCGCTACTTCTCCATCAAGTAGCTCCTCAATTGGTCCCCCCGGGAACAGGGCTGAGTGCACTCCATGCCGGGTTCTAAGTATGCACACCCTTAGAAGTCATAAGGCTGACTGTGGAGGTGGTCCCAGGTAACAGGTAACTAGTTATTGTCCGGTTGATAATGGAGGAAAGTTAACCTCCGAAACGTGTTCCGGAAAATTATAATGTAAGTGTTGTTTACTGTTATTAATTGACTCACCTTTTAAATTAGATTGACCTTATAGTTGTTTCAACTATGAAGATTGGGTGTTAGTAGACACAACATTAGAATATGTTATGTCATATGAATTTGACATCTCCTTGTGGTTTACTGGGGAAAATTTGAGTCAGATGGAGAATTTAATGTTGTGCCAATATGTTGCCATGGTGAGAACAACCAGACAAAATCTGTTGTTCAAATCTTGGCTATGGCATTGAATTTTTCAGTGTGATTATACAGGTGATTAAAACATTTCTTGACATTTTCCTCGTATCGTTATGTATTTGTGTTATAGGTAATTCGAAACTAGGCTGACAATAGGACAATAGGAAAGATTAGCTGTTGTTTTCGCTCATATCCTCTTCACTATTTATTTCTCCAATTGTAAAAAAGCAACTTACAAGCAGGCCCCAGAAGAATTGACTAGAAACTTCAGGAAACCAGGTCCTAGCAGGCAAACTATTAGAGATCTGGTACTGAAACTGAAATGGATGGGATCTGTTGCTGATGAGACATGTAGTGGGAGGCCGGCTCACATGCAGTCCCAGTGTGTCAACCAGAAGACTAAGCAGCAAGCTGGGTATGTCCCAAAGCACTGTATGGCATACCTTGCACTTCAAACTGCACAAAAGCCCTTATCCCCACAAAATCTTTTGTATAGAATCTCACATTTTCATCAAGCAGTTATTCTCTCAGATTACAGAGTGGCAATTATAGCAATTACTTCCAAGTTGTCACATAAAACCAAATAATTATGGAATACTAGAAAATCCTTACCCATCGAACAGCACTTCAAAACCACCTAGTCTTCCAATGGATACCAGCATACCAGCAGTGTACAGAAATCTATAGTTAATCTACCATTTTATGCAGCTAAAAGAAAAATTATTGCAAAATATTACTCTAAAAAATCAAAAAATAAAAGATGGGAACTACCAAACATTCAAACAGTAATTCCCGAGTATTCTCTAAAAACGGCAGTTGCAACCTTCAGGTTGATTACGGGACATGATTGTGAACAGAATTGGGATATATTCTTCACCATATTTATCTGTCCTCTATGTGATGTACAAGAGCAAATGAACTGAGACTACCTTCAAATATGCCTGGCTATTTCTAGTGCCCTTCCTATCCATCAGTGAAAAACATTGGAGAGCAAGAGGATTAATGACTTCATTGTAAGAATGACTTCATTGGCCAACAACAACATTTTTGTGTCTATTTCTTACAGTACAAAAGATTTAGAATAAAGAAATTATTCCTGGAAAATCGAACATATACATTTCATTTGTTATAAAAATATATTAAACATGTGATATTTTAATTGAAATCTATAGAGCTATTTGTGAGAAAATAAAAAATAATAAAAATGTTCTATATAAATTATAGTTTGTGGTTGGGGAATACATTCAAAAACCTTTGTGTTATATCCTTGAAAATGCCAGTGTTGAATGGCAACTTTGATATTTTGCTGACAGTTTTTGAGTCACATTTGCAGGCGTGCACATGCAGACATGCGTATATACCAATGTGGATATTGGTGAATGCAATACTTTCTCTACCAATTAGGTACAACATTAAAAAATGTTTCGGCAATAACATTTTCGGTGGGCAAGTACACATAACATGACTTACCATCCATGCATGCCTCTGTGTCTGCGTGCGTGCACATGCGCACATGCAAGTGTGTGTGTGTGTATGTGTGTCACAGTGTGCGTTTATGTGTGTATGTGTGTGCGTGCGTGTGTGTGTGTGTCTGTGTGTGAGTGTGTTTGTGTGTGTGCACGTGCATGTGTGTCTGTGCATGTGCACATGCGTGTGTGTGTGTGTGTGTGTGTGTGTGCGTGTGTGTGTGTCTGTCTGTCTTTCTGCAAACAGCATAACTCAAAAACAAAAAGTCGGTTAAAAATCAGTGGGTATCTAAGTTTAATATCTTTCAAGGACGCAACATGAAGACTTTTAGGAAAATTGCCACACCCTAAACTATGCTTTACATGGAAAATTTTATTTTCTCGAAAATAGCTCTGATAATTTTGATTAAAATGCCACATGTTTAAGATATTTTTATGGCAAATGAAATGTATATTTTAAAATTTTCTGGCTATAACCCACAGAGTCCTGTTTACTCTTGATTTTTGCATAACTCCTAAACCGTTAGAGATAGACAAAATCTTACTATACAAAAATGTACATCTCATTAAAACCCACAGCTTATGTACAAATTAATTTTTCTGTGGAGTGGACCATTTCAAAGATACTCCTTGTTATTTGTGGAACTTTTGTCAAATGGAAGACTGCTATTCATTTTTTATCTCTTGGCCACCCAAAGAGAACGAAATCTCAAAGCTTTAAAAAATTTGACTATCGCTTAAAGCCTGATGTATTTCCATACTCCCTTGTACCTATAAGGAAATAAGTAATAAGATAATTTGTACAAATGTTTATCTCAACTAACACAAAGAAGATTAGGAATAAGAGTCTGTAAGAATGCTCAGTACAAGAGTAGAGGAAGTCATGTGAGTGCAACATATCAAATTTTTACTTTCTCTACTGGTAAAGTAGAGGAAGTATTACATTCCATCCAAAAATTCAATGTTTAGATTTCACTGGAAATATATGTTTTGAGACCCCCTGAATCCATAAAAAGTATTTTTAGAAAACGGTCCATCTGTGTATCTGTCTGTATGTCTGCCAGTCTGTGGACAACATAACTCAAAAACGAAAAGTCGGTTAAAAACCAAAGTTGGTCTTTAAGTTTAATGTCTTCCAAGGATGCAACACGAAGATTTTGAAGAAAATAGCCCCACCCTAAACTACCCTTTACATGGAAAATTTTGATTTTGTTGAAAATGGCTCTAACAATTTTGATTAAAATGCCATACATGAGATATTTGTATGACAAATCAAATGTATATTTTGAATTTTCTGGCTATAGCCTATGTTTACACTGTTTACTCTGTATGACTTCTGAAAGACTGTAGACTGTGTTAACATCAGTAAAAGAGAACTGTGTATTTGTGTAATCAGTGTAGGAGAGACAGAGAAAGTGGAGAAAAGATTGAGTCAAGGTTATGAGAAGAAAACAGTTGCAAGTTGTAATATCATGAAAGATTGTAGACTGTGTTAACAACAAAAAGGAAACTGTATATTTGTGCAAAAGTTTACAAGATAATAAAGTGATAGAAAAGTTGTTGTTGTTTTCTAGTGCCTTGCATCTGGCAATGAAGCCATTAGCATTCGTGCTTTCCAATACTTTTGAACTGTAGTTTCTTCTGATCTTAATGCTTCACAGGTCTTCAAGTGGTCAGTGAGAGAAAAGTAACCTTACTGGATTTAGTCATTTTGTCATAGTATAATCTGGTTTCCTTTGTTTTGCTGTCTTTAGTTTTATATTTGTACAACTGTTTACATGAAATGAATAAATTAAACATGGTGATGATAAAGACTTTTACTTGAGTTTCTTTAAACCCAATAATCATATAGTTATCGTGCAACACCTTGTGATTAATTAGAGCCTTAACTGCAGCCTGGCTACCAGTGTAAACTTCTTTGTTTTTTGTATGTGCATTCAATAATATTTTCTGTTTCAAAAAAGTATATTTACTTAAGGGAAAATATTTTTGCACCTTGCTCTTAATCGATTGTAAAAACATTAATATTTTCAAAGAAAACTCGAATGTCTCTTTTATTAATCACATATGAATGTTAAATAGAAAGTTAACTAACCCCTTCACCATTAGCTATTTGAATGCCTATACCACATTGTGAATATTTGTTTAACCATTTGCTCTGCTAAGTGTGTAGCTACAGCCTGTGGGGAAACATATACACTATTTAATTCTACAGTCAATCTGATATGAGTACAATATGAATAAAGAAGCTCATTGTGCTCAGTTGTTCTGAGGCTATATGACCTTGACTTCAGAGTTTGACATAAACAAACCCTCCAATCATGCTGTGCCATTATAAACAAAGGAAATTATATGCTACATGAACTTTTTTCCCGAGGTCACAACATAACTTATTATATACATACTTAACACATTAAGAAGCAAACAGGAATAGTGTTTATGTAGGAAAAAATCTGATATTTTACACTCACAGTACTTTCTCTACTCACTCTTGTACAAACTATTCTTACAAACACTTTTCATTTCACAAAAATAGATAATTTGACATAAACTGTATATTTGAACAAGGTCTACATATTTTTTTACAGTAAGACTCGTTGATCTCTTATGGTTTACCAGCTATACAAAGTCATCCAGAGTAAACAGGACTACATGGGCTATAGCCAAAAATTCAAAATATACATTTCATTTGTCATAAAAATATCTTAAACATATGGCATTTTAATTAAAATCATTACAGCCATTTCTGAGAAAATCAAAATTTTTGATAAATTTTCCATGTAAAGAGTAGTTTAGGGTGGAGGAATTTTCTTCAAAATGCTTGTGTCACATTCTTGAAAGGTATTAAACTTAAATACCAATTTTGATTTTTAACCAACTTTTCATTTCAAAATATATTTCCGGTGAAATTTGGACATAAAATGTTTGTGTTGAATACAATACTTGCTCTACTTACTGTACATAGTAGAGAAGGTAAAAAGGAATGAGACATAGTTGATTACTTAGAAGTGACACTATGAAGTAATGGTAGGAAGTAAGCTTGCAAACTGGTTGGAGAGCATGTATGTTAATATAGAGTGAAAACTGGGGACATAACACTCTTAAAATTAACAAAACATACAACATATTTGGATACTTGGGTGAAGATTGTAATCTTAAAACAGAAACACTGGTTAATGAATTTTGAATTCCTGCCATAAAACCACTATGAAAGTTCATTACTCCACTGCTAGATGTCACCACAAACAATGACAAACCAGGTGTCAGTAGGAGCCAGTCAGTTGCTCTGACTCAATTTGTCCATAAATTGTAAACAAAACTTATGTAAGATAGGGTCCTTAAAAGGTACGGCAATGCACTCACAGGCTCTCTCCAGAGCACAACACAACCAGGGAAATAGTGCCAGCAGATAAATTAAAAAATTATCTTGTTTAATGACGCTGTCTATTGCCGGGATCATATCAGCATTGCTGGTGTGCCGGAATTTTGTCCCATAGTACTGACATGGAGCTGTCGTTTTTAAGCACACTTAAAAACCATTGGTCTGGACCAGATTTGAACCCATGACCTTGGGATCAGTAGGCCAGTGTCTAGGCAACTGAGCCACCCAGACTGACTGTGCTAGCAGAGGGGCAACATTATCTTGTAAATATGTTCCCACTCACTTGCAGCAGCAGGAAACCTTGTCATGTAGTGTACAAGTGTTATGACAATACACTCTGTCTTTCTAACAACCTCATCAATTTAAAGTGCAGTTAATCTCTGATATTGCTTTGTATTATTTCATTAAACAAAACAGGTCCTATTATTTTTCTAGTACACCATACTCCAATTTTCAAGTCACACTGTGGCATTTCATGCAAGAGCATGAACTCCAATACCAACATTCTGAGTGTTCATGTTAATTAGTTGCTCTATTTCTAAGGCAATTTCTCTAAACTGGCACTGGTTTCATCTAGTTTATTTTTTCTGAAGCTGATCTAGAATTTTTCCTATGAAGCACCAAGTCCAAAGCTTTAAATTGATTCCCATGTATAGAGATTGCAGATGGTAGAGAGCTAAGAAACCTTTCAACAAACCTCCCATGTGTATGGTGAGCAGACAAGAGACGCACCACATTTACTGCAGTGATAGAGATGCAGCAACAACTGTGAGACATAGCACCAATGCACCATGGCCTGAAGTGCCACTAGAGGGTGAGGGAATAGTGAAGGAGGGAAAGGGTGCAACAGAGTTCTCTTTGTCTGTCCGTCATTCTGTCTGGTGACAGAGGGAATTCTAGCACCCTTCAGGCGGCCAGAGCACATCACACGCACAACTGTTATGCTGGGTTCCTAACAGATGGAGGCAGTTCTTCAGCCTGACGCTTTCAACTCGGAAAGACTGGATAGTGAGAATGAAATGAAAGGGAATGAATCTTGGGGGACATAAGGTAAATATCCCTCCTAGCATTCGCCTGAGTGATCTGGGAAAAAGCTCCCCCCCAAAAAAACACAAGATCAGGAAGGTCGACCATAGGAATTGAACCTACGACCTCCCAAATGCAGGCCACAGATGTTGTCGCCTGAGACACCCCAGTCGGCCGACAGGAGAGTTACCACATAGTACACATAAGATGTTATATCATCAAGAGGAGTAACCCTGGTAAGGAAAGTGTCCAGCAGGCGTGTTCAGGTGGGCAGAAAATTGGGCTTGCCCAGTCTGAGCCAAGCAGATACTGCAAGTAGTGGATCACAACTGAAGATGATAGGGATACAGTGGCTGTAGGCTGTCTTATACTTTTTTATTACTAACAATGTATTGTATTTACATTACATACAAAGATGCAGCATTATTTATTTTCATACACACTCACATTGTAATGTGCATTTCCCATATTTTACTGTAAGTGAGGGAATGCCTAGTAGTGTGCAGTTGAAGAATGGCCCTCAGAATGGCTATCTGTCATTTCTGAATGATGTTTTGATTTCCAACGCTTTAAGGCTGAAAAAAGTTTTTTACATAAATATGTAGAAACAAACATGCACATAATAGCTGCCACTTTCACATATAAAACAAATAATTGGAGAGAGGATATATGGGATCCAAAACGTAGAACAATAATGTAACAATGAACATGCTGATAGTCAGAAGATGGCAGGCAGGGGCAATGACAAATGGATTAGAAAAGTGCAATGCACCATATGTCTGTCACTGTGCACACAATAGCCATTGTGATGAGTAATCGTATGCTTTCATGGCTGGAATCAACATAATAGCTATTGGATTCTTCTAGGCAACAAGCCGTGGTCTGCTGGAGGTTTCAAATCCACATCTGTGGTGAACTTCTTCAGTGGCATGCTCTTAATTTTCTAGGCGAAGGTTCAATCCTAACAGACTCATTGGCAGGGGTATTTACGTGTATGAAGGCTGCTCGCATGCCATTGGTTAAGCTGGACAGGATGTGGTGAGTGCAGTGAGTGGAGCTTAGCCTTTCCAGTATTGCTGATTACTGATTGGCTCACATGCTTTTTGTGTGTTAGCAACTATTTTGTACGTTCAGGTATTGGAGGCCAGGTTTTATTCAGTTTCAGAGCATCTTCCTGTCTGTTGAGGTTATTTGGATGTTTGATAATGATAAACTTGTTTCTTCTGAAAATAACTGTTGTTCCCTAGCATTCCTAGGGAAAAGTTTTGATGTTTTTAAAAATGGTTAGGTTCTATAGAATTAAATGAAGAATTAACAGACGATTTTGTCAAGCTTATCAATCTTTGTTTGAATCAACATTTTTTAGTTGTAATGGACATTCCTTTCAATAAACTTCTGACTTGGCAATGGGTAGTCCACTTTCACCATTTCTTACTAATCTTTTGATGAGTTTTTTTGAAATACAAATCACTAAAGCATTGGTTCTAATTTTTAAAACCTGGTATAGATATGTGGATGACATATTTGCTATTGTGCCCGAGAAACATTTAAATGATGCTTTGAACTTTTAAATTTACAAAATAAAGCCACAAAATTCAGTTTGGAATCCAAAAGTAATGGCTGTCTTCCTTTCATACATTTAGAGATAAAATAACAACAATAAATTAAATTTTGCATTTATAGAAAATCTACTCATACTGATAATTACATAAAAAATAAGTTTTAATCCTTTTTCACACAAATTTGCTGTTTTAATAGTTTAATTTACAGGTTAATAAATGTACTCGTTAATAAGGAAGAATTTAACATTGAAAACAAATGCATTATCAACACTGCAGTAATTAATAGTTTTAATAGGTACAGATCTTATACATAAAACGATAGAGAACTTTAAATATCAAAAGGCTGTTAAAGAAGTTTCTACTCTCAAGAAAATAAGAAATGCTTGTAATTTTAGAAAGTTTACTTACCATCCTTGGGCTAAGAAAAAATTTATAAAAAGTTTTAATAACAAGGTATAACTTTGGTTCCTCAAAATAAATTTAATATAAAAAATTTGCTGAATTTTTCTAAATAGGATAAAATTCCAAATTATAAAAAAATCTAGTACTTATCAATTTGGCTGTTTGGATTGTGATGGGTTTATATTGGCAAAACTAAATGTCATTTGGAAATCAGAATGAAGGAACATTTTAGAAATATTAAATACAAACACATTGATAAATCAGCGTGGCAGATCATTTTTGGTTATTTAACCATGGAATAAATCCAAAGGTTAAATTATTAAAACAATTAAATGGACCCACAGATTTAATGGTTTGGAAAAGATACTCATTTTTAAAAATAAGGACCGTGTAATAAATTTTGAATATGGCTGATCAATTCTGCCAAAAATTTTTTTTACTTTCTGTATTTGGTAGTACATAGAAATATAAAGTGATTTTGTGACCAGTATAAACAATAGCAGGACTGAGGATGCGATAAATGTATCATGAAACTGTAACACCATCTGAGTATAATTTCAACAACTTGCAGGAACTACTAAGTGAAGCTTATATTCTCTATTTGTAGATCTGTATTACTTCACTGTTAATAGGTTTAGTTTTTCATTGAGTAAATACCTAATTATCTAATTCAGTGAAATTTGTATATGTACAACCACATCTAAAACACTGTCTATTTTAAATCACAATTTTTGTGTAAGTTGGACTTTATGACAGACATGTGCACTTATTTGTAATTGCTTAGTTGGTTCTTGGCCACTACATTGTTTACTTGTTTATTAAGGAACACACATTTCGGAAGCTATCATGCCCATCATCAGTTCCTGTTCAAACATGTTGAAACATTTAATTTAAAAGGTGAGTTAATTAATAACACTGAACAACACTTACAACATATTTTTCCGGGACGCGTTTCGAAGGTTAACTTTCCTCCATTATCAACCGGACAATAACTGGGTTTCCATGGTGTTTGATGGTGCGGATGGTGATGCTTCTTCTGGTATTTCTTCTGGTGGCGCACCATGAAACACCATGGAAACCCAGTTATTGTCCGGTTGATAATGGAGGAAAGTTAACCTTTGAAATGCGTCCTGCAAAAATATGTTGTAAGTGTTGTTCAGTGTTATTAATTAACTCACCTTTTAAATTAAATTAATTACAACAACACTGTTGTCAAAATTCTATGAAAGGAAGATGTTGAAACATGACTTCCTTAAATAATATAGTGTCAAAAAATTGACTTAGTAATAAAAAAAGAAAAACAAAAATTGTCTGAAAATGCAATGACATAACTAGGATTTGAACCATGGATATTCCATTTCACATGCAGCTACTCTAACCACTGAGCTACCATGCTGCAAGTATGACATTAAATTGTTCAAATGTTCATAATTTTTTTTTGTGGTTCAAATCTTGGCTATGGTATTGAATTTTTTAGTCCTGATTCTACCTCTCAAACCATGGCCACACGCGGCTAGTGTGTTTAAAACTATCGGTGAGTTGATTACATTGGCTGTTTTTTGACCTTCCTCTATTACTATGATGTCACCCACATATCTCAACTTTTAAGTGTAACTCGTTTCACAATTAATATTTAGTAAAACTATTGCATTAAGTAATCTAATATCACTGAAATGTAACAACTTTTTATTCTATACAGAGGTTGCATCACTCTGAAATTAAATGCAATCATATTTGAGTTATTGTTGCATACAGCTGATGACTATAAGGTATCTCACTATATAGCAAAGCTGTTGATTGCTCTGGCAGTCAGTGGATTGTCGAGGATTGTTCGATGGTCACCTTCCACTACTTGGGTTATCACTGTCTGTTTGAAGTACTGCAACACAGAACACAAGCCTCATGTTCATGATACATATTTTCAATTAGTTTACCATCAAATGAAATACTGATTCCACTGATAATGCTGACAGTTTAAGGAAAGCAACCAAAGGTGTCAGACGCAATTAACCCTCTTAAAGCTTTGTGACAGTGAATGCAAGTTGTAATACATCAATAGCGTGTAGTCAAATTTTGGAACATGTTTGCTTCACTTATAAAGTGATGCTAGTGACCAAGGAAAAGAGAATGGTTGCACCTGGCATCAAACCTGGGACATCTCAAACGTGATCCCTGTCATTACTACCTGGGCCAGTTTGTATTGGTGTTACCTGCATGAGGCCACAGTTCTCATCGTCATCCCCGGCAACTGGTCGCACGAGTGTGATGGCACCACTCAGGAGAATGTCTCTAGGCTGATAACTGAGGAGAGCAGAGACACGGCCAAGTATAACGTTGAGGGCTGTCACAATGGCATCCTTGTTCCTCAAGTACTCCTCTGGTACTTCGCTCACTGCTCTTTCAACTCGAACATCCCAAGATGGTAGGTTGGTCAGCTCTAGGTGCACCTGTGCCATTAAACATATCAACACTACTTCCTAAACTTTCCTTTTAATAACTTCTACAACTAAAGTCCCCCTTGGTTGATCAAACAGTAAACTCTAGACAGGAGGAAAAGCATGAATAAGAGAAACATAAGGGAAATGACTAGCAAGAGTATGGAAGTGGAGAAATATGAGGAGGAATAAGATGAAAACAGGAGAAAGAAGAGAAAGCTAATGACAGTAGGAAAATGAGGAAGAGAAAAAGCAAGAAGAAAACAAGAGACAGAAGAGAAAGAGTAAAAGGAGCTAGAAGAGGAACTTGAGGATGAATACAAATAGGATGAAGAAGAAAAAGAAAAAAAGATGAGGAGAAAGAACAAGAAAACTAGGAGAAATGTAAGTACAAGAAGAGGAGGAAAATGAGGATGGTGTCGGTGATGATGATGATGATGATGCTGATGATGATGATGATGGTGGTAATAAACATGATATTGTTGCTGATGGTGATGATGATGATGATGATGATGGTGGTAATAAACATGATATTGTTGCTGATGGTGATGATGATGATGGTAATGAACATGATGATGATGGTGGCGGCGGCAGTGGTGATGGTGGTGGTGGTGGTGGTGGTGATGGTGGTGATGGTGATGGTGGTGATGGTGGTGGTGGTGATGGTGGTGGTGGTGGAGGTGATGGTGGTGGTGATGGTGATGGTGGTGGTGATGGTGGTGGTGGTGATGGTGATGGTGGTGGTGATGGTGGTGGTGGTGGTGATGGTGGTGGTGGTGATGGTGGTGATGGTGGTGGTAGTGGTGATGGTGGTGATGGTGATGGTGGTGGTGATGGTGGTGGTGATGGTGGTGGTGGTGATGGTGGTGGTGATGGTGGTGATGGTGGTGGTGGTGGTGATGGTGGTGGTGATGGTGGTGGTGGTGATGGTGGTGGTGGTGGTGATGGTGGTGGTGATGGTGGTGGTGGTGGTGGTGATGGTGATGTGATGGTGATGGTGATGGTGGTGGTGGTGATGGTGGTGATGGTGGTGATGGTGGTGATGGTGGTGATGGTGATGGTGGTGGTGGTGATGGTGGTGGTGGTGGTGATGGTGGTGGTGGTGGTGATGGTGGTGGTGGTGGTGATGGTGGTGGTGATGGTGGTGGTGGTAATGAACATGATGCTGCTGATGATGACGATGGTAATGATGATGATGGTAATGAACATGATGCTGATGGTGATGATGATGGTAATGAACATGATGTTGCTGATGGTGATGATGGTAATGAACATGATGTTGCTGATGATGATGGTAATGAACATGATGATGACGATGGTAATGATGATGATAGTAATCAACATGATGGTGATGGTGATGATGATGGTAATGAACATGATGTTGCTGATGGTGATGGTGATGATGATAGTAATCAACATGCTGCTGATGGTGATGATGTAATAATCAGGACCAAGGGTAAGCAGTTACCTTCTGATTGTTGATGTGCAAAAGCTGACACAAGAGATTTGTCTGCATGGTGGCTGAGTTGGAACTGCTGCCAAGACTTGCCAGTATGAGATGTGATGTTTCCAAGGCACCATCTACCAGTACTATCCTTGTCTTGTGGCCCTGTGTTTCCAGAAGCTTGGCAACTTGCAGTGTAAGGCCTCCTCCCCAAGAGATACCCACCAGATAGTAGCATCCTGACCTCTGCACTTTCTGTATGCACTGCAACACATTCGTATTTCTTCCACAAAGTATTCTTGCTTCATAGCTACTCAAATAAACATTTCAAACTTTTTCATATTTTCTTGTAGAGGATTGCATGAGATTGGGGAGACAGTCAAATGTTTAACACCTGGGTCACTATATGCTGGCTTTAAAAGTCCATATTATGTATGTGTATGACAGTAGTGAAGAAAAAATGGTAACTTAGCACTTAAAAAGCGCATAGAGTATTTGAAAATTCAAACAAATAACAGTGAATATCTTGAGCCTAGCAAAAATGTCACAAAAACACTTTTGCTCTGATCCATTTTGCAGACAAGTGCACATTCCCAAGCGAACACTCACCTCGACCATTTGCTGAGCAACTGCCAGTAAACTGCTATCTTGCATACCCATCTTGAGACAGAAGACAGGGTATATGATTCTCCTTGCAAGGGAGTGGAGCACATATCGTGGTGCACCCTGGAGACCAGGGATGAGGAACACTTTGGGAGTGTCCTCTGTAACAACGGTGTCAGGAATCTGTGACTGCAGCCGCTCCACACACATGGATGTGTTGTTCACATCTTTACCAAAACCTTGCAGTAGCTCTAGTGAAGATGGCAAATAAACTCCCAGCGATGATAGCTGATAGCCTGCAACAAATTTACCACACACAACTGGATCAGGACTGTCCAGATATACCAGCTTTTATGTTAACATACTTTTAATGTATAAGTACACTAAAATATTGAGTTTATAAAAAACATAAGACAATGTACCCAACTTTGCATGGGTCAATTTTTACTCTCAAGGCAGTTATAATGCAGTGCAATTGATAACTCACCAGATAATTGGCTTGAATAGATTTTTTATTCACTTATGTTGCATAACTGACATAGTTATATTTTCTCATTTGTTATTGAAATATTTATGTATTTTAATATGCATACTTATCTCTGGAAAGTAAGTTAAAATATAAAATTAACGGAAATTAAAGGTTTAGATGACTAATTCATAATACAAACTGTCAATAAGAACAATTTGCAGCTTTTGTCAAATAACCATAGAATAACAATTAATAATGTTGGTTGATGTATCACTAGCAAGATTTTAGTTAGCTACATATAGTAAAGTTGTTTCCTCATTCAGCTCCTCAGATTCCAAACATAGTCATTTAGCACAAATGTCAACATAATTTAATTAGACAGCAAGTTTACAAAAAATAGCTGTAATGATCATGATATAATTAGAAAATACATAACTGAAATTTAACAAGAGAACAAAATCCCAAAAATGGATTAATTTAATTCAAAGTAGCCTTATACATTGCAAGAGATCTCATAGCTGAAACACAAATCTGAACTGGAATCAATGATGCTAGAACAAAAACTACTTAAAGTACTTAAACCTGGGATGCCCACAATGAACATATGCTGTCATTCATACTACAAATGGAAACAAACATCAGCCAATCGCAAGAGAGTAAGAAACAGCTGAGCTAGTATGGTAGCACACACAGCCAGTACATGTACTAAATGAATAGGCCTCCAAAAAACCACCATCTGCCAGAGACACAGTATGGATGGGTAGGCTCAATTTCTTGTAAATGTACACTCAACAATCTTAGTCATATTGCACCTCTAACTTATCTTCATAACTTGCTCTGGAAAAATAAGTTGCATTCCTTATTAGAAGGAATATAACAATACAATATTCTTGTAAAGCTAACATGATGCCTCACAATTACAAGTGCATTAACTCTTCTCCTGCTAACTGCTGAAGTCAACCAGAACACTAAATGCTTGCTTAGGCAGCAGATACTGTGAACCACTCAGCCCTCTGCAACCTACAAAACTCTGAGCTCTTGGACGCATGCTTCAACAAGGTAAACACTATTTTGCCTTAGACTGCCTTGACAAACCTCCCATTGGCAATAATGCTTTCGTGTGAACTGCATACAACTCAGCAATGAATCAGAAATTATAGTCGGAGAAAAATGCCATACATAAAGCATATTCAATTGAAAGTATCACTACCAAGAGTAACATCAAGGATGTGATGAATATACGAGGGTGATCCCAAAAGTAAGGTCTGCAATTTTTTTTAAAATATGAAGAAATGTTTATTTGCAATAAATTGTACATAGTTTTGAAGGTTGGACAGTTTTCTATTTTTCTACATAATTGCCATTTTAATCAATGCAATTTTGTAAATGCTATGGCAGTTTTTGTATGCCCCTGTCATACCATCTCGCTGACATGCTATTAAAGAAGCATTAGACTTCATCTTTCACCTCATCATCATTGAAGCACCTTCCAGCCAAGTGTTGTTTCAACTTGGGAAACAAATGGTAGTCACTAGGCCCTAAGTCCAGACTGTACAGTGAATGGGTGATGATATCCCATCCAAACTGTTGCAGAAGCTCCACAATTTGGCAGACAATGTGGGGGCAAGCACTGTCATGGAAAATTCTTATGCCCTTCCTCACATTCACATTCTGAAATTTCAACACTTCAATCAATGTCTGGTGAATGGTGCTTCGAGAAATCTCAGGAACAATGCAGAGCTCAATGAGAGTGATCCAACGATCTTGAAGCACAATGTTCAACCTTTGCGATTGTCCCTTTGGGAATTGGTGGTCTTCTGCTTCTTTCCTCATCTTGAATTTCAGTATGACCATCTGCAAACTCTCTGCACCACTTGCAGACATTTTTGACATCCATGCACTCTCTATACACTTCTGTCAACTGTCGATAAATTTTGATTAGTTTAATGCATTTTGCACTCAAAAGCTGAATAACTGTGTGAACTTCATATCTGGTGGGAGTGACCAACTGGAACTCCATTACAACAGGCTGCCAGGCCAACACTGAGAGCTCCAGCAAATGTGCAGTGGTTCCTGTAGAAAATGAAGGGAGGAAGGAAAAAAAATAGTGTGGCTACCAGCCATGCAAACAGTTTCCCTGCAGCCCCAGTGCTTTGGAGACCTTACTTTTGGGATTTCCTTCATATCATGGTCTGTGTTTAATTTTCAACAACTTATACCAATTACAAAGGTGAGGGATGCTTTGTTTCTAAATGTTATATTTGCAACGTTGAAATGTGTTACCTTTAGAACTAGCTGCAAGCTTGCTATATGTGATAATGACAACAGGTTCGTGGTTTTCTTGCAGCTGCAACAGTTTATCCAGACACGTGAGAGACTGTCGCAAGCTGAATCCCTCAATGTGAGCTTCTGGCCAGTACACTGCTAGTGCCATCAGGCCTTGTTGGTGCCTTGCTTCACAAGTACTCCAGCTGCTCTCTGACAGCAGACACACAAAGTGTTGCAGAGTCTTGATACCTCGTGATGCTGCGTCCAGCTGTGACACTGTCAGTGCTGTCAAACCATTCTCCTGTCCAGAAGTTTCCTACAACAAGCCATGCTCCCTTCATATACAGATTTGAATGCCTTAGTAATAAAATTTATTAGCATCACTTTGTCCATCTGTACATGTGAAACAATTTGCTAACCACTGTAAACATGGAGTAGATACATATTATATATATATGAGTTTGAACAAAATTTCTGAGCATGTTTCAAGTTGGAATGAAATCACTTCAAAATTTAGGGTAGGTAGAGGCTGGTTCATAATAACCCAAGAATAGAAACAACAACGGGGAGCAAATCAGCACACAATATTTTGCTTATGTGTTTATCATTCTGACTGCCAGCTGCTGACCTCCACATAACCTTGCCATAGCCACTGTATCCAAAATGCTTTTGTATTTTGAATCTATTGCACTGAATTGAAACATTTTAGAACATCTCAGATCCTTCTGCACAATCTCAGAAATGCCAGGTTTGCCTGGATACTCCTTAAGACATCTTCACAAATTAAATCAAAGCAAAAGCTACCAAAATACATCCTTCAATAACATAACACTAAAATCTTCTTTCTTGGAAGTTTGAAAACAGTGTTGTAATAAATCAATTTAAACCAAAAAGGTGAGTAGATTAATAACACTACACAACACTTATTTATATTTTAATTTATATTTAATTTTAATTGAGTCATTTTGAAAAATAGAAACAGAGTATTCAATTTCGACATCCCCAAGAAAGATATCTTCAGCAAGTTCCTTGAACCACCACCAGAGGAGACCTCAGAGAAAACATCACCATCCACACCAGGGAGAACCACTCAATGTCAGACTGATAATGAAGGAAAGTCAAGCCTTCGAAACATGTTCCGGTAAAATATAAGTAAGTTGTTTAGTGTTATTAATTGGCTCAACTTTTTGGTTTAAAATAACACTAAAACCCATTCAGGTAAATATACATTGACATATGTAATGAAATATTGGTATTATTTAGAGAACAAATATAGAGGAGTGATAGACACTCACAGCAGGGAGTATGAAGATGCCCATCAGTTTCTCTCCCGAGGCTGATTTCGCTTCTTGCAGTAGGTTTATGGCATTACTTGCTGTTGTTGCAGCAGGGGTAGACACCAAGGCTATGTGAGCTTGGTGATACAACTCCAAAAGGTTTATTCTTCTTCTTAGAAGGTTGGACACCATCTTAGAGCGCAGTGCAATAACCACTTGCTGTGCTCCATGCATCACTAGCCATTCTGCCACGTCCATACATTGCTCTGCATGACCTCCTGTATAGTCATAAACAATTAGATAAGAAATGACTATCCGGGAAATTTGTGACATACTGATACTTGTCCACTTTAAGCTACATACCTGCAACTAAATATGATCCATGTGGGTCAAATCTCAACCTCTGATCCTTCACCACAGCTGTTTCCTTACTCTCTTCCATTACATTAACAATTACTCTGCCAATGTGGTTTGGCTCTGCCACAATTCTGGAAGGTAAGATACCTAAGTAACTTCTTAAGTACTTTGAAGGAACACCATGCTATACAATATGAATTGCAGTAGGTATTTACAAAATTAAAGGTGACAGATCTTATACAGGAATGACCAACAGAAACTTGAATGTCACATTGACAGAAATCTAAAATTTAAACAAATTGAAAAACCAGCAATAGCATACCATTTTTGGGTAGATAATCACAATATTGCAAAAGAAATTAAATTAATATAACCTTATCTAAAGTAAGAACAAATAAGAAACTGAAAACTTCACTTATCTTAGTAATATTGCAATTTTTTATGCAGCTGATACGTTTCAACTTGACTTTACTTTAGATTCTTGTTGCTTCACTGTTAATAGCTTCATTGTTTCCTTATGTAATATAACCTTGATGACCACATAGAACTTATCATGTGGGAAAAGATGCTCATTTTTAAAAATTCTGAAGGATTGTTAAATTTTGAAATCCTGCCAATCAGGAGCATTATTAGGTTTCTCAGCACATGGCAGCAGTTGGATGCTTAGACTGAGGGAAGATGAAGAAGAGACAATCACCACCATGCTGAGGATGGAGACGAATGTCTCAAAAAATGTTCTAAGAGTTTACAATTTTATCTAACTGAAGGTTGCATTTAGGCTTGTTTAAGCACAATTCCAGTGTGTTTCTCTGATGAATTATAACATGGACTCTACTCATCACTACATGCCAGAGATGAAGGAGCAGTCCAAACAGTGGGTGAAAGGCACCCAAGAAAACAAAGATGGTTCCAACTGCATGAAAAGTGAGGGCTACAGTGTGGTGTTCAAACTACCTCATCACCAGGTAGGAATATCCACACCTTGTGAAAAAGAAAATTCTCTTTGAACTTCATACATATCTGGGATTGTTGCTGCAAAATTGCATTATCTTCACTTCCAAGTTCTTCCATATTTGATATATTTGCATTGATTTTTTTTGGTAGGAGCAGGTTCTTAAACCTGAAGAAATGAGCATGTGGATGAAGATTCACATAAAATGGTGAGATTGTGATTCATACTGTACGGCAGCAGTGGGCACTGCCAGCTGCTCAGTCTGCACGTTGTCCTTAGTGCTGGCCACACACATTTGGTATCAGGATTTCAGGATACAGGTCAGGTCAATCTGAGGATTGCGGGGAAATGCATCGAAAACATCAAACAAGTAGGTTATCTGAAGAAAGAATTGAAGAATGATATACTATTACTGGTGAGTGAAATTAGCACTTATATTAAAAGGAGGCAGAAAAGAGCTTTCTTAGTTAAAAAATGTCATTGAATACAAAAAGAAAACAGCAGAGGCAGGGGAAGACAGCCAGTTGCAGAGACAACTAGTGACATCTATGGACAGTGTAGAGGAAGCTACAACTAGCAGTAGATACCATCCTCTAGCAGAAAGAAAAGAAACCCAAGTGCCAGAGAGAATATCATGAACGAGTGCAGAGGGAAAGAAGAACAAATAGAAACATCTAGTGAAGAAAAGAATGACATAAAAGAGGCAAATCAAGTAAAGGACAGAAAAGCAGAGGAAATTAAGGAAAATGTAGACCATATTATGGAATTCCTATACAATAAATTAGGTAACATAGTAGAAGAAAAAATAAAATAAAACCAGAAAATGAAGACAATAAACACACCACCAGCAAGTACAAAAGCTAAGGCAATGGAAAGCATTAGACACCACACACAACAAGAAACACAAAACTATTATGGTGAAGCAAACACACAAGAACATACTGAAATAGAAAACGAAAATGAAGAGGAATCATGGACAAAAGTAGTAAGCAGAAGGAACAGCATACAAAAGTAAAAGCAAACAATAGGAACAAAAGAAAATGCAGATGGAGACATACATGCTGCACAGAAGAAAGCATAGCTCTTCATTGAAAGACTACACAAAGCAAAGACAATGGAGAAGGTAAAGGCCTATCTTCAAAAAATGGCACACAAAGAGAAATTGAATGTGAGGAAATAATGACCAGAGGTCAAAATAAAGCCTACAAGATAGGATTCCAGCACAAATATCTGGAAGAAGGAGAAAACACAAAATTCTGGACAGAAGGAATAATTATAAGGCGATTTCATTCCCAAGGCAATACTAGCAAGGAGGAATGCAACTCAACATTTAAAGTACTCAATTGGAATGTAAAAGGGCTCAACAACGCAATAAAATATGTGCCAAACTAAGAACTCAAAGCTTATGACATAATGATATTCATGGAAATGCTCACAACAGAGCCAACAGAAACAAATGGATTTTATGGACTCAACTCATATGCAGAAAAAGCAGAGGGACGACCAACAGGAGGAGTGTCGTGCTACCTGAAAACAACCACAGGGAGGTAGAACTGGAACTTAAAAATTCAATGCCACAACTGGGATTTGAACCACAGACCTTCCGCGAATTTGAGAATTTAATGCCATTCTGGCAGTTTGTCACAACAGCTCAGTGGTTAGAGCAGCCGCCCAGTAAGCGGAAGGTCTGTGGTTCAAATCCCAGTTGTGGCATTGAATTTTTAAGTTCCAGTTCTACCTCTCAAATAACACAGAAAGTGATAGAGATTATAACGAAGGCAATTTCAAAAACAGAGAAAAACAAAAGAATAATACAAGTAAGAGATATAAACTGCTGAATAGATAAAGAAAACTTCAAAACAGAAATAGTCATAGATGCACTAAAAGAAGAAGGATACAAACTAACAAACAAAAAAGACATGCCAATGTATAGTGCACATAACAGATCAAGCGTAATAGATTTCTACTATACAAAGGGGAAAAAATGAAAGCAATAGAACAAAAGGGAATATGGAACTCCAATATCACATATCCCAATTGAAATAGAAAAGGAAAGGCAACACAAAAGGAAGGGAAGATAGAAAACTGGAACAAAAAGTCAAGCATACTAGACTCTCAAAAGATAAGACATAACAAGGAAGAGATAGAAATAGCAAGAGGGAAAATCGAAGCTCAACTAGAAACGGCCATCATACTGACGAATAACGGAATAAGAAATGCATGCAAAAAGTCACAGTAAGAAGAGCACAACCGTGGTTCAACAAAACACGCTATGAAGAATGAAAAGTAAAACTGAAAGTCCTAGAAATAGCAAAATGAAAAGAGGACTTCCAGAACTACGCTGGAAAAAGGAAACACTATAAGGAACTAGAGGAAAGTTCATGGAGGAAGAAGTAAGCAAAATGCCAAAGAAGCGGAAAAGAACACTTTTCTACCATTAAAGAGAAGATCAAAACAATGAATGAAATACCAATACAAAAATGAGAACAGTGCTTCTCGAGAATACTCAACAAGGGAAACGAAAAGGAAGCATACAAAATAACAAAACAAGAAAAAGGGGAGGCTACAAAAAATAAAATAGAAGTAACAGAGGAGGAAGTGGACAGATGCATTAGGGCAGCAAAAAACAAAAAATGAACAGGACCAGACCAAATAGTGAATGAGCATCTAAAAAGTTTGTCAGAAATTCTAACCCCAATTTGGACAGAAATCTTCAACAAATGCATAAGCACAAACACTGTACCAGAAAATTAGAGAAAAGCCACACTAAAGATACTATACAACGGGAAGGGGAATACAGAAGACCTGAACGCATACAGAGGAGTGGCACTAGAAAATACATAATAAAAAATCTCCATGAAGATCATCACGAACAAACTGACAGAAATCACGCAACACATAGCAGAGAATCAATTTGGATTCAGGGAAGCTAAATCAACACTACAAGCAGTGGTAGTACTACTGAAAGAAATTGACGAAGCACTCAGCAAACCAAAGGGCAAATACTACGGAATATTCATAAACTGTGATAAAGTTTTTGATAACATTAACAGAGGAAAGCTAAGAGATATGATTGGTAAAGAACATAAACTCACAGGTATAATACAAGAAATCTTGAGGCAAAATATACTGCAAATAACTGGTTAAGTCTCAACATCACAGGAAATAACACAGATCAACAGAGTTATGCAAGGAGACCCGATAAGTCCTCTATCATTTAATATAATGACCAGATATTGGGACAAAATGAAAGAAACAACCCTCCTAATGTATGCAGACAACATGTTCCTACAATCAACTGATAAATAAGCCCTACAAGAGGACATAAAACACGCTACAGCATTGGGCAACAGAAAATGAGTTCATCATAAACAAAGATAAAACAGCACAGATGATTATTTATTTATGCCAACAAACTTACTGTTGGTGTTCTTACTTTAGAATCTTGTTACTTCACTGTTAATAGCTTCAATTTTTCCATAATTACTGTTGGTGTTTTTAAATACACAAGCCATGTGTGGGCATTGAATTGTTAAGTTCCAGTTCTACTTCTCAAACATTGAAAACACACGGCTTGTGTGTTTAAAAACACCAGCAGTATGTTTTTTGGCATAAATAAATAATAATTACCATCTGAGGGTTAATTAATCCTGGGACATAAAGTACTTACAATAGTAAGTCACCATTGGGGTAATTGTCTTCTCTGATGTGAGACTGCCTTTGTGGTTTACTGGCAGAAATAAAACCTGGTTTGAGAATTTAATATCATTCTGGCAGGTTGTCACAGTAGCTTAATGGTTATAGCACCTGCCTAGTAAGCGGGGGGTCTGTGGTTCAAATCCCAGCTGTGGCATTGAATTTTTAAGTTCCAGTTCTACCTCTCAAGCACAGATGATATTCAGGAGAGGGGGAAGATTAAACTCTACTGGGAGAATCTAAAAACAAGTGACATGGAGAAAATGAAATCTGTAAAAGCAAGATACATAAAAAGAGCACTAGGAACTAGTAAATACACACCAAACAAAATGGCGTAAGCAATCTTCCGGGAAACCTACTTCCTGAAAGATATAAGGAACAAAATGTTACTAACAAACACAGAGGTTACAGAGAAGCAATAACAAGAAAGAAGCAGAAGAAAAAGGAAATAAACATTGAATTCTTCGGAAGGGATGCCATGATAAACAAGCAATGGATGGAAAGCAACCAACCACAGAGACACGTCACAGTAGGTCTAGCAATTCATGGATTTCACCATCTATTGTGTACAACCAAGAAATTCCACTAAACCAACAATCAATGTGTATGCAAATCATGTGAAAAAGTGTGAACTCCACCACTACACCAAGTGCGAATAAAGGACATGCTCCTTAAATGAACTCATAAAAGACAACAGACTAAAGAATTAAATGCTCATTCAAGTGCAACTTTCATTTATCATTATTATTTATTTCCCATAGGCATTATATTCATGTACAACAGATTCAGAGTTCTTGGAGGACAATTGACCGCAAAATTAATTGTGTCTGATCTCTTACCGCATCACTCTGATGGCTGTTTCTTCCCCTATACGTCCAAATTTCGCACTTCCCATTTGCAGAGACATCTGGTCTGTCCCAACTACATAGCTCCAATCTCCTAAAATCCCCTCTGTTTTCTTCATTCTCCTGTTTAGGAGGAACAACTGGGAATCGTGACCCTTATTTTGGAAACATTCCACCCTTGTTAAGATTAAAGACTAAGGGAAAAAGATACCTTCAGAATGCTCACTCCAAAAATCCTGCCTGATTAATGTTTTAAAGTGTTGTTGTCATTATTTGATGAGAGAACTTCCTGTTAAAACTGACACTTATTTTGCCCAGTTGGCTGAATCCCACTTTACTGAGGGATTACTGGATTAAATTTCTTAACTTATAATGTGCCAATGTTGGAAAAAAAGAAAAAGTCATCAGGTTGAGAATGCTCATCACACATTACTTATGAAACATGCAGTAAAACAGTCAGCCCAGACTCATCTGGTAAAAAATACCGGTTGAGGCCTGGTCTCCGCCTGGCAACAAGAACGGACCGCAGGCGCTTACCTGCCCGAAAGACTCAGCCACCAACAGGACAATAGAGTCTGTGGAAACAATAGCTATTGTGTGGTGGTGCAGTATCTGGACTGTTCCGCCACAGTCACTCTCGAACATTCTACTTTCAGAACCTTTCCATTGTCTAAAGAACTATATGAGGGACCTGCTCATGCCTGGCAGAAGTAATAGAGAGCAGTAGTAGTAGAAGTTGTTCCAGTCGTGCTAGTGGTGAAATGTTGGAGTGAGGAAAAACATATACAAAGCGTTCAGTAGACAGCGCCTGTGTATAGTCCAGAGTAGCAGTTCAGTGCTAGTGTAATTTGACATTCTTTACTGTGATTTGATTTGACAGTTGTTCTGTGCTCTAAGTTTGTACAAAAGTGATCTAAGTATAATGGCACTACGCTTAACTGACTAGAAGGCAATAAAGTGTGGTTAGCAGCAACCAATGTTTTCTTATTTGTTACAGTACTCATAAGTAGTAGGGAAAGCAAAAATCACTATTGTGTGCAGCATATTCATATTTTTATTTTGTGACTAATTCAAGTTGAAGTTTCCATTTTGCAGTGATGCTGTGTACTTACTGTTTGGAAAACACTTGCCACACTAAAGGCTGTACCACACCAGAATCAATTCCTTCTTCAACTGAGGCGTGAAGTGCTTCCTTTGATTCTGGTGTCAAGCTCATCAGAAAATCATTTGCTACAGCCCAGAAAGATACGTTCCTCAGAAACACTCGCATTCCTGAAACAAAATAAACTTCAATTTAACTAGACGTCATTTTCAGATTGGTTGAAATGAGTGCAACAGTTAGAAACCTATAAGGAAAATACACATATTAAGAGATGCACGCATGCACTTACCCATTGAACTGTGTCTGGTAAGATCATCTCGTCCCAGGTGCACCACACAGCTGTGTTTTGAGACACAGTTCATGGTATTGTCTATTGCTGATACTGACAGCATATTCACTATCACACGAACACCTTTACCTTTTGTTGCCCTCAGAAGAGAAATCTCAAAACTCTCACTCTGTGAGTCTAAAATATGTTCTTCCTTAATCTGCCAACAGATGTACAAGTCATTATAATGAAATATCATCCTATGTTATACACGTTCAATGAAAAATTATAAAATTATAAAAGATCTGGCATTTATCAATTTAGCTGTTTGGATTGTGACAAGTTTTACATTGATAAAACTAAACACCATTTGGAAATGAGAATAATGCAACATTTTAGAAAAATTAAATATAAACAGATTGATAAATCAACTGCAGCAGATGTAAATACAGAGGTTAAATTGTTAAAACAATTAAATGGATCCATAAATAAATGGTATGGTAAAAGATATTCATTTTGGAAAATAAAGACTGTGTAATGAATTTTAAAATACTGCTAATTGATTCCATTAACAAATTTGATTTGCTTTCAGTGGTTGGTAACACATAGAAATATTAAGTAATTCAGTGTTCCTATTGATGGTGATAGTATAAACAAGAGTAACACTGAGGACATGATAGATGTATCACAAAACTATAGTCTGTGTTTAATTTCAACAACTTGCAGCAAATACTAAGATAAGTGAAGCTTTTAATCTCTAAGATATTTGTTATAATTTTAGAATTGTACTACTTCACTGTTAATAGCTTCAGTTTTTCATTAATATTTGTGTGGTGAGTTTTAGTGAAGAGATTTACTAAAGAAATTCTGTTAGTGCACTGTATTCTCGTTTTATTAAAAACAACTTAGAGAAAAAATGTTTTCAGAAATAGTAAAATTGTGATTCTGACAGCTGTGTATTTGAGCACACTAAATTGGGTTGGAAAATAAAATGGAGTAAGAAGGACTCAATGCCTTAGCCACACTTGCTACTTATTGCTAATATGAGCACTTTAACAAAGAGATGATATTTGCTGAACAAAAGAACAGACATCTACTTTTCTAAAAGCTAGCTTCAATAATAACAGTTTTGTATCACATACGATGTTATAGCTTATTATAAGATAATAAATCATTTTATTCTTTATGCGTGGCTTATAATATTAAATGTTTAATATTAATTAAGTGATATTACACTAATTAATAATATTAATGAGTCTTTCAACAAGAGTGTTGAACTTAAATAAAACATGTTCCATAAATGATAGAGGTTTATTTCTTTTTTATTTTGGAACACAATTAATGGCATTACGTGTGGAAGAGAACATCAGTTAAGTGACCGCTGCAACTTCGTTGGGTTGCGCATATACGGTTGACCTAATTTTCAATGACAGGAGAACATAAATTAGGTCCAACTTCACAAATAACACACATGATGTTATTCATAAGCTCATTTACTGTTTCTGGCTTGTTGGCATAAACTCAAGATTTAACATAACCCCGCAAGAAGTAACCCAACAGCATTAAATCACATGATCTCGGGGGCCAGTTAACATCACCACCATGGGAAATAATGAAGCCTCTCAACTTCTCCTTCAAAAGATGATTGTTTCGAGAACAGTACGACATGTGGCACCATCTTGCTGCAACCAGATGTTTCTGAGATCCATACCATCCAATTGACGCCAAAAATAGTCCCTTATAAGAGCCCGGTATCTTTCTCCATTGACAGTTAGAGCTTCTCTATCTTCGTCTTGGAAAAAATATGGACCAATAATTCCACCATACTAAAATCCACACCACACAGTAACCTTTTGGGATGAAGTGGTCGTTCTTGAATCTGTATTGGATTGTGATTGCTCCAATAGCAGCAATTTTGTTTGTTAACAAAACCGTCCATCCAAAAGTGGGCTTCATCGCTGAAGATAATTTTTTGACAAAAATCCAGGTGAGCTTCCAATTGCTCAATAGCCCAGTCAGTAAATACACGGCACAACCTATGGTCAGTCGGCTTTAGTTCATGACTTAACACCATTTTGTAAGCATGCAACTACAAGTCCAGATGCAGAATTTGCCAAACTGTGTTTGACAAAAGCTCCAATTCTTGCGCTCGATGAGTAATTGATTTGTTTCCATTCTTGTGTAGGCTCTAACCAATGGCACCTATGTTATCATTGGAGTGCTTACGTACAGGTGCTTTTGATCACTGACAGAACCACTTCTTTCAAATTTACCAATCAAACGCCAAATCATTCTCTCGCAGGGACGATTATGCACACTGTAAACTTCATGCAATACACGGAAGGTTTGGCAATCCATTTGATCCATTTTGATAATAAATTTTCACAATTTCTACGCATTGCTGAATGTTGACATGTACCATGGCCATTTGTCAATAAAAACTTTAACCACATGAAAAAAATTACTGTTGTAACTCAATAACAATGGCAGCTATCACATGTTAAAAATAGGACACTCTTGCTGAAAGAATTAAAAAATTAGCCCAAGTTAAATTTGAGTTCATGAAATGCCACTGTCTGTAGCCCAATTATATTACTTATGAAAAATGTGTAATCTAACTATATTTACAAAGATTTATCTTGATTAAATTTATTATATTTATTGATCCATATATTTCAGTTACATAGGATATGTCACAAGTTCAGAGGAACTTTGTACAGAGGTATAAAAAAACTAAACTAACTAAGCTCCTGCTCTACAGCCCATGGGGAGCCAAGCCTTATCATCCAGTCGCTGCGTCCCTTACCTCGGCCCACTACAGGCAGCATTGGTGGGGTGCAGTATTGGAAGGTGGTATGTGGTGAGCACCTGATCCCTACTGGCCAGTTATGCGATCTTCACGACCTGGGACCACTACTTTTCTATCAAGTAGCTCCTCAATTGGTCCCCCTGGGACCTAACAAGGGTGAGTGTACCCTATGCCAGACCTCCCAGAGGGGATAAAACCCCATGCTGGTACCAGGGATCAAACCTGGGTCTTCTGCACCTTAGGCAAGCACTCTACCAACTGCGCTATGGAGGCGGTCATACACAGGTACAACAATGTATATTTACATGATGCATAAATCAGGTATAGCACATCATTTTCATGGAATACATCTTTTCATTTTTTTCAATTCCTCATTACATTTAAAGAGACAAATCATTATTTAACCTATTTACTTACTTCCATGACACACAAATAAATTCTTGCATATGCTTTCTGTAAATGAAGAGTAAGTAGCAGTATGAATGTAGTACATTACCTGTGGAAATCTCTGTTTGATGAGTTTCCTCTGTTCTGAAGTAGTAACTGAGGTAAATACTGTACAGTTGTAATGTAAAGCTATCGAGATGCTGGCCTGGCCAATGTTTGTCCAGCCACAATGTATCAACACTGTGTCATGTTTCTCCAGGTGTGCCAACTGAGTCAGAACATAATATGCCTGAAATAACCACATTTTAATCATATTTTGCTTCAGCGTATTACTTAAAGAATACAAGATTGTTTGATAGAAACATGCTTACAGTGGTATATGCCAATGGTACAGTTGCAGCATCTTGTAGAGTCCATTTCTCGGGTACAGGCCATGAGAGACACTGTACGGTATCACAAGCACGGGCAATCCCCATCACTCTCCTTCCATCATTTGTAACACCAGAGAAGTCAACGAACTCCACCAATTCCTAAATAAAAAAAGCTTTGTTTCCAATAAATGCAAGGCATGTTACTGACAGTTGAGAGATGATGCTGACAGTATGTCTTTGGTTCTTGCAGCACTACAAAATAAACAGGTTGGGATTTCTTCTGAAAATACCACGTGTCCAGATTGTTATATTAATAAAAATTAATACCTCAGAAAATAATTTATATACAGGCAATAAGTTACATCTTCACAAGAAAAATCTCTGGAAGATATCTTTTGTTTCATAGCCCAGGTTATTAAGGGCAAGTTTTTTTTTAATTCAACGGCTCAATGAGCACGATTTCACTCTTGGAATTGCGATGGATGTATTTTCTGCTGAACTGAAGAAGGTTTGATGATTCATTCAATATGGCCAACATACTACGAATGAAATCTTGATTCATTATGGTGACATTGCATACTGTTTATCTCCTGTTTCCATGTAGTTCACATATTTTTAGGCACTCAAATCATGCAAGTTGCAGCCTTCATTTTGAATTAGCTGACTAGTTATTTACAATTTAGTTAGGTTATGGAATTATTCATTGGCCTCTCAGAGGCGATAGAACGAAGGGTTAAGCACTGAAGTTGGTGCATCTCAGTGATGAGTTAAGAACGATGCAATGAATTTCCAATGAATACACATAAGCATGTGCTGAATATAAAAACATGCCCTAACTATGCAGCTTATAAGCTGTAAAGTGGAGGACTTATGTTAATCCCTATATAATAATTTGATACATAATACAATAGAAGGTTTGTGAACTTACGTGTTGCTCCAGATTCTGTTGTATTGTTCCTTCTTTTGAAGTTGTATCATGTAGATCTATCCCTAAATACTGTGTAGCTATATCCTTCAACCTGCAGGAAGAAGAAGAACACAACACTTTCAGACTGTGAGTTGTAGCTATAGTTAAACATAGTGAAACTAAGAGTAACAAACATACCTTGGCAGTGATGGATGTATTCTTGTAGCAGCACTGCGAGTATTGTTACCAATAAGCATGGATCTCAAACTTCCCCATGTGCCACCTCGCAAAACACTTACAACAAGATCTTGCTTAACAATTTGTTGGAATGTTTCTTTATTCAGTGAAAACTGAGCAACATTTCTATCAGATATAAACACACACCTGTAACAAGCAATCACAACATCACAAATGTCTGCATGACATTGCATTTTGGGAAATAGTCCTAAAGATCAGACTCCCTATATAAACTACTCTTTTAAAGCAAATTATATGTGTGAATATTTTGATTTTCCTTTGGGAAGCATCATGTCATATCAGTTGTCCATTTGGTACTACCCATGGGGTACATGTGAGCAGGCACAGGAATATACAGGGAAATCTTTTTCCAATACATTTCACTTGGACCAGGAGCAACAAATTTTGAAGCAGAGCTAAGGGCAATAAAAAATCACATCACGGAACATTGTACACAGGCCCAACATAAAAAAGAATATAGTCATTCTGGTAGACTCAATGTCAGCAATACAAGCAATAACTGGGTGCCAACCAGGGTTGCCAACTCGTACGATAATTATGGGGGTATACGATAATTTTAATGTTTGTACATATGGTTGGCAACCCGTACGATAATTATGGGGGTGTACGATAATTTGAATGTATGATAGTTCGATATAGGCGAAATATCATTTTCACTGATTTGTCCCACCAGCGAAATGAAACTAATTACAAATAGCTACACCACGCTTGCCCTCATGGCCTTTCTCCACCCCATAGCAAACGTTTCCAACCCTACTAAGCCTGCTACCCTTTGTGAATAAAAGTGTATCTCTAAAAGATGTATATATTTCTGGAATCACACTTTACAACAAACTACCACAAGACAGTAAATCTGTAGCTGATGTTTCTAAACAGCAATTTGAAAGGAAGTTGAGGATGTATCTGATTAATAAATGTTTATACGACTTGAAGGAAATCTGAGAAACCAGTTTGTAAATATGTAATTGTATTTCTGACATGTCCAAAATCATATGTATGATAAACTGGATGAAATAAATAAATATTTTTATGATGATGATGATGATGACGACGATGATGATGACGATGACGATGATGATGATGACGACGATGACGATGATTATGATGAATATGAATATGATTATGATGATGATGATGATGATGATGATTATTATTATTATTATTATTATTATTATTATTATTATTATTATTATTATTATTATTATTATTATTATTATTATTTTTTATTATTATTATTATCATCATCATCTTGTTGCCAGTGTGCTCAGATCTGGTAATCTCAATGAAGAAGGCACTGTTCAGAAAATTGATGATCAATGGAGAAAACTCAGAATATGTGATATTCTGTGTGAAATAAAGAACATGCCTGAACCTGACAGTTTCTGGAGTGCTGTTAAACACATGTCACCTTGGTGGAAATACTGATTTCAAACAACTAGCGGAGTTTGCATTATCAGTGATTTCCTTGCCCCACAGAAGCACCTCTTGTGAAAGAGTTCTTTTCTAAACTGGGTTTAATAAAAACTAAAGTTACAAACAGATTGACACTATATACGGTAAATGAACTCATTTTGTCATCTCAGCGTATGAAAGAATGTGGTAGATCTCAAAATCCTCAAGTCACTGAGACAATGTTTACATAAATGCTGAAGTTGTAATATTTGAGGTCAGTCTTGTAAGTGGATATAATGAACATCATTACTCTTATATTTTCATAAGTATTATACTGATATTTTTATTGTTGTAGCATTTGGTTTATGATGTACAATAATTTTGAATCCAAATCTATAATTTTGAGTGGCTGGTACGATGATTTTACTTTTAAATGTTGGCAACCCTGATACCAACAAAACAGCCCCATCATCCAAGATACCCAAATGACCTAGTTGTCGACGGGCCCCTAAGCTCCATCCCATCCATCATCCAAGACATCAGAACTATGTATAAAATTGAAGCAGCACAAGGTAAACACATTGTATTACAATGGGTATCTTCACATGTGCGATTACTGGACAGTGAAAAAGCAGACCTCTTGGCAAAGAAAGGCTCCAAAATCCAGTAAAGAACAACAAAACAGATACCTATCTCTACAAAGAAGACAACAGAGGTAAAACAGAAAGTACAGCACAAAAGAAGAGAACAGAATAAGAAAGTCCTTGATATGAAGACATTAGTAAATTTGCAGAAAAAATTCAACACCACCCTAGAAGAAGAGCGGTAGGTGAGAATGAGAACTGTCCCCAGAACTGATGGGAGCAAGCAGCACTACACCCTCCCTGAGAAAAGGGATAGGAAGGACTCTATTAGGAAGCAAGTGTTCCAGCCATTTGAAAACAACAATAACAACATATTTTTATTTAGTTGCAGTTTTTAAACTATTACTTCAAAACATAAATTAGTTCCACTTGTAGCAGAAATTGTAGGTGCAGGATATTTAACTTAGAATAACAGGAATAAATAATTCATGCTGGTATTTCTTGTGTTTATTTTATGTCAAAAATAAAAATATGTCAATATTTTGTTAAGTCAGTGTTAATTTTATTTTGTAAACTTTATTGTGTCTAACACTACTCAGTACAGTAATATGGAGTATGACCAACATCGATTATAAGTGTGAATTGACCGGAAAACAAAGGGAAAATAATCTTTGCTATGCTCCTTAACTAAGGGGAATAAATAGTTAATGTTGTTACCTTGGAACCATTAAAATTATGTGCAAATAGTGGTGGATGTGCATCACAATAAATGGAAAATGTGTTGGTAATTCAAAATTATAAGAAGAAATATCAAACAATCCGCTAACGATCATGCAAAGAAGAAATATCACATAATAAATACTCAACTCAAGGATAGAAGTACACATTAGGGACAGGGAAACCAAAGCTTCTTGTAAAAGTGAGCTACACATAACAAACAATTATAAAAGAAAAACTTTGTCACAGTTTCGGACAGTGATTTCAAGAACATGTTAAAAAGTGAAGTGATTTATGAATGCATGTTACTTTACTTTAAATAAAGTTAATTTTGGCAAACTCTGGGTTTTAATTAATTGATGAAAATTCTCACCCACACCATCTTGTTCTTTACCTATTGCCTGCTATGACCCTGTAACAAAGATCTGATTTACTCCTTTTTATTAAAAAACTGTTACACGCTGTTCAATGAAATTTCACTTTTTTCATGTGGATGTAGTGGCATAATGAAATATGCCCACGTAGCCTCTTCTTTCAGACAGTTCCTCACTGGTGTCAGCCCAAACAACCACACAAAAAATCTACAAGAACCAGTCGGGCAATTCTGATGATGGGAGCAAGTTAAGCTCTTGAAACTAGTCAAAACTACAGTGCTTTTCAAATGGGAAGGAGTTTTTCCTTGAGCATCTCCAGGCCGGTAACCAATCAGAGTCCTGCTGTGTTGTCATATTGCTTTCCCCTTAAGTGAGGCTTGATGCACGCCAAGAAATAGGAAGAGTGGTGGTAATCAGCTTGCAACGCTGTGCGTGTAAACAAACATATCTCATTGGCTGCAGATCAGAACCCTTCCCATTTGAAAAGCACTATAATTACATGTAAGTGATATTAAGTATTTCAACACTGACATAATTTTCATTATAATTTAGATTTACTTCCCTGTTACTAGCTTATTCAAATGTACATAAACATATTCTTATCTGAGAAAAGGATATGTATTGGCAAATTCAAACAAATAATAAAGAATATCTCAGAAATTGTTCACTGAAAAGAAAAACAAAGTATTTGACATAAATTGTATGTTTTAACGAGATCCACATTTTCCCACTCTTGAAGAAAGATAAAACAGCATCACAAATAAAAAATTATAGACCAATAGCTCTCACTGGCATAATAGCAAAAGTGATGAAAGAATGGTGTCAAACAGGTTAAATTGGTTTCTAGAAACACAAAATTTGATTTCCCCATGTCAAGCTCGATTCAGAGAGCTCCACTCTACAAATGAACACGTCTTACTTCTCAGTCAAGAAATCAAAGACTCCTTCAATAGAAAAGAAGATAATGTATCAGTTTTTATTGATTTCCAAAGTGCATATGATTCTATATGCAGAGCAAGACTACTAACCTAGTAAAGAAAGTAAAAAAATAGGAATACAAGGTCCAATGTTTTCATGGCTATGTCATTTTCTAACTCAACGCTTTATTGCTACCAGATATGGAAGGAACATATCAAAATATAAACAAGTGCACCGTGGCTTACCACAAGGTGCAGTGCTCAGCACAACACTTATTACTATATTTATTAATGATCTGCCACAACAAATACAAGAATCAGGTGTGAAGTGTGCACTATTTGCCCACGACTTAGTAATGTGGACTTCAAAAAAAAGTACAGAACTAGAAAAAACCATGCAAGAATCCTTAACTAACCTACAAAAGTGGACCAAAGAAAATTTAATGACTGTTAATACAACAAAATCAAACTACCAAATCTTTTCACTAAGAAAAAACCACTAAAAATAAAATTAAATTTTTAGGGTCAACAATTACCAGAAGCAAAGTATTAGGGAGTTATATTTGATACCAAACTTACATGGACCAAAGAAATATAAAATGTAATACACAGAGCAGAAAGGCGCCTTTCACTGTTAAAATGTCTAACAGGAATGAAGTGGGCATGTTCCAGAGCAACTCTTAACACAACACACAATGTATATACGAGTATAAAGCCATTATTTACTTATTGCAGCAAAGTTCTTGCAACAGCAAATAGAAAAAACAAAAAATTCAAATCTTTCAAAACCTAAGTCTGAGACTAATTACAGGTGCTACCAAAACCACACCAATACCAGCTATGGAAATACTAACCAACCAATACCCCATTGCATATGAAATAGAAAAAGCAGCTCTTACACAACACGAAAAGTTGGTCAGACTCCCATTCAGTGCATGGAACAAGAGAAATTTTACACTTACACTAAAGACTCAGGAGAGCTTTCTTTCCAAAACTCAAGACATCAAGAAGAATGTTGTTGTTGTTGTTAGCTAATGCTGGATTTCTGACAATGAAGTCATTAATCCTCTTGCTCTCCAATATTTTTCACTGATGGATGGGGCATTAGAAGTGGCCGGGCATATTTGAAGGTGGTCTCGATCCATTTCCTCTTGCAGATCACATAGAGGACAGAGTGGTGAAGAATATATCCCAATTCTGTTTAAATGTTTTGCCAGACAATCATGTCCTGTAATCAACCTGAAGGTTGCAACTGCTGTTTTTCGAGGATACTCAGGAATTACTGTTTGAATGTTTGGTAGTTCCCATCTTTTATTCTTTGATTTTTCATAGTAATATTTTGCAATAATTTTTTTTAATTCAGAGTTGACTAATCTTTTAGCTGCATAAAATGGTATCAAGAAGAATGTATACATTCCTAATTCAAAGGAAAACTTCATATATATAGTCAATCCGACACAAACATTAGACATCACATATTATTTATACCTGACAGAAGAAGTTAAGAAAAGTGATATTCCAGCTAGTGTTCTAAAATTATTTGCATTAGAGACAATCCATACTAGATTTCCAGAACATGAATGGCTCCATATTTATACTGATGGGTCATTGATATCAAACCGAGATGGAGCAGGGGCTGGAGTCACGTGTCACCTCTTTTCCTATTACAAATCTAAGTTATGGAACTATAAACTTTGTTGGAGAAATTGAAGCAATTCGAATGGCCCTACAAAATTCTTTGTATAGAATTTCACATTTTCAGATTCAATTATACCAATTACTTCCAAGTTGTCACCAAAAAAACCAAACAATTATAGAATGTTGGAAAATCCTTACCCATCTAAAGCGCTTCGAAAACACCTATGGCAGAGTGCATCAATCCCGGTTAAGAGAATACCACAGTAAAGTTTATAGTTTACCAGGGTAAAGTCGTATTTCTGTTGCACCAAGCTTGGTTTCGACTTTACCGGCGCTTAACCGTGGTAAAATGTTTACCACTCGCTGGGGACAGGTTTTCAACGAAAACCTCGGTAAAGAATCCAACATGGACGTTAACAATTATATGTGACACCTTCAGTATTTCCATCGATTTGAATGCAACAAAGAGAGAATATTAGAAGACAGGAGGGATCTGTTTGAAGAACTGAATGACATTTCGTTTCGAACAAGATTCCATTTGAAAAAAGAAACGGTAACTTCAATTTTAGATGAAATTGGGCAACAACTCAAGTTTCCTACAGCAAGGAAATATCCAATATCGCCTAAAAATCGCCTTCTTGCAGCACTGCGATTTTATGCGATTGGAACATTTCAAGGACCGCCTCCGTAGCACAGTTGGTAGCACGCTTGCCTCTGGCGCTGAGGACCCGGGTTCGATCCCCGGTATCAGGGGATTTTTCCCCCTCAGGGAGGCCTGGCATGGGGTGAACTCAGCCTCGTTAGGTCCCAAGAGGACCAATTGAGGAGCTACTTTATGTAGAAGTAGCAGCCCCAGGTTGAGAAGACCGCATAACTGGCCGGGAGGGCTCGGGATACTGACCTCGTCCCACTCCCCAGTACTGCACCCCACCAATGACGCCTGTAGTGGGCAGAGGTGGGGGACGCAGCGGCTGGGAGGTAGGCCTTGGCCCTTCATGGGCTGTTGCTTTGGGGTTTAGTTTTAGTTTGGTTTAGGAACATTTAAAGGGGCAATTAGTGACGTGAGTGACATAGACAGAACCACGGCATGTCGCATAATACACAGGGTTTCAGATGCCATTGCCTCGTCACCTCACTACATAAAACTGCATAACCCACATCTGAGTTGTGAGGGCTAGCAACACATACATTTTTTTTCGTGATCATCGCAAGCACTCTTTTATCCAAATTCTTCCAGTTTTGGCAATGCTTTAGATCCACCCCCAGTCTTGTATGTTTCTATCTTCTCGTTGGCTGAGGCTCTCTTCGCCTTTCTTTTCAAATTTTCGTATACAGTTTTTAAGTTTGTGTGTGTCCTTTTTGTAGTACCTGCACATTAAACAAATAATAAGAACAGAATGCACACAGTAGAATGATAATAAAACATATTATACAAATTATAAATGTTGTATGCATTAATTTACCAGGCACACAGCTAAACTCATGATGGATTTTTTGCCAACCATTCTCTTTGACTTTAATGGTAGCACCATCCGTCTTTTTATTTTCTATTATGGACTTGTATTTATCCACTAAATTCAATAAAACTGAATTCTCTTGAGCGCTAAAATTTGGCACTCTAGAGTGTTTTGAGGCCTTATCATCAAATTTCTTATTTTGGTCCATCGTGCAAATGAAATGCCGGTGAAACTTAGGTTATGGACACCACAAATGGACAACACTCACTAACAGACACAACAAACAAGTGAATGTCGAAAATAATCACTGCCATCTGAATACTACCGGAATTGCTTCGGAGGAGAAAATTAGCGAGAAAACCAGACGCTACGAAACCGCAGTATTCAAACCGAGGATTTGCAATGGTGCACAGCTTTGATGATTTTACCACAGTAATAGTTTAACCGCTGTATCGTAACAGCTCATGTTTACCGAGGTTGATGCACTCGGCCACTAGTCTTCCAATGGATACCAGCTCACTGTGGACTGAGTGGTAATGAGAAAGCTGATTCACTTGCAAAAAACGGTACCAGCACTGTACAGAAATCTATAGTTAATCAACCATTTTATGCTGCTAAAAGATTAGTCAACTCTGAATTCAAAAAAATTATTGCAAAATATTACTATGAAAAATCAAAAAATAAAAGATGGGAACGACCAAACATTCAAACAGTAATTCCTGAGTATCCTTGAAAAACAGCAGTTGTAACCTTCAGGTTGATTACAGGACATGATTGTGAACAGAATTGGGATATATTCTTCACCACTCTGTCTTCTATGTGATGTACAAGAGGAAATGGACCAACACCACTTTCAAATATGCCCATGGGCGTCGCGAAGAGAGGGCAAGGGGGGGCCGCGGCCCCCCCTTGGAATTTGGTGAACTTAATATGCAATCAATTACTGACTATTAAACTATTATTTTAATTTTGATGTAAAGAACAATTTTTATTTGGCACAAATTGATATGGTTATCTGCAACAAATATTTTAAATTTTGACAATAAAATAATTAATTAATATTATCTGATTGCAAACTTCCAACATGTGGCCCCCCCTTGGAAAAAAGTCTGCCGACGCTCATGAATATGCCCGGCCACTTCTAGCACCCTTCCATCCATCAGTGAAAAAATTGGAGAGCAAGAGGATTAATGACTTCATTGCCACAAATCCAGCATTAGCTAACAACAACAACAGCAACAACAACATGTCTGTCTCTTACTGTTTACCATTTATCCAAAAGTCATGTAGAACGAAGATGTGTTCTGAAGACATTCCCAGAAAATTCATGTTATGACTTAGAATAGAGTAAAATATTTGTCATTTTTCTTCATACATACATTATACATTACCATTAACAGCATTCCTAACACATAACAACTAACTTTCTTATTCACACCCAATATAGCCTTCGTACCGGCTTGCCTTAAATTTCAGTCTCAGTACACACAAGCCCAGGTTTTCTGTGTAGGTACTGATGATCCTCTGCTCTCTTATGTTCCTTGTTCCAGTTTCTCCAACCTTGATTATTTATTATTCTTAATGGTTCTTAACCATTTCTCCCTGACTTTCCCTAAATAATCATCAAAGATTTTACCACCAATTCTGAAATTCACTGTCATAACACAAGAGAAAAAACTAAATTACATCTAACCCCGCATAACAAAAAATTGTTTGAAAATAGTTTTTACTACAGAGGCATTAGATATTACAACAAATTACACATAGAAGTAAAAAATATAAATTCCATTCACCGTTTCAAAAAACATCTCAAGCAATTTTTGATGGAAAAGTGTTATTATTCAACTGATGAGTTTTTGCATTGTTGAGGTAAATGCAGATCTAAGGATGTAAGCGTGAGTTTTAGATGAGGGTTTGTAGATAGACTGTGCCTGTGAATATTATGTATGTAAGTACTATATTTTGTAAGTAGTTTTTTTAGTGACACAACCACAACATGTATATGTTTTATGGTTGAAATAAATAAATAAATAAATAAATAAATAAATAAATAAATAAATAAATAAATAAATAAATAAATAAATAAATAAATAAATAAATAAATAAATAAATAAATAAATAAATAAATAAATAAATAAATAAATAAATAAATAAATAAATAAATAAATAAATAAATAAATAAATAAATAAACAAACAAACAAACAAACAAACAAACAAACAAACAAACAAATAAATAAATAAATAAATAAATAAATAAATAAATAAATAAATAAATAAATAAATAAATAAATAAATACTTCTTACATTATTTTCTCCTTTGACATTTTGCACAGTTATTATACCTATAACTTCACCCTAAAACTGTTCCACTTTTGTTACCCAATTTTTTCTCTCCATACCCTTGTTTGTTTACAATACAATACACCATGCCAGTCTGTATCATCTTCTCCACACATTGGACATTTGTTCTCTCCATACCCTTGTTTGTTTACCATACAATACAATACACCAAGTCTGTAACATCTTCTGCACACATTGGGCATTTGTTCTCTCCATACCCTTGTTTGTTTACAATACAATACAATACAGCATGCCAGTCTGTGTCATCTTCTACACACATTGGGCATTTGTTCTCTCCATACCCTTGTTTGTTTACAATACAATACACCATGCCAGTCTGTAACATCTTCTGCACACATTGGGCATTTGTTCTCTCCATACCCTTGTTTGTTTACAATACAATACACCATGCCAGTCTGTAACATCTTCTGCACACATTGGGCATTTGTTCTCTCCATACCCTTGTTTGTTTACAATACAATACACCATGCCAGTCTGTAACATCTTCTGCACACATTGGGCATTTGTTCTCTCCATACCCTTGTTTGTTTACAATACAATACACCATGCCAGTCTGTAACATCTTCTGCACACATTGGGCATTTGTTCTCTCCATACCCTTGTTTGTTTACAATACAATACACCATGCCAGTCTGTAACATCTTCTGCACACATTGGGCATTTGTTCTCTCCATACGCTTGTTTGTTTACAATACAATACACCATGCCAGTCTGTAACATCTTCTGCACACATTGGGCATTTGTTCTCTCCATACGCTTGTTTGTTTACAATACAATACACCATGCCAGTCTGTAACATCTTCTGCACACATTGGGCATTTGTTCTCTCCATACCCTTGTTTGTTTACCATACAATACAATACACCAAGTCTGTAACATCTTCTGCACACATTGAGCATTTGTTCTCTCCATACGCTTGTTTGTTTACAATACAATACACCATGCCAGTCTGTAACATCTTCTGCACACATTGGGCATTTGTTCTCTCCATACCCTTGTTTGTTTACAATACAATACACCATGCCAGTCTGTAACATCTTCTGCACACATTGGGCATTTGTTCTCTCCATACCCTTGTTTGTTTACAATACAATACACCATGCCAGTCTGTGTCATCTTCTCCACACATTGAGCATTTTTCTTTATCCTTATCATGTCTAATACCTTTGAGATTTCTAAGTCCTGTCCTAGCTCTAGTTTATTACACACATCTATGTACTTTTCCCTCCCCAACACTGTTTTTATTTCCCTATATATCCTCAACAAGCTTTTTTTGCCTCATACTAGCAAAAATAATTCTACTTCTTTCCAAAAGCCTCTATAACAATACTCCCCATTTCTCCAAATATGCCCCATACCTATCTGTTCCATCAATTTCCTTGCTTTTTGTGTCCAAGACCCTTACTATTTGCTTCTTATTTGCATAAGAAAATATTCCTTAATAATATTGCTTTCCTCCAAATTAGCAACTTTATATATATTAGTCTTGAGACAATTTTAATCCTAGTTGAGTGTCTTCCCAACTTTAGTTGTGCTGCCCCATTAAGTGACACTAACCACAGGCCTAGAATATATTTACAGAAGGATCTGTTAATAATATCCAAATCTGCCATGCTTCATCCATTCCCCATATCTTGGCCCCATATAGCATTTTGTTTTATACTACAGCAGTACAGATCCTTTCAAGCCATTTGACATTAATATCTGGCAATTTTCTTAAACATGCTCTTACAACACTTGTGGCCGTTTTACCCTTTGCTAGGGCAAGTTTTTTTTTTTTTTTTTTTGTTCAGTCCACCTACCAACTCAGCCTTTCCCCCAAATAATCAAATTTCTTTACAAACTCCATTTCTCTTCCATTTCTCTCCTATTTCTCATCTTTACACAATCTAAATCCTTTTTTAAAAGCCATGATCTACATTTTCTTTTCATTCACTATTAACCCCCATTTTTTACAGTAACTGCTTATTGCCTCAATTGTTGTTCTATTCCTCTACAGGATATGGAACCAACTACTAAGTCATCTGCAAATATCCCTGGGATTTCTTTATTATGAATAACTGGTAAGCAGACCTTATTTTACAAAATCTCCTCCAGGATGTCATCTATATAAAGGTTAAATAGCACAAGGCTCAGTTTGCATCCCTGCCTTACCCCCACCTTGCTCTGTAAACAATCAGTTACTTTATTTCTCCGTAATTTTATGCAAAACTCATTTTCCTAACATGTTGTTAGCTAATGCTGGATTTCTGACAATGAAGTCATTAATCCTCTTGCTCTCTAATATTTTTCACTGATGGAAGGGGTACTAGAAGTGGCCGGGCATATTTGAAGGTGATCTTGGTCCATTTCCTCTTGCAGATCAAATAGAGGACAGAGTGGTCAATACAATCATGTCCTGTAATCAACCTGAAGGTTGCAACTGCCGTTTTTCGAGGGTACTCAGGAATTACTGTTTGAATATTTTCCTAATATATCTTACCTGATATTTCAATAAATTTGCAACTTACCCCTTTACTATTTAATTTTGACCACAATGCTTCTCTATTAATTGTGTCGAAAGCTTTTTCTAAATCAATAAATGCCATGTATACCTTCCCCTTTTATTACTTAAATATTTATCTACGACTGTTTTGATTATAAAAATATTATCAATTGTTCTCCTCCCTGGTCTAAATCCTGCTTGAAACTCTATAACTTCTCCTTATCTACACACTTCTGCAGCCTGTTTGCTAAAATACCTGTAACGATCTTCCCTGAAATAGAAAGTAGGCTTATCCCCCTATAGTTTGCAGGGTTGCTTTTATCTCCCTTTCCTTGTATGGGGAGGTCTGGGACTACAGGGTAACTCTATGAGCATAGCTTCACCAAAGGTGATGATACTACCATACTTGCCCTCCACTTCATGGGAATGTCCCTCATTTCCTTAGACCAGCCAGCAGAAGTGGATCGTGAAAAGAAGAAAATATATGAGCCCACAGTTCAATTCTTCAGTGCCTCATATAATGTCAGCAGCATCATGGTCACAGGCCTATTCTTCGGAGCAAGGGGCACAATACCTAAATCATTTGTGCAATGGAGACAGCAATATAAACTCCCTAAACAGCTACAGGACGACATTGTCCTAACCATAATAAAATACTCTGTGGCAATATGCCGAAATCATTTGTATGGTAAGCATAACATTAAGTTTGAAAGTACCAATAACATAAATTAAATAATCATTTTAACTGTACCATATACCAACAAAAACTTTGTTTTGTAACCTTTTTATGTATTCATTTAAAACACCTGTGAGTTATCTGTGTCATATGGCAAACCTTTATACAAGGTCAGATTTAATAATAAGTAAAATCTTGACCGGTTTCAAGAGCTTAACTTGCTCCCATCATCAGAATTAACCAGCTGGTTATTGTTGATATTGTTTGATGTGTGGTTGGTTGAGCTGACATCTAGCGGTGAGACGATAAACTTCCATAAAGGGAGAGGTAGAACTGGAACTGAAAAATTCAATGCTACAGCTGGGATTTGAACCACAGACCCTCTGCTTACCAGGTGGGTGCTCTAACCATTATGCTACAGTGACAACCTGCCAGAATGACATTGAATTCTCCAACCAGTTCATATTGGGCTTGTGTGTTTAAAAACACTGACAGTAAGTTTGTTGGCATAAATAAATAATAATTTCCATAAAGGGTTTTGTGGAGGCAAATCAAAGTTCATTGGGCAGAGCTTATTTTTTATTACATGAACTTTTTCCCATGTATCCAACTCTGCAGCGTGTTTTGTAGCTTTTAAAAGCTTATAGTCTTATTACTATTTTTGTTCAAGTTCCTTCAACTGCTCATATCTTCCAGAACTCCCCTGGTATACCATCAATCCCACTAGCTTTATTGGCTTTTATCTTCTTAATTTGTTCACGTAATTCAACATCCATAATTTCTCCATCTAGTTCATTAATTGTATATTGGCTCCCCTGCAATTGCCTTTCCATTCCCTGTATATAGGTTTGCCCTAACACGTTTTCAAAATACACACACCATTGATCCAGATTTATATCCTCTTTTCTCGCCCCCTCTTTATGTAAGCTTTTCACTATTGACCATATCTTTTTAGTATCATGGGTTTTGCTGCCTTCTTTAACATTCTACCTACTTTTGTACCCCATTCCCTCTTCTTTTCCTCTAACAGACATCTGTTAGAGCTACCGATCTAAGTAACAAAAAGTTTTCTCTCTCCTCTCTTCCCCTGGCTGTCTCCAATTCCTCAGCTCTTGTCTTACTCTCCCATTTTAGCCAGTTGACAATCCTTATCAAACCAATGCCTATTTAGTTATGACTTAGAAACTGTCATGGACTCGCCTGTTTGTGTCCGTCACTGGATACTGATTGCTTGTGAGTCTATATGCCACAGGCATGATTCACCCTCTAACTGAAAGAGGAGGTGGGGAATAGCAGCATAAGTGTCTGCAAAGAGGGAAGGTTGGACATCCCTGTCTTAGACTTTTACAGTTACAACACTTGCTCAAAGCATTGAACTACTGACTGAGCAACATTTGGGAAATGCAACCCATGCCATTTCAATTTCTTCCTGAAGTGCTGCCAGTGTAGCTGGTTTTCTAGTTAGATCCAGAGTATGCAGGGGAAACTTAATTGAACCTTTTTGTCCTGCCCAGCACCCTGGAAGATTTTCACCAAGGCACTTATGTATATTTTGGTGGTAATGTGATGCTGCACCATCATGCTGTTGGAAGTGTATCGTGTTCAGGTGCTGTTCCTTCAGTTAGTCCCCTAGGTAGCAACTTTCCTATGAAGGTCTTATCCTCTTCCACCGTGTGACCCCCAGTACAGGGTCACATTCATTAAATGCATGTAAAACTCTAGGTATGAGAACTTTAATAATGTGACATATACAAGTTCTGTTAATGCCAGTCTCATTAGCACATTGCTTTGTAGATTTCTGCAGTGAGTGCTCAAAACATAGTTGCTGTGCGAGGTCTCCCAGATCTGCCCTTGTGAACATCACATAAAATACCAAATACGTGTAATTGTTACTCCCGTTAGTAATTCTGATCTGTACACATGACTCCATAAGTTGCTTTCTGCTGTTCAAATGATAATCTTGGCTATATTTGTTCATTGCTGATTTACTCGTCACATAGCAACACTGGCATTACATAAGTGAGTCACAGAACATCATACAACTGTAATGGAAATTGTATACTCAAAATATTTATTTGATTTTCATGAATGGACATGTGTTAATTCATGTTGATATTTATTGATATTGTGTTAATTGATGTTATATATAATACATTTTCTTCATATTACTATTATGTCTGAAAGTTTTAGCCCGGAATACATAAAAACTAGCCACTATTAATGTTTATATGGACAGAGAGGTCTGGCTCACGTGGTAACATCTGTGTGTGCATTCAAGAGGTCATGGGTTCAATCCCTGTGGCTGACCTTCCTGACCCATGTGTTTTTTCAGAGGTTTCCTTGGGTCACCAGGTGACCTACAATGTCCTTAGAATTTCCTGTTCCTCCATTTTGTTACATTAATCATTCATTCCACCTTTCATCCAGTTTCATTTCTTTCAGGGTTGGAAGCATAGGTGAGCATTGCAGTTGCAGTACAGCAGGGGGAACAAATGCATTCTGTAAATCTCGTCCCCCAGATTAGAAGGTGAGCCTACTGGTTTCTGCACCCCCCCCCCCATGGGAGGTGCAAGCCCAAGGGGGGAAGGGAGCCAGTTTCCAAGTCCCACAGCCCCCTAGAGAGTAGCAACCCGAAGGGGTGGGGGAGGAACCAAGCTGAACCTGTCCTCTGCTCTGTTGTGGCAATGTTCAGGCTGCCCTTAGGATCCATTTGTCACATCAGGAACATAGAGACACAAAAGATTGCCTTTAAGTCAAGTTGCTAAGTGCCCCTCTGCATGTTGTCATTGAGTCACTGAGTCAATGATAAAGTGCAAGTGCACTGCTTATCTTGTTTACTACTGTTACTGCCCAGCACCAACCTGATTGCTGCTTCACCACAGTATTAATACATTCAGTTGTCCTCTTATCATTTTACATAATTGAATATACCTAATGTTGTTTCATTATCTACATAAGTGAATTATATGAGGGTGGGCTGAAAAGTTTCCGACCTAATAAAGATACAAGGCATTTTTTCAGAAAATGTTCTTTTATTTCTCAACATAGTCTCCTTGTAATTCTACACATTTCTCCCAGCGATGCTCCCATCTCTGTAACCCGTCCAAATAGTACTCGACATTTTTCTCTGCAAAATAATGTTCACCAAGGTGATTGCCTCTTCATTTGACGAAAATCTCTGTCCTCCAAGCGCAATTTTCAGATAAGGGAACAACAAGAAGTCGCTTGGGGCTAGATCTGGTGAGTAACGTGGCTGGTCAAGCAGTTCAAACTGTAATTTGTGGATTTTTGCCATTGCAACCGCTGAGGTGTGAGACGGTGCGTTGTCTTGGTGAAACAGGATTTTCTTTTGCTGCAAATGTGGTCGTTTTTCTGTAGGTTCTGCCTTCAGCTTGTCAAGTAATGATGTGTAGCAAATGCAGCATCCAATGCATGGACAGCTTTCTCATGTCTAAATGTTGATTTAATATGTGACAGACACGTTCTTTTGACATGTTCATAGCCTCTGCTATCACTCTCACTTTAATTTGGCGGTTGTCTAGCAGCATTTGGTGACCTTTGGCAACGTTTTCGTCGGTAGTTGCAGTTTTTGGACATCCCAAACATTCATCGTCTCCCAACCTCTTACGGCCAAGTTTAAATTCAGCTGCCCAAAATTTCACTGTGGTAAATGATGGTGCAAAGTTCTCATACACAGAATCCAACTCATCTTTGATTTGTGTAGCCATATTGCATTTCAAAAACGAATATTTAATGACAGCTCGATACTTGATTTTGTCCATTTTCATAAAAACACTCACTCAAATGACTGTTACATAACTAAGCATCCAAAATGGCTGAAACTTTGGTGAGTAACTGTCAACAGATGAACAACAACATTCACTAGCTTTTGTTTACGAGTGCTGCCATCCTTACGTTAAGGTCGGAAACTTTTCAGACGACTCTTGTAGTTAAAGTTAAAATTACTATTCATAGAAATATTCACTTTTCTATAAATTAAATTGTTATTTTAATGTATTAAAATATTATGGGGGATTCATTGTTATGTTGTATGATAGGATGTGTATTAAATATATGAGATTCCACACTTTATTTACTTCTAATGAGAGCTATTGTGTAGTTTTAATTTATCAATATATTTTAAGGGGTGTCCACCCAAAGTGATGTTTCTGAACATATTTGATGGACTTGAGTTGTTTTGGAAAGGACAATTGAGCAATAAACTTAAATTTCAAAGCAAAGTTGCAGATATTTTTAATTTATGTAGAAGTTAATAAGAGAGATTAAAAGGTGGTGGGGAACCAAAGCGCACTTTCTCACAAGACTGGTGAGAGCACAAGTACATACCTAACATGAGTAAGCTGTCTGTCTGCTATGATCTGACGGACAAAACTTGGAACTTTACCAACACCAATGGGATTGATCTGTGCAGCAACGTACAGCCTCTCTGCAAGTCCACACTCTTTAACTTGATCCAGCCATGTACTGCAGTCACCCTTTGGATACAGCACCATACTCCTCTCCTCATTTGCTTCATACACCTGTACACAAGTTGGAATGCAATACTATGTACGTGGTAGACAAAGTGAAAATGAATGTTCTGAGTGAACTGTTGGGTTTACCTTTCTCAGCAGGACAAGCTTTTTGGTGCCACATCTCTGTTCTGCCACGATGATGAAGTCAGGATTTATGCAACATTTCTCATGTATATCCATCCTCATGAGAACAAAACCTCTCTCATTCCTTAGCAAGGACACTGCTTCATCAAACACACTACTGCTGGTCACCACGACCAATGAGCAGTTAGCTTTCTCTTCCTTTGTGATCTGATGGAGGCTGTCTGCTGCAACTGACTTCAACGTCACCTTAAGAAAACAACAGTCCAGCATTTAGCTCCCTCTTAACACATCTTATATGTATTTCTCTAGCTGGTTGCCTTATCACTAATAACTGATATCATGGAAACACTTCATGTTACAAAAATGTTATTGTTAGCTAATGCTGCATTTCTGACAATGAAGTCATTAATCCTCTTGCTGTCCAAGATAGAAGAGAATAATAGCAATAATAGTTACCACTTTTTAGAGAGTACCATATTTTTATGCTTTGGTGGTCACACCGCTCTCTCACAACCCCCAGAATGTCTAGAGGACCACACCTGTCATTGGTTTATGGGTCTCGCTGACCTGACCGGGAGACTTATCAAAATAAATTCACTGACCATATCCTCTGATTACCAATCAGAGGACGTATTACATACCATGACAGGTCAGCATAATAGGGGTTAAGAGTTTATAGAGAAATTAGAGAAATGGAAAGGTTGGAAAAATAAAGACTCCCTAGCCCTCGGGAACCCTAATAGCATCGGGGTCGGATGAGAACAAGAGATGACCAAGGTAAGGTCAGACAGAAAAGCTACCGTGAGGAGCAAAACACAAGCAAGTGAAAGTAATGTTTTCCTCAGCTTGGGTACCTTGTGGTCACTATCCACATATCCCCTAGACACCAGTAAGTGGAAGTAATGTTCTACTCAGCTTGGGTACCTTGTGGTCACTATCCACATATCCCCTAGACACCAGTAAGTGGAAGTAATGTTCTACTCAGCTTGGGTACCTTGTGGTCACTATCCACATATCCCCTAGACACCAGTAAGTGGAAGTAATGTTCTACTCAGCTTGGGTACCTTGTGGTGCTATCCACATATCCCCTAGACACCAGTAAGTAGAAGTAATGTTCTACTCAGCTTGGGTACCTTGTGGTCACTATCCACATATCACCTAGCCACCAGTAAGTGGAAGTAATGTTCCACTCAGCTTGGGTACCTTGTGGTGCTATCCACATATCCCCTAGACACCAGTAAGTGGAAGTAATGTTCTGTTCAGCTTGGGTACCTTGTTGTCACTATCCACATATCACCTAGCCACCAGTAAGTGGAAGTAATGTTCTACTCAGCTTGGGTACCTTGTGGTGCTATCCACATATCCCCTAGACACCAGTAAGTGGAAGTAATGTTCTGTTCAGCTTGGGTACCTTGTGGTGCTATCCACATATCCCCTTGACACCAGTAAGTGGAAGTATTGTTCTGTTCAGCTTGGGTACCTTGTGGTGCTATCCACATATCCCCTAGACACCAGTAAGTGGAAGTAATGTTCTACTCAGCTTGGGTACCTTGTGGTCACTATCCACATATCCCCTAGACACCAGTAAGTGGAAGTAATATTCTGCTCAGCTTGGGTACCTTGTGGTCACTATCCACATATCCCCTAGACACCAGTAAGTGGAAGTAATGTTCTGCTCAGCTTGGGTACCTTGTGGTCACTATGCACATATCCCCTACACACCAGTAAGTGGAAGTAATGTTCTGCTCAGCTTGGGTACCTTGTGGTGCTATCCACATATCCCCTAGACACCAGTAAGTGGAAGTAATGTTCTACTCAGCTTGGGTACCTTGTGGTCACTATCCACATATCCCCTAGACACCAGCAAGTAGAGATAATGTTCTGCTCAGCTTGGGTACCTTGTGGTAACCATCCACATATCCCCTAGACACCAGTAAGTGGAAGTAATGTTCTGCTCAGCTTGGGTACCTTGTGGTCACTATCCACATATCCACTAGACACCAGTAAGTGGAAGTAATGTTCTACTCAGCTTGTGTACCTTGTGGTCACTATCCACATATCCCCTAGACACCAGTAAGTGGAAGTAATGTTCTGCTCAGCTTGGGTACCCTGTGGTGCTATCCACATATTCCCTAGACTCCAGTAAGTGGAAGTAATGTTCTGCTCAGCTAGGGTACCTTGTGGTCACTATCCACATATCCCCTAGACACCAGTAACTGGAAGTAATGTTCTACTCAGCTTGGGTACCTTGTGGTCACTATCCACATATCCCCTAGACACCAGTAAGTGGAAGTAATGTTCTGCTCAGCTTGGGTACCTTGTGGTGCTATCCACATATCCCCTAGACTCCAGTAAGTGGAAGTAATGTTCTGCTCAGCTAGGGTACCTTGTGGTCACTATCCACATATCCCCTAGACACCAGTAAGTGGAAGTAATGTTCTACTCAGCTTGGGTACCTTGTGGTGCTATCCGCATATTCCCTAGACACCAGTAAGTGGAAGTAATGTTCTACTCAGCTTGGGTACCTTGTGGTCACTATCCACATATCCCCTAGACACCAGTAAGTGGAAGTAATGTTCTGCTCAGCTTGTGTACCTTGTGGTGCTATCCACATATCCCCTAGACACCAGTAAGTGGAAGTAATGTTCTACTCAGCTTGGGTACCTTGTGGTCACTATCCACATATCCCCTAGACACCAGTAAGTGGAAGTAATGTTCTGTTCAGCTTGGGTACCTTGTGGTGCTATCCACATATCCCCTAGACACCAGTAAGTGGAAGTAATGTTCTGCTCAGCTTGTGTACCTTGTGGTGCTATCCACATATCCCCTAGACACCAGTGAGTGGAAGTAATGTTCTACTCAGCTTGGGTACCTTGTGGTCACTATCCACATATCCCCTAGACACCAGTAAGTGGAAGTAATGTTCTGTTCAGCTTGGGTACCTTGTGGTGCTATCCACATATCCCCTAGACACCAGTAAGTGGAAGTAATGTTCTACTCAGCTTGGGTACCTTGTGGTCGCTATTTACATATCCCCTAGACACCAGTAAGTGGAAGTAACGTTCTACTCAGCTTGGGTACCTTGTGGTCACTATCCACATATCCCCTAGACACCAGTAAGTGGAAGTAATGTTCTGTTCAGCTTGGGTACCTTGTGGTGCTATCCACATATCCCCTAGACACCAGTAAGTGGAAGTAATGTTCTACTCAGCTTGGGTACCTTGTGGTCGCTATTTACATATCCCCTAGACACCAGTAAGTGGAAGTAATGTTCTACTCAGCTTGGGTACCTTGTGGTGCTATCCACATATCCCCTAGACACCAGTAAGTGGAAGTAATGTTCTACTCAGCTTGGGTACCTTGTTGTCACTATCCACATATCCCCTAGACACCAGTAAGTGGAAGTAATGTTCTACTAAGCTTGGGGACCTTGTTGTCACTACCCACATATCCCTTAGACACCAGTAACTGGAAGTAATGTTCTACTCAGCTTGGGTACCTTGTGGTGCTATCCACATATCCCCTAGACACCAGTAAGTGGAAGTAATGTTCTACTCAGCTTGGGTACCTTGTGGTGCTATCCACATATCCCCTAGACACCAGTAAGTGGAAGTAATGTTCTACTCAGCTTGGGTACCTTGTGGTCGCTATTTACATATCCCCTAGACACCAGTAAGTGGAAGTAATGTTCTACTCAGCTTGGGTACCTTGTTGTCACTATCCACATATCCCCTAGACACCAGTAAGTGGAAGTAATGTTCTACTCAGCTTGGGTACCTTGTGGTCGCTATTTACATATCCCCTAGACACCAGTAAGTGGAAGTAATGTTCTACTCAGCTTGGGTACCTTGTTGTCACTATCCACATATCCCCTAGACACCAGTAAGTGGAAGTAATGTTCTACTCAGCTTGGGTACCTTGTGGTGCTATCCACATATCCCCTAGACACCAGTAAGTGGAAGTAATGTTCTACTCAGCTTGGGTACCTTGTTGTCACTATCCACATTCCCCTAGACACCAGTAAGTGGAAGTAATGTTCTACTCAGCTTGGGTACCTTGTGGTCGCTATTTACATATCCCCTAGACACCAGTAAGTGGAAGTAATGTTCTGCTCAGCTTGGGTACCTTGTGGTCGCTATTTACATATCCCCCTAGACACCAGTAAATGGAAATAATGTTCAACTCAGCTTGGGTACCTTGTGGTCGCTATTTACATATCCCCTAGACACCAGTAAGTGGAAGTAATGTTATACTCAGCTTGGGTACCTTGTGGTCGCTATTTACATATCCCCTAGACACCAGTAAGTGGAAGTAACGTTCTACTCAGCTTGGGTACCTTGTGGTCACTATCCACATATCCCTTAGACACCAGTAAGTGGAAGTAATGTTCTACTCAGCTTGGGTACCTTGTGGTCGCTATTTACATATCCCCTAGACACCAGTAAATGGAAGTAATGTTCAACTCAGCTTGGGTACCTTGTGGTCGCTATTTACATATCCCCTAGACACCAGTATGTGGAAGTAATGTTCTACTCAGCTTGGGTACCTTGTGGTCACTATCCACATATTCCCTAGACACCAGTAAGTGGAAGTAATGTTCTACTCAGCTTGGGTACCTTGTGGTGCTATCCACATATCCCCTAGACACCAGTAAGTAGAAGTAATGTTCTGTTCAGCTTGGGTACCTTGTGGTGCTATCCACATATCCCCTAGACACCAGTAAGTGGAAGTAATGTTCTACTCAGCTTGGGTACCTTGTGGTGCTATCCACATATCCCCTAGACACCAGTAAGTGGAAGTAATGTTCTGTTCAGCTTGGGTACCTTGTGGTGCTATCCGCATATCCCCTAGACACCAGTAAGTGGAAGTAATGTTCTACTCAGCTTGGGTACCTTGTGGTCGCTATTTACATATCCCCTAGACACCAGTAAGTGGAAGTAATGTTCTACTCAGCTTGGGTACCTTGTGGTGCTATCCACATATCCCCTAGACACCAGTAAGTGGAAGTAATGTTCTACTCAGCTTGGGTACCTTGTGGTCGCTATTTACATATCCCCTAGACACCAGTAAGTGGAAGTAATGTTCTACTCAGCTTGGGTACCTTGTGGTCGCTATTTACATATCCCCTAGACACCAGTAAGTGGAAGTAATGTTATACTCAGCTTGGGTACCTTGTGCTCACTATCCACATATTCCCTAGACACCAGTAAGTGGAAGTAATGTTCTACTCAGCTTGGGTACCTTGTGGTCGCTATTTACATATCCCCTAGACACCAGTAAGTGGAAGTAATGTTCTACTCAGCTTGGGTACCTTGTGGTCACTATCCACATATCCCCTAGACACCAGTAAGTGGAAGTAATGTTCTACTCAGCTTGGGTACCTTGTGGTGCTATCCACATATCCCCTAGACACCAGTAAGTGGAAGTAATGTTCTGTTCAGCTTGGGTACCTTGTGGTGCTATCCACATATCCCCTAGACACCAGTAAGTGGAAGTAATGTTCTGTTCAGCTTGGGTACCTTGTGGTCACTATCCACGTATCCCCTAGACACCAGTAAGTGGAAGTAATGTTCTACTCAGCTTGGGTACCTTGTGGTGCTATCCACATATCCCCTAGACACCAGTAAGTGGAAGTAATGTTCTACTCAGCTTGGGTAACTTGTGGTCACTATCCACATATCACCTAGTCACCAGTAAGTGGAAGTAATGTTCTGTTCAGCTTGGGTACCTTGTGGTCACTATCCACATATCACCTAGACTCCAGTAAGTGGAAGTAATGTTCTGCTCAGCTTGGGTACCTTGTGGTCACTATCCACATATCCCCTAGACACCAGTAAGTGGAAGTAATGTTCTACTCAGCTTGTGTACCTTGTGGTCGCTATCCACATATCCCCTAGACACCAGTAAGTGGAAGTAATGTTCTGCTCATCTTGGGTACCTTGTGGTCACTATCCACATATCCCCTAGACACCAGTAAGTGGAAGTAATGTTCTACTCAGCTTGGGTACCTTGTGGTCGCTATTTACATATCCCCTAAATGGGGACTAAAATGTTCATTAGTGTGTATTCACCTCACAAAGCTAAGAACCTGGAATGATCCAATTATCATTTCTACCTGCTGTAGAACTCTGGACATGCCTGGGTGTTGATAGCCTCCTACAAAAAATAGTGCTCACTTCTGTATAGAGATCTCTTAAAAGTGCTATTTTTACTCTTGCATATACTGCAATTCAGTAAGTGGAAATGAATATACTCTTGGCATTTTCTTTTTATGGCCATCATGAGCAGAGTATTACCAATAACACAAAGATTGATCCACTGCAATAGATTACAGTATGTTTATAGAATGTCAGCAAATGCTGGTGCAACAGTAGCCCTAGTTAGAAAAGTGGCTAGTATAGCACCATGAAGGATATAAAATTTTAATTTAACTTTAATTAAAAGGTGTGTTTAACATATTGCAATCAAGAAACACTATTTTTATTTTATGTTTATTGTCACAATTAAACAGTTTTCATTTGAAGTGTGCTTGGGCACCCTATCCAGTATTTCCTCAAATTAAAGTGATACATAAATGACCAATTATGCACATATTTGAGAATGTTATGCTTTCTTCTCTTTGGATATGCTTTTCCAAAGGGAAAAATTTTATTGTAGCAGGACAGCTAGGAGATGAACTTGTTAAGTACCTGCTCAAACATGGTTCAGGGAGAACCACCAAATCATTAAAATGTTTAGTCCAAAATGAAAAAAAGATGGCAGAAGTAGGAAAACCAGCCTCTTTAGGATTAAGTTGTACTGGAATTCTGGGAGCAGTCTGCCAAACATCAGAGGCAGTGTTTCTGGAGACTTATAAATTCAATGCCCAAAAGAATCTGAACCTTGGCTATATGCAGGGGATGTAGGCAAGTATTTAGTACTCCTAATTCACTATTTTACTTGATTTTATACATGCTGAGGACAATTATCTATACCATTCAGGTAAAATATGTTAAGGCCAGATGAAGCCAAGAATAACCCAAGAGTTGGTAATAGTTTTATTTTATTAATTTGCTACAAAAATTTATTTAACATGAACTGTGTGCTGTAAGGTGTCACCTCCCTAGCACAGTGGTAGCATTGCTGCTTACCAAGTGGGGTACCTGGGTTCGAGCACTAGTAGCAGTATGGGGATTTTCTGCCACTGGGAAACCTGTTCCAGGGTGCACTGAGCCTCATTAGGTCCCTGGGAGACCCTGGTTGAGAAGACTGCAGGGACTGAGGCACTGATCACATCCCACCTTCAGCGCTGCACCCCACTCATGACACCTGTGGTGAGCAGTGTTTGGACAGTAGGCCTTGGCCCAGATGGGCTGTTTCAATGACACCTACATTTTACGTCTTCTATCTTTTATGGTTTATCCGTTACAGAAAGTTATACAAAAGTCAAGTGATTCATAATGAAAAGGACTTGAGAGACTTGACCCAGTCAGTTGACATGTGAAACATTGCAAGAAGTCCAGTAAAATGATGTATTCGGGCTTACTGACCATGGTCGAGTTGATGCGTGAACACCTGACACTTCACCTGCCATTCGGAAGAGCATCATCAGAGGAAGGTGACTTGTGAAAGGGCACTCGTTAGAAGCGTCCATCTTATATATGATGGGACGAGACCGCCCCCTCTCTCCTATTGGCTGCACCCAGCCAATCGTGGCCTGCATCAAGTTTTATGTCTGGCTGGGCTGTATGACTTTGTGCCAATAAGCCCGAATACATCATTTTACTGGATAGATGCTGGCCATGAAAGCCTAAGCTCACATATTGCAACAAGTGTCTCCCTGGCATCAGGAGTCAAGTGGAAGTGAGAGTTGCTGAGTAAGGCATGAGGTACGGACTGCATTTCATGCAACAAACATTCTTACAGGCTATCAGTGCAATACAATAGCTCTTCTACCTGCTATAAGTAGGTGTTAGAGAAAGTCAAAATGTGTCCAGTTCAATGTTTAGTTTTAATATTAAAAAACTAACTCCATGATACAACAGTGCTTTCTGAGCCAAGGCCTACCAACCATTTGGTCATCACCTACCGAATCTCTGCCCAGTATTGCTGTCATGAGTTGGGTACAGTACAGGAAGGTGGGACATGGTCAGCATCCTGGCCCCTCCCAGTCACTATATTCAGTGTTCTCTCAATCTAGTAGCTCCTCAAGGACCTCTCAAGGTTCAGTGCACCCAACAAGTTTTATTATTAGCTCCACAAAAATTATTTGTATCTTACACAATAAGAAAATTTATTTGATAATTTTGGAACTGTACTGTTTTATTTTTCTCTAATTGATTTAATTTAGCAAGATGCTTTAAGCACACTGCTCATATGTTATAATATGCTGTTGCAGAAAGATTCTAAGATGACAATGCTCATATCATTTAAGATCTGTTTTCAATAATGACACAAACAAACATGAAACAAAATTATTAGTCAATTTTATACATAAATACTGAATAAATTTCTCATGCAGTATTTTGTAAGAGCTTTTTAACTTTATAGCATTAAATATTATTGTAAACATATGGTTTCAAATATAGCCAAGCATTTATTGTAACCATTATGATATCCAGAATGGTGAAATTTAAGTTTGTAGGTAACAAAAAGGAATTGTGGCATACTTACATCAGTATAATGAGGTAGAAGAGCTTGAATATGTGGTGTGAGCGATGCAAGGGGATGCCCCGTTGTTAACTCTATTACACTCAGGTTTGATACTGCATGCCTACAGTTCTCCAACACAAGCTCAATACATATCTCCACAAACTGCTTTATGCCCTGAAATAAGTACAACACAAAAGCTTATCAACACTTGTGTTCTAATTCTAATACGTTTGTAGAATAACACTTTGAAATGCAAATATATTTGACAACAGCAAACTTTTACTCAGGGTAAGGTCAAGTCTTCTATAGAGTAGAATGCATGCTCTGTCTCCAAAACTGCTGTTAAGTTGTTTCTCCGTTGCAAGAATGATATTAACTTTGCTAGTGTTGTTTAGATTATAAGACTGGCATGAAATTTATTCAGGATTGAGTCAGACTGTGGACAACTTTTTATTTATAACATATATGAATAATTATTATTTATTTATGCCAACAAACTTACTGTTGGTGTTTTTAAACACACAAGCCGTGTGTGGGCAAAGTTTAAGAGGTAGAACTGGAACTTAAAAATTCAATGCCACAACTGGGATTTGAACCATTCTGGCAGGTTAGAGTGGTTAGAGCATCCGCCCGGCAAGCGGAAGGTCTGTGGTTCAAATCCCAGTTGTGGCATTGAATTTTTAAGTTCCAGTTCTACCTCTTAATATATGAATAATTTAATTGATTGTTTTTCCTTTTTGGAGGTAATGAATGTTATTCCACATGCATCCCTAAACACTAATGCCATGACCTTGCCTGCAGATGGAATTGTCTTTGCCTGCTTTGGAGCTGATTCTCCCATTTCAATCCAGTGTTCAGACTGTTCCTTTGTCTCAGGTGTGCAGTGATGGAGCCATGTTTCATCCATGGTTATGAATCAACACAAAAACTCAGCTTTATAGCAGTGAAACATCTCCAAACACTTGGCTGAAACATCCTCATGATGTTTTTGTTCCATTGTGAGCAAACATGGCACTCATCTTGCCCAGAGCTTTCTCATGTCCAAATTTTCAGTCAGCATAGGATTTACAGCACTTTCTAAAATGCTTGCAGTGTCTGCTAGCTTGTGCACCTTCAGTTGATGGTCATCCAATACCATTCTATGGATTTGCTTTACAATTTCTGGCATGGTCACCTCATTTGGTTGACCACTGTGATGTTTGATTTGACAGCTCATATGGCCTCGCTTAAACTCTGTCACCCAATATTTTACTGCTGTAAATAAAGGAGCAGATTCCTCCAGAGTAGAATCTAGCTCAGCTATAATATTAGTTGGCTAAGACCTTTCAAATGCAATTATTGTATCACATAACAATGACCAGTTTTATCCATGTTTACAAATTTGCTGAGAGCATTCACTATTGATGGCTGTCAAACAAATACTAAACAATGAAGTGTTGTCAAATTGTATCATAGTATATTGTATTGTTTATTCATCCTTTGTAGCTCACACAAGATAATGGACATGTCAAGTGCAATATTTACAGAATAACATTGACATAGTAATAGATACAAAATGTACAAAACATAGTAATTGCACAAAACAAAATATACAAAAGAGTATGCAAATTTTTAGACAATAGTAATATTGAAGAGGAGAAAAGATGGTTATAAAACTAACTAAAAACTCTTGTTTAGAACAAAAACATTTTTTAACTAAGAATTCTGCAATTTGGTTTTAAAAGACTATTTTTTCTACTTGTTTTATGTGAAGTGGCAACTTGTTACACAAATTTATACCATCATAGGCAAAGGAATGTTTATGCAGAGTGGTATTATGCCAATTGTTAACAGATTTGAGCTTCCTCTTGTTTATGTGTCATTTGGTAAGTTTTGAAATTATTTATACTCGCTTTAACACGTAAAAGAGCTTTATATGCAGAGGTTGTTTCTTTAGTTTTGGCAACTACTTATTTTCTGAACTCATAGCATACACACAAGGTTGTAAGTTTTACAGGCTTTCAATGTAGTCAGCAGCATTGTGTACAATGTGTTCCCAGGAATGTGGTACCTAGAGATGGACCAACTGCATTCAGAATGTAATTTACTGTTCAGAATTTCTCCCCAACAGTGGTCCCTTCAGCTTAGGAATGAGGTCAAAGTTGCAGGGACTTGTGTCCGGAGAGTATGGAGGGTGATAGAATACCTCCCAACCTCAGCAATGGAACAATCAGACACCACTCCTGCTATATGCACCCTCACATTGTCATGCAGAATGAGGGGTGGATTATCCATAAAGTGTCATCAGGTTCTTTTTAACCTGCTCACAGATTATTTTGCAGAAACAAAAAAATAGTATTCTGCATCAATGGTCTGCCTTGGGGGAACGATATGCTTTAAAACAATACCATCCCAATCGTAGGCTTGGATCAGCATTGTTTTCACATTGGTAGTGGTCTGCTGAACTGTTGTTTTTTGTGGTGACCCACGATGATGCCATTTGGACGACTTTCAACTGTGGTTCATAACATTTTGCCCAGATCTCATCAATAGTGGTGATATGCTATAAGAAGCACTCCCCTTCTCTCTCATAGTGCTCCAAGTGTGTGAGAGTAGCTTCATATTGCAGAAATTTATGCATTTCCAATAACTCATGTGGGACCCACTGTGACGCAATTTTTCACATCCTAAGGCAGATCTTAAAAGATTTGATGCAGAGTTGAAAGTGCCAATCCAGTATCTGTGGCCAACTCTTGAATAGTGCACTTCTGCTCTGCTTCTGCTAATGTGGACGCTGCTTGCACTTCATTTTCACTATCCGGCGGATGACCAGATCTGGCATATGTGACACATTTTCGCATCCTCCTTTAAAGGCTTGCCACCGTTCGGTACGACAATGCATCTGCACCACAAGCCTCTTGCAATCCTTGGTGACACTTTTGTATGTTTCTACCTATGGTACATTCAATTTTCAACCAGTTTAAGAGGTGGAGTCAGGACTAGAAAATTCAATGCCATAGCCGAGATTTGAACCACGGATCTTCCACTTAACAAGCAGCTACCATGGGCAACTTGCCAGTATGACATTAAATTCCCTAACCAATTTGTACTTTCCCAGTTAGGCCACAAGGGAATCTCACATCAGAGATAATACTCCAAGGGCGACTTAGAATAGTAAGTACTTTATGTATTTATCTCTGATGTGAGATTCCCTTGTGGTCTAAACAGAAAAGTATGAATCGGTTGAGGAATTTAATGTCATACTGGCAAGTCGCCCATGGTAGCTTAGTGGTTAGAGAAGCTGCTCGATAATTGGAAGATCTGTGGTTTAAATCCCGGCTATGACATTGAATTTTCCAGTCCTGATTCCACCTCTTAAACATTGCATACACACAGCTTGTGTGTTTAAAAACACCAACAGTTTGTTGACATAAATAAATAATAATTTCAACCAGTTTCTCTGCTCCCACTTTGAAAACATTGTACTATGGTATGCTGCGATGCCTAGATCTAAACTGATGACTTTTGGCTCATTATTGCATGAGGACAGGAGGGGAGAGAGGTGCGTCCATATACTCGAATGGGGGGAGGCACCTAAACTACATGTGCAATAAACAGAATTGTCAACCCTATGATTATTTGGATTCCACAATATAGTTGCCAAAGTTAAAGAAACAACCCTTATATATACATACATACAGGGAAATGTCATAATTCTGAGTTCTTGAAAATATGCTCTACAACTCAGACAAGTGGGTTAGTTAACAATTATTCGTATATCTTTGTTTTGCAATTTGAAAACTTTTTCTGGCATCTTTGAGTTGCCCCAGAAGATGGCATGAGTATGAAAGAGCATGAAAATATGCAAAATATGCTACTCTTACTGTATTCATGTCTGACATTATTTTTAATAAAATACAGAATGATTAACTGGGGTTGTTGGCCATGGTCTGGTGGAAAATCTCCTTCCAGACATTTCGTTCGAAGCTGCATCGAACATCATCAGTGGTGTGACTGTAGTACTCTGCTACTCATGGCGACCAATGATCACTAGATCACAGCCCACAATCCTGGTTAATCATTCTGTATTTTATGACACCGACCGTGAAAGCTTACGCAATTTGATCATTTTTAATGTTTTTATAGCATAACACTGCTTACTTAACTTTTTGATCAGATCTTCTATATGTGCAGTCCAATCCAAGTTTTGATTTAATCACACACCTAAAAATGTAATGTCTGTCACATAAGTGATTTTAGTACCATTTGGATGAAAATCTGGAAAAGTGATATTTGTATTTGCTTTATGCCAAAAACCTATTGCTACTGATTTTTCTTTATTTATCCTTGGTGTGTTTTGAGCAAACCATGGTACAATATGTTCAGGTTCTGAAGCATATGAGCTTTGTCATTACCTGTAATGTGTATATCTGTATCATCTGCGAAGACTGTAAGTTTAACATTATCATTATCTATACTATGGGTTATGTCAAAGTTAAGCTTTTCAAGGTTGATTCTTTCTACTATATTCATTTGTTTGTATCTATATGTCAGGTCGGGTACTTCTGGGACAACCCTCCTATATCACTAGCTATACAGTATCATTTCACAATGTGTTTAACTAGCTGCAAGGAATGGCAAGCCTCTGACTGGATCTTGTGTTGAGCCACCTGCCATTAAATGTTGTGTCAACAAAATAATAATTTGGACAAAATCTGAGATCATACTTTGTAAGGGCATGGTATGTAACATACTTATGATTTTGAAGCTGATTCTTTAATGTGAATATTTACACAGAGAAGTAAATAAATAACATGTTATAATGCTCAAGGATGTGTGCAGTTTTCCTAAGGATGTTCTTCTGCAGCACACATGCAAAGACCAGAAAATGGTCTCCTCAGTAAAGGCTGGTTCACAAACGACAATGATAACAGTAATCACAACAAAGTGTTGCTGTTGTTGATCTATATGCAGGACTTTGATCCATCAATTTTTCCCTAGCCAGCCAACATAAATTATGCATCTTCCCATCTGGTAGAGCTTTCCTCAATTCTGGGCATTCCAGTAGGTGTTCTCCATTTAAAATTGTGTCAACATTGCAGATCTTACATGCACTGTCACTTATAAAACCAAACCTATGCAGATGTTCCGCCAAACAGTCATGTCCAGTGACTAATCTGAAGTGAGCAACTGCTTCTTTCCTTGGGAAATTGTTTATTTTTTGTGCTATTTCTTTTATGTTAGAATAATTTTTATTGGAAATTTCCTTTTGACTATTATGTTGGTATGTTTGTTCTATACTAATTTTGACATTTTTTAGTTTTGCATCTAATTCACAAGACCCTATAGGCTTTGAGTGTAACACTGCACCTTTCTTGGCTAGAAAGTCTGCAGTCTCGTTACAAATCACTCCCACATGTGCTGGTATCCACTGTAGTATTATCTCTTGAAATTTTGTATGGAGGTCGTGAAGGCCACATAACTGGCCAGGACAGATCGGGGCACTGACCACGTCCCACCCTCCAGTACTGCACCCCACTCATGACGACTGTAGTAGACAGAAGTGTGGTGTTGCACTAGGGGTTATTATTATAATCCATAATAAGATCTTATGTCCTTAATATTATAAGATTCATATGGACTGTCACATTCAATTACTTGAATGGCAGAAACTGAGTCCGTGAGAACAACTACTTTATTTTCTTTTATATCAGTCCTATAGTATATCTGTTCTAATGCTCCTTGTATTGCAACCGCTTCACCATCAAAATCTGTGGATAGTCTAGGCAATGTAAAATAATGTGAAAAGTATTATTTAAGCCAACAAACTTACTGCTGGTGTTTTTAAACACACAAGCCATGTGTGGGCAATGTTTGAGAGGTAGAACTGGAACTTAAAAAATTCAACGCCACAGCTGGGAGTTGAACCACAGACCCTTCGTTTACCTGGAGAAATGCCAAACTGGTTTGAGAATTCAAAGCCATTCTGGCAGATTGTCACAGTGGCTCAATGATTAGAGCAGCCGCCTGGTAAGCGGAAGGTCTGTGGTTCAAGTCCCAGCTGTGGCATTGAATTTTGCAGTTCCAGTTCTACCTCTCAAATGTGAAAAGTATTTACAATATACACCACCTCCCACATTATTTCTCAATTTATCTGCAGAACCATCTGTGTAAATTCTGAGCCACTCTGTTTCTGGTGAGTCTTCTAGTTTATTTAGTTGTTCTGACAACTCTTTATTTGTTACTATCTTAATAAAATCTATTGGATTAGTTCTAGGAGGATGAGTGCATTTTACTGGCACATTTAGAACAGCAAAGTTGAAGTACATGTATTAAATGGGAATGTTCACAACCAATAGGAAGCTTTCCAGGACTCTGAGAATGCCAAATACAGCCTGGCCAAGTTTTAACTTTGTGGTTATTTTTTCCAGGCATGGCATGTTAGATTCATATTGTTTCACTATAGAAATTATTCAAGGTGGTCATACCATGAAACAACTGGTAGAGCTCTCTCTAGTCACAAGCTAGAAAACAAAATCATTGGTCAGTTAGAAAGAAATGAATTCCCAATGCACAATATCAACCTCCACTTTCTGTTGATAAGCTGATTGATAATGCGTATTACCATTCATGTTGATGGGCTGTTGTAAATCAAAATGTTGAGTGCTGTCATTCTCATTACCAGGTAAGCAGAATGTTTACCATTATCAGGTGGTTGTGAACTAGCCTTAATTATTCTAAAATAAGAACAAATTAGAAACTAAAAACTTCACTTATCTTAGTAATGTTGCAAGTTCTTGGTGCAAAGCTGACTAAAGCTTCGAGTTGGCTCCAACTCATTCCCAAAGCTATATCACCAAGAACTTGCAATATTACTAAGATAAGTGAAGTTTTTAGTTTCTAATTTGTTCTTACTTTAGAATCTTGTTGCTTCACTGTTAATAGCTTCAATTTCCTTAATTAGCCTTAATTAATTGTATAATAGGTAGAAAGGCAGAAAGATTGTATGGGAAGCAGATTGTCACCAATCTGAGGAGGAAGTATGGATAGAGTAGATCCTCTGCACATTCACTTGCACTTCAACACCAATTCCCATATATTTCACTTTCATCATCACTCAACACTTCTGTACAACAAAGATTCAATTTCTTTGTCTGTCAACCTTTATGTTGAAAAACAGTATAAAATCTGGCTAACTTTTGCACTGTTAATTGTAGACCTATATATTGTGAGAATTTTGACAGATCTCCCATATATGGGTTTAAGCTCATGGAGGTAAATTATAAGGGATAAGTCAAGTTTTGGTCAGTAATATGTAATATTCCTTAATTTATTTTGCTTCACTGTGTAGGGGAAATTGTAAGCCTAGAACATTTAATTTATGAAAAATAGGAATACATTATTCATGTTGGTATTTATTGTGATTGTTTTATGTTCACCAAAATTATGTCAATTTGTTTTATAGAAGTGTTACACTTTACTTTGTTAATTTTAATAGTACGTCTGAAGCTATTCAGTACAATAATATGGGTCATTGCCAACAATGATCACGAGCATAAATTATAAGAAAAACAATCATTGCCAGGCTCTGTAACCAATGTGAATATTTAGTTAACATTTTGGGAGGCAGTTGTGATCTTAGTATCATATAGTAAAGACATGTAATTGTGTAGAATAATTTATACATGTAGACAGAAAATGTGTTAATTCTTCTAAATAATAAGCAGAAAAAGCAAACAATCCACTTGTGATAATGTGGAGAAGAAATAACATGTAATATATATTTCTGGATGTAAATACACATAGGGAAAGTAAAATAAGATTTTGTGAAACTGATGCCATTTATCCTTTGGGTTAAGAGCAATTAAAGGAAAACCTTTACCATGGGAATAACCTGAATAGTTTTGGATGGTGGTCTCAGGAACTAGTTGAACAATTTATTAATTTGTGAATTATTTAAACTAAAATAAAGTTAATTTTGGTGAAATCTGAACAAGTGGAGAATATGCTTGACCTTGCCATTTTGTTCTTTATCTGTTGCCCATTATATACAACCCTGTAACAAAGGTCTCATGACTCAAATGTGTAAGTGGCAATGCATCCCTTAATAAAAAAACGGAGGGAAATATAAAAAAAGTTAAGTTTTTTTTGTAGAGTCTAATGCTTTTAACACATTAAAAAAATTGCTACCACAAACTCTTTTCCATTTTATGTTGCAATACTTGATGTTATTGCATGCTAGTCCCTATAGAGCTTAGCTCTACATGTGGCACATACCTGTACTGGTGGGTTGCAGTGTGGCAGGAACTTCGGGGTCTCCATTTTCATGCTTGGTTGCTGCACTAATGCATCATCAAGACGTGTCATTTCTATGTGCTGTAGTTCCAGACCTCCACAACGAGCCATGTTCACCTCCCGACAATACATTGCTTCCATCACTGTGGCAAACATGTACAACTATAATATTTATATTTATTTAGTTTTGCACAATGAGACTGTTTGGTAAATAATTACAACATTAAGTACTGATTAGAAAATCAAATAGGTACATAGTGTTTGTCATTGCAACTGTATTCATCCCAGAGAATAAATTCTTTGGCACAGAATCATACTGTTTTATTTTCTATAGGGTCATTAAAGCATTGTGCAAAGAAACAGGTAGATGCACACTAAAGTCCTTTTGCATCACACAGTGGCATTTTATGATCTGCCTAGGATGTTCACCAAAAGGACAAGATGTTCAGTATGAAGTACTTACCTTCTCTTTTAGATTTGTGTTTGAGAGGATTAATGGTAATCTTCCTGATAGCAGAAGGCATTATGATGTTTTGATTGTGTTCTGCAACCTGCAGGCAGATCAACTGTAACAAAGCTTCTCCAAACGTGACCCAGTTGTCAGACCACATTAACTTTCCTGTTGAACCTGCAAGCAGTATTGTACCAACTGTCAGTAAATACAATGGCCAAATCTTACACAAACATACATGTTGTGCATGAATTACTTTACAGTATTGTTATTACTGTTGCTGTTGTTGACTTGTTATTTGTGCACTGAAGTGTGTGTGTGTGTGTGTGTGTGTGTGTGTGTGTGCGCGCGCACGCACGTGCACACGCATGCAGCTAATGCTCAGGGTTTAATAACAAAGCCAATCTTTTTCTTGCCTCCTAATATTTTGAGGTAAAGTTGAATACACTTTAAAATGAAAATGAATACCACTGAAATCTCCACCTAAAAATTCATTCTTCAACAATGACTTTCTATGTATTTTGATGTTCTCTTGTTATAAAAGAAAAACAAGTTTATGTTCTCTCTTTATTTTTAACATTAACAAATAACCTTTCTTATACAAAAAATGCATTAAAAACAATTGTCAAAAACACACTTGTCAAATTGAAATAGAATGATATTTTGATTGTAATGTGTAATAAACTGCTTTTATGGGATACAGTTGGTGACACTGACTAAACAAAAGAATGTCCAAGTGATAATTTGTACAAAACAAAAGAATGATTAGATGATAATTCATATATGATAATTTAATGCCTCTATCTATGACATGGTCACAAAAAATTACTTTGAGCATATTTATGAAAAGAAAAAATTTAAAAAAAATTCAAACTTGAGTAATGACCAATTCCACAGAGATCCAGTTAACATTGAGGGTGCATCTACTGCAGCAAATACATTTATCTGGAATAAACAATCAGCATGACAGAAAAACGAGGGACAGAACTACAGAGAAGAATAAGTTTAGCATGGGAAGAATTTTGGAGTCTAAAGTTAATTTTAATGGAAAAAATGGTGAGCCTGACGTTGAAATCTGAAACCTTACAAAACACAGTACTTGTGTATGATAGCAAGAGTTGGACGCACACAGTGAAACAGATCCAGATATGGAGAGGAACATATTAGAAATCAGACTCACAGATGAAGTGCAAAATGAAGAGCTAAGAAGAAGAAAGAAATGGAGAATGTGGGTGAAAGCGCAAGAACATCTAAGTGGAGATGGGAAGGACACTAGATGGGCTTATGCCACGACGATGTGGTATCCAAGATGGGGAGAAAAGAAACAGAGGATGGCCAATTAAGAGACTTAGTGAAGTGATTGGTCATCACTGGACAAGAGACAGAGGGAGGTTAGTGTGTCAATTAATTGCAGAAGGAAAATTCACTGTCAATTCCACAGAGCAATGGGAGGCCCTTGCCCAACGGGATCTGTTGGGCTATCTTTGTATTTTAGAGAACACTGAAAGCATGATAAGTTTGTGAATAACTTACCTCTGTGGCCAAGTTTAACCTGCTGTATTCCTTTAAATGCGTCACCATAGTTGCAGCCCCTCAGTTTAAACTCGGCATATACATCATCATTAGGCAGTTCAGCTCCTGCAGCTGATACAGCAACATCAAACACTTGATTCTCATTTTCTGTTTCTGCTTCTCTTATTCTTCCACTCACTATCAGTTTCTTGTTTTTACTTATTTCAAAATCTCCACTGCCTCTCTGCACCATCACATACAACTTGAGTGATCCTGAAATGTTGGAAGTCACATGTATTTCTGTCACATTTTCTTGTGGGTACAAAAGTGAATTTAAAATAAACATACAATTAAGGGTGAAAAGAGAAAGAGTTTTGAAGCAACTTTGTAACAGCACATTTATGTCCCATAAGAGCAAAGTAAAGTATAAGAACATTATGGTAATCCATTTGCAGGCTCTCTCCACTGTGAGAGAATGGAGAGGTGCATGACTTGCTCTCAAACAGCCAACAGGATGTCTCAGGCCCACATTCGGGAGCTCACAGACCTTCCTAACCTTGGGTTTTTCAGGGCTTTTCCCAAGTCACCCAGGTGAATGCTGGGAAGATATTTATCTTGTATCCTGTTTCACTTCCTTTCATTTCATTCTCTCTATCCGGAGTCAGTGGTTTCATCATTGGGCTGTGCTGTGGTGGTGCTTGGACTCTGGAAATAAGGTGCTCAACTGAGGGGAGGTGCTGTGGTCGGTGCAGTCACCATCCCATGGGGACTGGCTGGTGGCATGCTGTGTCGACCTGGAGAACTGTCTGCACCTGTGATATGTTCTGCCCAGCTATAGGGTACTTCCCCCTGGGGAGGGTCTGATGCACAACAAGCCATTTGCTGATGTGCTGGAATCCCCACCATGACAGACTATAGCGACAGAAATGCAGCAATAACAGTAAGGCACAGTTCAATACACCTTCGAGTGTGAGGTGCCAGTAGATGGCAAGGGAAGAGCAGAGGAGAGAAAGGCTGCAACAACGTTACCATATAACGAACCTTTATTCTTGCAGAAACAAGTACATAATATAATATGTGAAACTCACCTCTGTTTGGTATCTCCAGTTGTTGGTGAAACTCAACATTTTCAAACACTATAGGTACTTCTGTGTGTTCTTTGTTTTTGAGAATTGCAAATGTTTGCCACACTAGTTTCTGAAAATAAATGAAATGCCATGTATTATAGCTTAACAGCTACATACATAACTACATTCACAGAGATTCACTTACCAAATATCCAAAAGATGGCATTATAATTTTTCCCTCAATAATGTGGTCAGCATAAAGTCTATCCTCAGCTTGATTCAGACTTATAGTTACTTCACGTTCACCTGTGTCCTTCTCCTGAAATTATATTGTACGAGTATATACAGATTAACACATTAAATACTGCTCCTTATACTCACTGTGGTGTCAGTTTACTTAACTCATTGACCATACTAGTCATTATTTTTAATACTAAAGGAAACTTTGGATGATATTTAGAAAGTGATCTTGAAATTCAGCACATGAGGTGTTACCATCACAACAACTTACACAATATGTTATCCTACTTAGATATGAGAAATGTTACACAACTGCTAATAAAGGATTTAATAAAGTAACACAACAAAAATCAAACATTTAATCAGTCTCATACATTAATGAGCACTGCCATGCTTGATACATAATTAACTGACTCCCATACATTTTTCTGAAAACACTTTTATGAATAACCATTTCTCTGAAAACCAGAAGCTTTGAAATCAAACTTGCCAAATACCATTCTCTGAACAGCTTATTTGCAAAAGTCAATATTTATTGAAAATTTTTGAAAACCACATACAGAGCAAAACTATAAAAGGATGAAGTTGGTGCACAACAGTGACATATATTGTGGGCTATCAAAGTTATCACTGAAGCCCATGTCTAAAGTAAACTAGAAATTAATAAGTAATATTAATAATAATTGTAATACTAGCCAGTTCCCCTCATGAAGAATTAGTGCGTGGGATGGAATATGTCTCGTTCTCTACCGTTGAATAGAGCTTCGGATGCTTGCTGCCGTAGCCTTCATTACGATGCAGGAAGAGAGAGGTGAGGTAGGGGAATGCACGAATAAGCACACCAAGAATTTGTATTCCTGTGTCACTATATTCACATGAGTGTCTCCAAAATGTGCTGTGTCAACACAACCAACTGCATAGCAATAGCACATGGGGTTAAAAGCAAGGAAGAATTAAGGAAAAATTGAAGCTAATAACAATGAAGCAACAGAATCTAAATTAAGAACAAATTAGAAACTAAAAGCTCCACTTATCTTATTAATATTGCAAGGTGGTATAATGCTGACTAGTTTCAAGTTGCATATTAATAAGATAAGTGAAGCTTTTAGTTTCTAATTTGTTCTTAATTTAGATTTAGCAAGGAGGAATGTTCTTAATTGTGCAATTGTTACCATCTTCAACAGCTGTATTTGTGTTATTGTACAGTGTACCAAGACAGTTGCTAGTGCTAATGCTTTCAAATGGATAAACAATGTGCAGTAAAACAATTGGTAAAATGAGCAATCAGCAGTTGAAATGTGAGGATAAGTTAGTGATAGTAAAACAGGGAAGGCCTACTCCAGCTCCTCCACACTTGCAGTGTGAGCAGAAGCAAAAGAAATAACAACACTTACAAAAGGTATTTTAATACCAATGATTATGATAAGTGTGTGTGGCTGGTTCATGTGAATTAAATAAACTTTATTGCTGGCCATACTTGTTGTTTGCAACCAAGAAAATGACCTGGAATAAGACGAGTTTCACAAATTTAGCTTTAAAAACTTCTGACACTCGGACATTCATTAAACTATCAGAAAAAAATTGTTGACCGTTTGCATAATGAAAAGATTAAAGAAAATAGAAATGTACTGAATAGATTGATTGATGCAGATGTTATACTTCCCAATCTGTGAATTTTATTACGTAAACCAGAAAATTCTTTGTTTCCCTTAATGGTTTACTGCTTTTTCCTCACATTCCACTTCACGTACATTTCAAATTTCAAGTTGTATACCTGAAGATTGCAATTTATTATCTTTCTATGTCGTGTAGTACAAATTAAAACTGTACTGCATTCATATTACATTTTACCTATATTTCACCTATCTAGTAAGGTAATGCTAATAAAAGCTGTGTATATTTAAGCTAAATGAAGCTAAACTTGGGGACAAAGGAAAAATGAAGTTGAAACAATAAACACAAGCATATAAGCACAAAAATATAGCAAGGACCTAGTAGGACCCATGTGACCAATGGTGTTCTACCAGGTTGCATGCCTAACGGAAGGTCAAACAACAACCCCTTACTGTCTGGATCTGGTAGGCCTAGTAATAGCCCATGTTGCAACCTAGCATATGCCACTGGTGCACAGATACTCCTATGAGTACTGGCTGAGGGGGTGTGGGTTCCATCCCCACCAATCACTTAAGCTCATTCATTACTGGGCAGTAACTTGCAATTTGGAAACATTTCTATCACTGCAATGTATTATCCAGTTGGGCTCATTTTTGGGGGAGCACTGGCAATGAAGATATGTTCCCCATCCATGCTTGTGCCTGTCTTTGTATGGATTTGGTCCCCTTCAGGTCTTTCCCTCATGGTACAAGCAGAGTCCTGAGGTCCCTAAGGACAGTATCAACCATTTCTTGTTTGTTTTGCCTGGTACTCAACTTTGGGATCTGAACCACAGACCCTCTGCTTAACATGTGGGTGCTCTAACCAGTAAGCTGCAGTGACAACCTGCCAGAATGACATTGAATTCTCCAACCAATAAGGGCAACACAAGCTATGGAAAAACCAATACATTTTTGGGTTTGTTATTTGAAAATTTAAGTTGGGAAATGCATATAGGCAGCCTGACTAAAAGACTCTGTGAGATGTGGTTCTTATTAAGATCCAGTGTACATATTCTTAGGGTAGTTTATTTTCATGCATGCACACGCACACACACACATGCACGCGATGCATTACTTTTTATCTCCTGTTCAGTTTTTGGGCATTTTATTGTATGTTGCGACTCACTGAGTGCTCTTCAGGTGCTGCAACAATGTGTTGGCAACTTGGTATTAATTATTAAAATGCACTCTTATCTCAGTTGTTATCTTGCAGATACCAGTTCGTTTTTACCTGATACCCAGGCCATGTGGGTATTCCCGGCAACAAGGTAGCAGATGCAGCTGCTAAGTCTGCATGTTGCCTACCGGAGTATTCCACCCATACGCTCCCTTATATGGACGTGCAGAAGAGCTTACGTCACCAGCTGTACGCTGTCTGGCAGGAGTCTTGGGAAGTGTTAGTTGGCACTCAGTTACGGACAATCAAGGATGCGGTACAACCCTGGCAAACATCTTGCAGGGATTACAGGCATGAGGAGGTGCTTTTAACCTGCCTGAGGATAGGCCACACTCGAGCAACGCATGCACACCTTTTGCGCGGTGGTCCGGAGCCTGTCTGTGCGATGTGCAATGTTCCACTCTCCGTCGCACATGTCCTTATTGATTGTCTGCGGTATGTTCGTGAGCGCCAGTCCCTTGGTATGGGTCTTACACTGTGCACCGTGTTAGGCAACGACTCAGTAGCTGTAAACACAGTACTGTGGTTTGCTGCCAGTATCGATTTTGGTAAGCAAGTGTAAGGTTTCTTTTATCTTGGAGGATATAGACTTTTAGGATGTTTTTACTTGTGATATTTCATTTTTTACCTTTTAAAGGTTTTATCAGCTCTCGTTTTTAGATCTTTTACCTTTTTTTTGTTATTTTAACTTTCACTTTTTAGCTTTTTAGGGTGAGGTTTTATTGTTCGCTTGTTTTATTTTTGGACTTAAGGCCCTAATGACCTAGTTGTCGATGGGCCCTTAAACAAAACTCACTCACTACATGATACATGGTCTACTATGGCTCAATGGCAGGTGACAGCAAGAGCTAGTCAATACGACATCCAATCAGGGGCTAGTTATGTCTTTAGTTCAACACGCTGTAAAGCTAGTGATAGAAATATCATTTGCACTCACAAAATGTGTAGTAGTCAGCTATCAACCACTATTAAATTTTGTATCTGCCATAATATACAACATAATTTTGTGCCGGAATTCTTAAAACAGAATTAAGTTTTTAGGATGAAAAGAAAGTAATAAGAATTATGGTTGATATCTCCAATAAAACTGCCTGCAAACCATATTTAAAAGAAGTATGAAATGTTGCCTTGACCATGGATGTCTAAATATGAAACACTGAAATATACAAAAGAAATAAATCAAAAAATATGTTGATATTTCTAAACACATTCTGCTCCAACTTACTTGTAATAATATTAATCACAGGACTAGTTTCAGAGAGGGTTGTCTCCATCATTCAGCTGTTGATCGACTGGTTCAACACCAGGTAACTGCTCTCCCTTCTCTCATTGCCTGCTATGCTGTTCTTCCTATTGGCTAGTTGTAAGACATCGTCTATGATTGATATGTCGAAATTCATCAGCCGATCTTGATCCTTAATGATATAAATATTTTCCCCACACTATTAACTCCCAATAATTTTTGCTGGTTTTAAACGCTGGATATTTAGGTTGATATTATGATTGCAAGATCAAAAGTAGTGAGCTATGGCTGATTTACCTGTTTCCTTGTATTTGATGTTTCTGATATCTTCTTCCATGCTGGTTTCCACATTTCTTTTTGTTTTGCTGATATGTATCTTATGGCAGTCTTCACAGTTGACACAGTAAATTCCTGATAATTTAATACTTGGGGTTGTGTTTTTTAGAGGGTGATTGAGCAAATTTCTAACACTATACTTGTTTTGCAGAGCCAGTTTTATTTTATAATCCTTAAAAATTTATTGAAAATTTTGAACATGTAAATTTACAATATCTTTCTTAGGTATTGCTAATTTTTAACTTGCTGACATCCTTGATAGTTTTTAATCTTCTGTTTTTTAATAATCTAATTATGAAATTGGGTTTAAATCCATTCATCACTTTCATAGCTATGACAGAGTTTACAATAAGCTCCCTCTTGAACTATCTAACAAACCAGTTAACATATTTAATAGAAAACTATGATTTCCCACCAGAAAATCCCTTTTATGATATATGTGAATACTTCAATCTAACTGAATAATTAGTAAAATTGACCAAAATTAACTATGTACCTAGCTAAATGGATTGAAACATATTGTCACCGCGCCCGCCGCATCTAATTGCCGACAACAGCAGTGTCACCCATCGCATTATTGTCGGCACTACCGCAAAGGAGCCGAAGGAAAGAGACAGAGAATGGCCGCATTGTTGGGGTGCTTGCCGAAAGAGAGAAAAGAATAGAAGCTTCTGGAATCTTCCCCTTTGTATCCCACCGCAATAACTGAACTTTCCAGAATAGTGCCTGGGAGATATAAATAACGGTAAAGTGCGACAGAAGAGTCAGTCAGACGTATGTGAAGCGTTGAGTAGTCGTGCCGACGGAGACGGACAGACGATGTGAAGCGTTGTGCCGACGGAGTTAGTTCTTTGTGTTACGAATTCGGAGCCGTGCTGTTGGAGAATCGGAAAAGACTTTCTTGCTGTTGCAACGAGTGTACAAGTTACTGTTTACGGAAATAAAAGTGTTTCTTTATCTCGACTACATCTGTCTTCTTTACTTTACACCCACCAAGAAGTCACAATATATTGTTTTATACAAAATGCATTCATTAATTTAATAGTTTTGAAACAGATTATATATATATATATTTTTTTTTTTGTAGGAATTTTTAAAACAAACCATCAGCTTGATTTTGTTAAATTATTTTTTTCTTTTTTTTTTTTTTGTTATTTGATCTATTCTCAATTTATGGAAATGATAATTTTGTCAACCTTGTTTCAACATTTCAATTATGTTTACATAATTAATAATTATCTTGTATTATACCATGTTAGGGGTTTCGAAATATAAATTGATATTATTTTTTTGGCATGACTAAAATAGTCATAAAATCACACGGTATACATGACGTATGACATCATCATGATGGTTCTGATGAAGGGATACGGGTATTGTTAAGGAAGACAATAGCCAAGCATAATTGCCATGGTTATGTACATACTTCATGGTCAACACATTTGCGCAAGATAGTAGCCATTTTTCGTCAATCTGCCGAAAAATTGTGAATTATATGATTTCAGACATGCCAATTAGTAGGGAGTATTCAAGAAAGTGTTGTAATATTATAGCGATGTAATAATTGTATTAATAACAAAGTGAACAATAAAATAACTTCATAAATTTAATTGAAGGAGTTCAACGTATGCTTTATTGTGCCACCACGACCCGAGATCAAGAGAACAGCTCTCATCACTTATTGCTATTTGCCAGAGATATACAAAGCTATGCCAAATGACTGCAATGTATGGCAATATAAGATGCCAAAACATTTAAATACATAATATACAAATACCACACTAGTTTAATTAATGAAATCAAGCATTGTCTTGAAATGCATACTATAGTGTATATTACCTAAATCAATAATTAATAGCATCAATTGTAATTTAGTTAAAAATTGTTAATTTGTGCTATATTGATTCTTGTCTACTTCTGTATAAGCTTAATGACAGTAAAATTACTATTACTACTTTTACTACGAGGGTATTATTATTATTATTATTATTATTATTATTATTATTATTATTATTATTATTATTATTATTATTATTATTATTATTATTATTATTATTATTATTATTATTATTATTATTATTATTATTATTATTATTATTATTATTATTATTATTATTATTATTATTATTATTATTATTATTATTATTATTATTATTATTATTATTATTATTATTATTATTATTATTATTATTATTATTATTATTATTATTATTATTATTATTATTATTATTATTATTATTATTATTATTATTATTATTATTATTATTATTATTATTATTATTATTATTATTATTATTATTATTATTATTATTATTATTATTATTATTATTATTATTATTATTATTATTATTATTATTATTATTATTATTATTATTATTATTATTATTATTATTATTATTATTATTATTATTATTATTATTATTATTATTATTATTATTATTATTATTATTATTATTATTATTATTATTATTATTATTATTATTATTATTATTATTATTATTATTATTATTATTATTATTATTATTATTATTATTATTATTATTATTATTATTATTATTATTATTATTATTATTATTATTATTATTATTATTATTATTATTATTATTATTATTATTATTATTATTATTATTATTATTATTATTATTATTATTATTATTATTATTATTATTATTATTATTATTATTATTATTATTATTATTATTATTATTATTATTATTATTATTATTATTATTATTATTATTATTATTATTATTATTATTATTATTATTATTATTATTATTATTATTATTATTATTATTATTATTATTATTATTATTATTATTATTATTATTATTATTATTATTATTATTATTATTATTATTATTATTATTATTATTATTATTATTATTATTATTATTATTATTATTATTATTATTATTATTATTATTATTATTATTATTATTATTATTATTATTATTATTATTATTATTATTATTATTATTATTATTATTATTATTATTATTATTATTATTATTATTATTATTATTATTATTATTATTATTATTATTATTATTATTATTATTATTATTATTATTATTATTATTATTATTATTATTATTATTATTATTATTATTATTATTATTATTATTATTATTATTATTATTATTATTATTATTATTATTATTATTATTATTATTATTATTATTATTATTATTATTATTATTATTATTATTATTATTATTATTATTATTATTATTATTATTATTATTATTATTATTATTATTATTATTATTATTATTATTATTATTATTATTATTATTATTATTATTATTATTATTATTATTATTATTATTATTATTATTATTATTATTATTATTATTATTATTATTATTATTATTATTATTATTATTATTATTATTATTATTATTATTATTATTATTATTATTATTATTATTATTATTATTATTATTATTATTATTATTATTATTATTATTATTATTATTATTATTATTATTATTATTATTATTATTATTATTATTATTATTATATTATTATTATTATTATTATTATTATTATTATTATTATTATTATTATTATTATTATTATTATTATTATTATTATTATTATTATTATTATTATTATTATTATTATTATTATTATTATTATTATTATTATTATTATTATTATTATTATTATTATTATTATTATTATTATTATTATTATTATTATTATTATTATTATTATTATTATTATTATTATTATTATTATTATTATTATTATTATTATTATTATTATTATTATTATTATTATTATTATTATTATTATTATTATTATTATTATTATTATTATTATTATTATTATTATTATTATTATTATTTTTTTTTTTTTTTTTTTTTTTTTTTTTATTAGCTATAACAAGCATGCCCCATCGCAGTAAGCGATACTACATGCTATTACATTGATACCTATTACATTTATTTCTATATTCACTGTCACTATCACTTCTACTATCTTCCAGTTGTCCTTTAAATTGAACTTGCTGTATTTATATCTGGTCCTTTGTTTATTTTATATCACTACACCATATCACTTCCACTATCTTCCTATTAGCAGTTGGAATATACTATTTTAATTCACCAAAATTAATGCTTTGAATAAATGTTTTGAAAGCCCTTATGTTGTTTGTGATTAGCTGCTCTTTAGTCACTGGCCATTTGTTGTTATTAGATTCAATGGCTTTCTTCATTACTTCCCTTTGCTGATTTAGTTTGCCACATCGATATATCAGATGTTCTACTGTTTGCTCTTCTTGTAGACAGATGCATCTAGAGTCCTGTATTATTCCCAGCCGGTGTAAGTAGGATTTAGTTAGTCCGTGACAGTAGGATTTAGTTAGTCCGTGACCCGTAATCATTGCTGTCAGTGTGAAATTCAAGTTAATTTGTGTGCTCATTCTTCGAACAACTGATGGGATGAACTCCTTGCAGGCTGCTCCTTTCGTTGTATTAGTCCACTCTTCTTGCCACTTCTGCATCCCTTGTTCTTGGATTTCACTGACATATGTTGTTTTTGGTTTTTTGTTGTACACATAGTCCGTAGCATTATCAATCGCAGCCTCCTTAGCTAGTTTATCAGCTAATTCATTGCCAAGATATCCAGCATGTGCTTTGATCCAGGCAAAATGTATGATCCACTTCTGTTCTTTAAGGCTTTTGAGATTCTTTTGAATTTCTTCTATTAATTTATTATGTTTTGAATTATTTCTGATTAGATCTAGGGTAATTTTGCTATCTGTATACACTGCAGTTATTCTTTCTTGTACACTTATGTTCATATCCTGAAGTGTTGCTAATCCTCTAATGATTGCCACTTGCTCTGCCTGGTTATTGGAGCATCTGTCATGTAATTTAGCCTTGATTTTATGTATAATTTCTCCGTGTTTAAATATTACTGCTGCAGCTCCAACTTTTCCATGGATTTTACTACCGTCTGTGAAGATTTCTATTTCATAATATTTTCCTTCAATGACTTCTTCCATAGGAATACACTCCGCTGGATGGGGCCATTTTGCTATATGTAAGGGTGCATCATAATATGACGATTCTGGTGTCATTCCATGTGTTATCTTGTATAGTTTTGCTGCTTCTGCTATTTTAATATAGATAGGCTTCACTCCAGCTACTACACATGACGCATCAAAAGATATGGTTCTGTATGCTTTGGCAATTTTGATATTAATTATTCTCTGTGTTCTCTGAAGTATCTTTATATTTTTCTTCCTCTCTAGTGCCTGTTCCCAGACTGGTGAACCGTACGTTAGTATAGGTGCTATTGCTCCTCTGTATATAGTTCTAAGAGACTGGTGGCCGAGTCCCCACTGTAGTCTTGCAACTTTGGTTAGCATGTTTGTTAGTAGGAGTGCCTTGTCCGTTATGTTGTTAATGTGTCTACTGAAGTTGAATTTTTCATCTAGGGTTATCCCTAGGTATCTAAGTTCTCTAACCTGCTCAAGTGGTTTGTAATTCAAGTATACCTTGATTGGTTCATTACCAGCTTTCCTTCTCCTTGATATTAATAGAACCATTGATTTTGAGTCGTTAAATTTCAGTTTGTTTTGCTTTGCCCAGTTCTCTACTTTCTTTAAGTCTGAGTTTGCATAGTTTTCTACTTCTTTGTTGCTGTTACCTCTTGTAAGTAGAAGTAGATCATCTGCAAAAGCCACTACTTTTGATTGGTTTGTTAGTTTCAAGTTGAGAACTGAATTGTACATTATGTTCCACAGACCAGGACCGCAGCTTGAACCCTGTGGACATCCCCTGGTTACCTCCTTTGTGATCTTGCATTCATTTGTTTGTAAGGTCGCTGTTCTGTTACTGAAGTAGCTGCCTGTCAACCTGTATAAATTTTTTGGGCATTGAAGTTCTTTGAGGTTGAGCAAAATACGTGACCACCAGGCTGAATCAAAAGCGCCACGTACATCTAAGCTAACGGATACAACACATTTTTTTGCTCGAAGGCTTTCCTCTGTGAAGTGTTTCACAGCCATGGCTGCATCCACTGTCCCTTTCTGAGGTGTGAAGCCAAACTGGTTTGCATTTAACAAGTTGTTGATGTTTATCTGATGCAATATTCTGTTGATCAAAAGTTTCTCCAATACCTTTCCTCCAACATTTAGAAGACTGATTGGTCGATACTTTGTCACTTCTTCACTATGTTGCTTTCCTGGTTTAATTATAGGTAATATATTTGATTTTTTCCATTGTGTTGGAAAGCAGCCTTTTTTAAGGCAATTATTGTACACTGCAGTAAGAAAAGATGGGAAATGATTGAACACTTGTAGAAGGATCACACTTGTAATTCCATCTTCTCCTGGAGCTTTGTTGGGGTTAAAGCTCTTTATTACTGCTCTAACTTCCTCTACAGTGAATTCTGTGTCTTCATCTGTGTTAGGAGGCTCCTTAGCCATTATTCTTATATTCCGTTGAAGCTCAGAGTCCTCATCTTCTTTATCATCAGGAATGAAATAGTCTATCATATATTTTAACGTGCTGTTGAGATCTTCGGTATATGTTCCATCGGGTTTTTGTATTGTTGTCAAAATGGTTTTATCTCTGAGTTTCCCTGCTGCAATCTTGTATACTTTATTCCAGGGATTTGAACTATCGCTGGCAGTACAGAATAATTTCCAAGAATTCATTTTTGCTGTTTGTAAATTGTTCTGATACTGTCGCTTTTCGACGAGATACTGAGTTTTCCTTTCTTCTCTCAGGGCTTCATTATGT
>CM060972.1:111438431-111483431 GCA_030765045.1 Tenodera sinensis | reverse complement strand
CTCTACTCTTGACCAACTATTTTTACAAACTCTTATTGTTGTTAATACAGATGGACATTTTTAAAAATTGTCTTTATACTGATTTCCCTGTAGGTACAAGGGGAATATGAGAGTATAATAGACCATGAGTGGTAGTCAAATCTTTTAAAGCTTTCACATTCGGTTGGTTATCTTTGCACGACTGACATATAACAAAATGAATAACGATCTTCTACTGGACGAAAGCTTAAGTATTCCAAGACTCAAACAAATAACAAGGAATATCTCTGAAATGGTTCAGCCCCACAAAAAATTGTATAGTAAGATTTGGTCTTTCTCTTAGGGTTTAGCAGTCACCCAGAGTAAACAGAACTACATAGGCTATAGCCAGAAAATTCAAAATATATATTTCATTTGTCATACAAATATCTTAAATATATGTCATTTTAATCAGATATGTTAGACTCATTTTCAAGAAAATAAAAATTTTCCATGTGAAGGGTATTTTAGGGTGGAGTAGTTTTGTTCAAAACCTTGGTGGAAGATGCTGAATCTTCGCATTTAATTGACTTTTTAAATAGGTTTAAAGAAAGGCCCTGTAAACTGTTCGTTGTCAATGATTGGCCATTAAATGTGTTGCATGTGGGAGTATGGCGTGTGTGTGTGTGTGGGTCAAACACCTGTTGAGGAGCCGAGCCGAGCCGACTGACACCGGAGTGGGCCGCTCTCTCATATCACAGTGCGCAATATGATATACTTGCTGCAAGAAAGCACGCCACAGTCCCTAGACTTGGACCACTTGCATTCTCTAAATCATGCAGCAACATTCAAACACCTTATTTTTATTACTTTCTGTGCTACGTATGGTATTCCACACAAAAATTCCATTTCGAAATTTCACCGGAAATATATGCTTTGAGGCCCCCTGAAGACAGAAACTTATGCTGCCACTCTGCAGGCAGCATACGTCAAAAACGAAAAGTTGGTTAAAGAACAGTGTTTGTATTTAAGTTTAATGTCTTTTAAGGATGCGACACGAAGATTTTGAAGAAAATCCCTCCACCCTAAATTAACCTTTACATGAAAAAGTTTTGGAAAATTTTGATTTTCTCGATAATGGCTCTAACGATTTTGATTAAATTATGATATGTTTCAGATACTATTATGACAAATGAAATTTATATTTTGCATATTCTGGCTATAGCCTATGTAGTCCTGTTTGTATAACTGGTAAACCGTAAGAGATAGACCAAATCTTACTATACAATTTTTTTTTTTGGGGGGGGGGGGGGGGTGGGTGAACCATTTCAGAGATATTCCTTGTTATTTGTCTGAGTCTTGGAATATTTAAACTTTTGTCAGGTAGAACATCGTTATTCATTTTTCTATTTTAGCCGTACAAAGAGAAGGGAATCTATAAGTGACATTACTTACATAAATAACTGTTTTAGCAGACAGCTTGTAGCGCAATGTGAAAAACAGGCTGGATGAAATGACACTGTGACCGAGAGGGAGGGGGCGGGGGAGAGAGGGAGCGCTTTGTAAACACTTGTTGCACGCTTGTGACGCACTTCATAATCGCATTAAAACATAGCATGGCATGGGATTATTATCTATCGGCCTCACTGCTACAACAAATACTAACACACTTTTCTAGCTATCTACTTCATCTTAATAGTCAATATCTGTACATCTTGTTCCAACACACAATTTATACCTAAATATTTTTTTCCAGTTTTGGAAAATTTAAACTTTACTCAAAAGGAAGACCGTTATTCCTTTTTATATCTTAGCCGTGCAAAGAGAACGGAATCTTAAAGCTTTAAAAGATTTGACTGTCGCTCAAAGCCTACTGTATTGCCATATTCCCCTTGTACCTACAAGGAAATAAGCAATAATATAATTTGTACAAATGTTTATCCCAACTAACACGAAGAAGATATAGGAATAAGAGTTTGTAAGAATGGTTAGTACAAGAGTGAGTAGAGAAAGTGATGTGAGTGCAACACAAGGGTTGCAAGTGGAAGCCATGTTATTACGTGCGAAACTCCTAGTATCGCAGCATTAACACTACAGCCAGGTTCCAACCCGGGGCAAGGCAATCAAATGCTTAGCATCTTTCGGGAGGGAAATAAAGACGGTGGGTACCTATGTATAAACACGCCTAGCGCTCTTTCACACCCAACTATTGCAAGCGTGTGTGATGTAGAAAAGTCACACTCAACCTTTCTAACTTCACTTGCACCAACACGTTAAAGACGAAGCTATTTTCCCATCTCAAAGTTTTACGCTTTTATACCAAAATCCATTCCTGTTTGCCGAGAATAAGGTTTTTTCTCCACAAAAGTTCATAAATATTCTAAATACGGTGTACTTTAAAAGCGAGGCGAACTTCTAGGGTAATGGTTTTAACCGCGTACAAAATTTATGGGATTATGTACAGAGCGCGAGGGGGGGGGGGGTTAAAATACTAAAAAGTTGGGATTACTCAATAATCACCTGGCTGGAATGAGCACCACAACTCTTAAGAGCTTTTTATACTTTAATATTTCACCCCAGAGCTGCCATTTGCAATTTAATGACGTGCTGTGCTGTGTTCCCAACTTGTAGCGTGTTTTGTTTTGTTTTCATTAATTACAGTGGTGAGCGAGCGTCTAGCGTAGGTATCTGTCTGTTCACATACTTACATTGAAGAGGTGCCGGGATCGAGTTTTGTCCAATAGAATGAGTCACACTGTCTCAACAACAATGGTGTTCGCTTGAACGTTGTGTTTCTATTGCTTGGGATTTACCGGTAATCGAAGCCGGGACCAGAGGCTATACAAAGTTTTGTGTGACCAGAAAAAGGCACGTGGACAATTAAAAACACCTCTACCTCTTGTATCAATCTGTTCTCAACATGCCACGCCACAGTAGTAGGATAGCTGTCACAAACAATAATAATAATAATAATAATAATAATAATAATAATAATAATAATAATAATAATAATAATAATAATAATAATAATAATAATAATAATAATAATAATAATAACAATAACAATAACAATAACAATAACAATAACAATAACAATAACAATAACAATAACAATAACAATAATAATAATAATAATAATAATAATAATAATAATAATAATAATAATAATAATAATAATAATAATAATAATAATAATAATAATAATAATAATAATAATAATAATAATAATAATAATAATAATAATAATAATAATAATAATAATAATAATAACAATAATAATAATAGTATAAACAAAGCGAATTGGGACCTTCCATTTGCGAAGTATTGGAAAGCTCACACAAATAACAAGGAATATCTCCGAAATGGTTCACTCTACAAAAAATTCATTTCGACATAAATTGCGTGTTTTACATATTTTTCATAATATAGTCGAAACAACTTATAGTTGATTTACATTTTGTAATTGTATATAGAATGTTTGAAGAAGGTGTGTCAACTTGAGAACATTACAGACAACATGTTGAAGTGCACAAACAGGAAGCTCTGGTAATTTGTTAAAAGTGCTTCACTGCCGCGCGATTTGCTTCATACATACATATGTAGGTATATGCTGTATTGATTTGGAACATTTTCCACTAGACGAGCAAGCGTCTACATACATACCTTGATAAAGGTACATATTTAACTCCAGCGCTTACTTCCAGCTGCACAAGCCAAGTAATGCTGTTACACACATTTCACTCCAACATATGTTTTGCAGCCCCCTGAATACAAGCATTTTTAGAAAAAGGTCCGCATATGTGTCTGTCAGACTGTGGACAGCATGACTCAAAAACGAAAACTCGGTTAAAGACCAAAGTTGGTACTTAAGTTTAATATCTTTGAAGGATGCGACACGAAGATTTTGAAGAAAATAGCCCCACCCTAAACTACCCTTTACATGGAAGATTTGTCGAAAATGTTGATTTCTTCGGAAATGGCTCTTTACGATTTTGATTAATATGCTCCATATTTAAGATATTTGTATGACAAATGAAATGTATATTTTGAATTTTCTGACTATAGCCTATGTGGACCTGTTTACTCTGGATGGCTTTTGTATAACTGGTAAACCATAACAGATATACTAAATCTTACTCTACAAAAATGTAGATTTCGCTATAACACACGATTTATGACAATTTTTTTTGTAGAGTGAATAATTTGGAGATATTCCTTGTTATTTGTGTGAGTTTTTCAGTACTTATACTTTGCTCAGATGGAAGGTCGTTATTTACTTTCTATCTCTTGGTCGTGCAAACAGAACGACCAGCTTTAAAACATTTGACTATCGCACAAAGCCTACTGTATTCCCATATTCCCCTTGTACCTACAAGGAAATAAACAATAAGATAATTTATCTCAACTAACACGAAGAAGACGTAGGAATACGAGTTTGTAAAAACTGTGAACAGTACTGAGCAGTTCCGCGAATATGTCATACCGAGTGTTAAAATTTGAAATTAATGTTTCACTTTTTTTACTGAGGAAAGATGATGCTAGGTACTCCTAAGTATCTTATGAAGTGAAAAATAGATCATTTTAACGTGAATATGGGTTCAAATTTCACTTCTTACCCATATATTACCAAAACACTAAAAATAAGCGCGAATAACGGTGATTTTCGTAACAATATTTCAGGAGCTATGTACAACTGATTTAATTTTTTTTGTTCTATACATCACACAATGACTCTTCGTCTTCGAAACGTGTATATGGCTAATAATTTTCGACAATTATGAATAATCCTTAGAGCCTCTTTAATTATTACTGTGTGTCAATGTCAGTTAGTCACGGTAAATAAGGATAAAGTCCTCTGGAGGGAAAAGTAATAGACTGAAATAAATATCCTTTTTGATTCTGCGTCATTACAATATAACAAATAAAAAGTATCAGAAAGTTTTCCTCTATAGTCATTAGTTTACCCACAAAACACGTGACTAACGGACAATTAGTGCTGGCGCTCTGAGGTCGTCATACGCGTACAGTGCTTGTGAGACTTCAGTCAGGATAGCCGTATCAGTCCGTTTCTGACTCCATGACTAAAACACCAGCCCAAAGACAATGTGAATACAAACAACGTCTGGAGGAGCAAGGCAGTTATGCACAATGGAAGGAAAAAATAAAAGTGACTATGAGGAAAGGAAGAGCAATACTGAAACAAACAAAACAAGGAAGAGAACACCTCAAAGCTGAATATAGGAGATATAAGCAAGCACAGCGGGCAAGACAGAAGATAAGAGACCAAGAAAGGATTGATAAGGATACTCCATCAACATCAACCGCTTTCAAAAGCAAACGGTATTTCGGAAAGTGCAGAAAATGTGTTGAGGAAGCATTGCCGCAATCTCCATGTAAAAGAAAAGAAATTATTCGTAAGTTAGCAGTTGAAGAGGGATTACATGTTGTAAAACCAAAGCATTCTGTCCCAGTATCAGGAAAATAACTATCAGAGGAACTTAAAAGTGCAATCATCAAGTTCTGTCAGGATGATTCAATATCTTACCAAGCTCCTGGAAGAGATGATTTTATTGAAATCCGTGTTCAAGGAGAAACAAAAGAAGTTCGCATTAGGTATCTAGTGGTAACATTAAAAGAAGCACATGCACTCTTTCTACAAGACCGAGTAGAATGTCCGTGGGGTTGACAAAATTCGCTGAATTACGCCCTGCTCACGTGCGTCTTCAAAGTCAGATCCCACATAATGTGCACACATGCATTATACATGAAAATGCGAAGTTTCTCCTCAAAACATTGTGTACAAATCACGTACTCACTGAGACTGAATTTCGTAAGTTCATAGCACAAGTGGTTTGTGATCAGAAATTGAGTGAATGTGTGCAGGGAGGATGCTCCAACTGCCCGGGATTGAGTGGAGCAGACATTTTGGATAAACTTGCTAATTCTCCATGCGAATGGAAGCTGTGGAGTTCACGTAATGGAAGAATGGAAATAGAAGCTAAAAATGTGTGCATTGAAGAACTGACCAATTGCCTGCCACGTTTCCTAAATCACGTTTATGTAAAAAGACAGCAATCCGAGGCCTTTAAGAAGGCTCGGGAAAATGTTGCAATTAGTGAAGCTGTGATACAGATCGACTTCTTTGAGAACTACACATGCAAGGCGCAAAATGAAATTCAAGCTGCCCACTGGAACAACACACAGATCTCAATATTTACTGCTGTTGCCTGGTATAGGAAAGAAGATATTGGTGAAATGGAGCTGCTTGTCATTTTAAGCAGAAATACGCATTGAGCCATGTGACATATCTTTCCGAAGTATTTGGAATCCAAATTGAATGGCACTTCTTCGAATCCTATCACGGAAAGGGGGCAGTAGATGCGATTGGAGGACAAGTGAGGAGAATGGCATGGACAGATGCGAAAGCAGGAAGCAGGATTCAGAGTGCTGAAGAAATTGTTAATACTGTTAGAAAGAAAACCAAAATATGTGTTCTTGAAGTTTCTCTGCCTGAAATTGAAGAAGCAAAAGAATTTCTCGACAAAAGACTTGAACGTATTTCACCAATGCCGACCACTCAGCGGGTTCACTATGTGAAAGTATTAGGTTTAAATGTTGTGGAATATGCTTTTCTTTCATGTGCGGAAAGTGTCAGAATGATGCACAACTTTCGGAAATAAAAACAGTGTAGTGATATGCGCGTGTACTACGAGACTACTGCATGTAGCGTTCCTGCACTATACGGAGTCCAATAAAGTAACTAAGGTATGGACTGTGTGCTCTCATGTGTCGTCTTTGTTATGGTTTTGAGTCAGCTAACTGTGATAAGAAATGAGAGCTGTCAAAATCTGTTTATTCTATTTATGTTGCATGACAGTATTGCTTCTCCAAAGGATATGATTCTTCTCAAAATGATAAATACAATTACACACCTGTATGTATTACATGTATGTAACGTATAATACGTATCACTATGATTTACCATATGTTATACCATGTAAAACAAAGACAAGGTATTACAATTTTCGCAAATGTCAGTTAGTCACAAACTAATGTCAGTTAGTAACGCTGAACTTTTGAATAAATATCTCCAGATGAGAATAACATGCCAAACCTTTTTTCAGGTCATCTGAAAGCTTAGAAGTTCCTCTCTCAAGTGATTTTTCAGGCCAAATCAAATAAGAAAACTTTCAGAGGAAACGGAGAACAAACGTTTGAAGTTGGAACTGCAGTTGACAAAAATGTCAGTTAGTCACGAAAAGTTTAGCGCTCATTATTAAGTAATTGTTTCATTTTTTAAGGTTTTTATATTTCCTATCACAACCACCAATGTATTCTCTGTCATCGTATGTCGTTAAAATAACATTTTTACGCCTATATTGACCATTAGAGAGACATTTTAAGAAGAAAATGTAGTGTAAATGTCAGTCACACGCGGAATTGCTCTACTACTAAAACACAAAAAGTCGATTAGGTAGCAACGTTGTGTTTGTATTCGCCATGCAAACACACAATAACTGTGAAAATTAAGAAAAGAGAAAAGAAAACAAAGAAACACTCCATCCCAAGTTACCTTTCATGTGGAAACATTTTCCAAAACATCGATTTTTTAAAAATAAGTCTTACCATTTTAAGTGAATTACCATACATTTAAGATATTTGCATAGTTTCTCTACACATACAGTTGCCTAACACTAAGGTCTCTGTAGTCAAAGTGCCCTTCCTATAATGTGCGGTAGAGTACGGAAAGGCACTGTTTGGAACGCCCCTAAACACGACGCAATTCTTACGGTCGCGTCGTTTACAAGTAACATTTGTGTTAGTTTTTACTGAAGCCCTTAGCGCTCCCTGAAATGAAGTGTGTTAGTAAGTAAAACATTTTTAAAAAGTTTGACGGAGCAAGTGGGTAAAAAAAATAACAAGGGATAAAAACGCTTCATTTGAAATTTATGTATGTCGAGCCTCGGGGCTTAAACCGGAGAGCTGCGCACTTTGTTTTAAATGTTCTTTCTAATAACATTGTGTATCCCTTAGACGGATTTCATGTAACATTTTAATGCAACTGGAATAATTAATCTATGAAAAAGCATTCGATAAAGTAAACATGAACTTGCGGTGGAAAACATTATCAGACGCAGGAATAGGTATCTGTACAGAGTCGGTATCACAACGAACGATAACATTCAACTTACAATATTAAATGGAAAACACAAAACCTGATGTGTTGCACTCATATGACTTTTTCTACTCGTGTAGGTACTAACCATTCTTACAATGTTCTAGAAGGCGCCGTGGCCGAGCGGTTACACCGTTCTCCTACCAGGTGGCGGGGACCCGCATGTGTTATTCGTAGTGGACGAAGCAGCGTATGGGATTTTTCGGGTTATCCGGTTTCCCCCGCCATTCATTCCACAAATGCTCCATTATCACCATCCTCTTCATCCATTCCGCTTCACCCTTCCTCACTCTCATATTTGCACGTGTTCACAGTGTCCGGTCCAAAGGTTCCTGTATTCCCCGACAGGCATCTGTTATTTCTCCATACGGGGACGGTAATTAGGCAAAGAAATAAATAAAAATTTTCAATGTAAAAGGTAGTTTAGGGTGGGGTTATTTTCTTCAAAATCTTTGTGTCGCATCCTTGAAAGACATTAAACTTAAATACCAACTTTGGTTTTTAACAGACCTTTCATTTTTTAGTTATGCTGTCCACAGACTGACACACACACACACACACACACACACACACACACACACGGACGTTTTTCTAAAAATGCTTTTCTTTTTTTTTAATTCAGGGGGCCTCGAAACATATATTTCCGGTGAAATCTCGACATAGAATTTTAGGTAGAATAGAATACTTCCCCTACTTACCAGTAAAGAAAGTAAAAAAAGCAGTGACGAAAAAAGGCTGAATTAAAAATACAGAGTATCTTGGGAATCATAAAAGCATATCAAAAAGGAACATATTCAAGGGATGTCAGTAGGAAGTGTATCCACGAGGAGGGAGATCTGTAGGAAGACCTAGAAAGGCTCACGTCGACCGACCTACAGAGATCTATTGTGGGTGCCACCCCACGAAGGTGCCACAGACACACAGACGCGCGGAGGCCTCTAACAAGTGCTGAGATCTCAGGACAAGGGCCAGTTAAACGCCATCTGGCGCCTAGAAAAGCAGTTACCATGCGCAATCATCCATGCCATCTGCCCGGCACTGTCAACATTACACGGCTGAAAGTGACATGGGGAAACCGACCAAAGGAATCGAACCTGCGACCTGCCACAGACGCTACCGCCTGAGACCGAGGACACGATGGCAGGAGATGTAACAGGGCTAACCCATGAAGATGACGAGAAATAATTAATTGTGTAAGTTGGTAGACTCTCTACGTGATCGATCGGCAATGCAGGTTTCTGTGTGTGTGTTCTGTTTTTGCTTGTTGGAGTGTGAAAATGTTTGATCGACGTTAAGCTGTGTGTGTGCACGAGTGAACCACCGAGGTCAAATCTTGTTGCATGTCAGCCAAAATTCTGACGTTGTCGGCATTTCAATGTTGTTGTCTGTCTGTCTGTCGCAAAGATGAACCAATAATTTTAATGCTTCAATAAACCTGCCTTCTACTCACATCTATTTACATAACACCAGTTCTTGATGCAGAAACGTAACGTTGTACAGCTCCCGACATAAAATATATATCTGTCTGTTTGTGGAAGTAAATCACACAACTCCACCTAATATTGGATTTTTGTGTCGACACGGCAAACAATAACATAACCTTACATAAATGCGCGCACAAGCACACACACAGACACACACAGACAGACACACAGACACACAGACACATATACAGACAGACACACACAGACAGACACACACAGACAGACACACATACAGACAGACACACATAGACAGACACACACAGACAGACACACATACAGACAGACACACACAGACAGACACACAGACACACACACAGACAGACACACACACACAGACACACACACAGACACACACACAGACAGACACACACACAGACAGACACACAGACAGACACACACAGACATACAGACACACACACAGACACACACATACAGACACACACAGACAGACACACACAGACAGACACACAGACACACACAGACAGACACATACAGACACACAGACACACACACACACAGACACACACACAGACACACACACAGACAGACACACACAGACATACAGACACACACATACAGACACACACACAGACACACACAGACACACACAGACACACACAGACACATACAGACACACACAGACACATACAGACAAACACACACACAGACAGACAAACACACAGAGACACACAGACACACAGAGACACACACACACACACATTTCTCCCTATACTGCATGGTTACACAAATGAAAGATAAATACGTCGAAAGCTTGTCAATTTGTAAGCACTCCTTTATCGATCACTTCTGTGATCACTATCGCTGCGTCTCCCAACACAGGCATCACTAGTAGAGGTGGGAACGTGGTGAAAGCCCGAGCTCTCGCGGCCTCTTAAGGGATCGCGACTTCTCAATAAAGATGAAAGACCAAAGACAAAATTTTACAAACTTACGGCAAAGTTTATAATTATCATTATCATCATCATCGTAGATTAGATTAGATTTGTGGGTTTAAGGGCGCTCACCTTCTAGGTCATTAGCGCCCTTCTAAAATTCATGCCAATAGCCAGATATAAAACAATGTAATAAATAGGTAAAAAGCCATAAAATATCTAAAATTTTAAATCCTCAAATTGTTATTATAATCCGCTAAAAACTTAAAAACTATCAGCCGCTGTTTTGTCGTCCGCTAACACCTCTGCAAGTCTGGCAGGCAGATCATCATCGTCATTATGATCATCAATATCATGAACATTGTTAATACGATAGACAAAGGAGTTGTGGAAGTGTAAGTTGTGCAGAGAGAAAGTAAAGTGAAGGAGGAGGGCGGATGTGGAACAGACACGGAGAGATGGAAGATGGGGGAGATGTGAAATGAAGATAAGATATACCTACACAGAGAGTTGGGTATCTTCAAGCAAGGGCAGATGAGGCAGCCCATGTTTCGCTCCAGCACTTAGCACACAGTTTAATTGTAAATACGTTTTGTATTGCAGTCATTCTGTAGCCAAGATGTAGCGAACGTTAACAAGATGTAGGTACTTCATTTTTTGAAGGTTGGCAATTTGCTACATGTTGCTGGGGAATAACAACAGGTAGTAGTAACCTGTTGATTGTAATGGGGTTGCTTGGTTACAAGCCCGCTCGGTTATTGACTTTGTCGGTCGCTAATGTACCGAGTTGTGGTTACTTCCCGCCGGGAGAGTTGTATCAGTGGCGTGCTAAACACAAGTCAGTGGCGTTTTGTTAGCTTTTAATGCACCGAGTTGTGGTTACTTCCCGCCGGGAGAGTTGTATCAGTGGCGGACTATACATAAGTCAGTGGCGTTTTGTTAGCTTTTAATGCACCGAGTTGTGGTTACTTCCCGCCGGGAGAGTTGTATCAGTGGCGGGCTATACATAAGTCAGTGGCGTTTTGTTAGCTTTTAATGCACCGAGTGGTTACTTCCCACCGGGAGAGTTGTATCAGTGGCGGGCTATACATAAGTCAGTGGCGTGCTAAACACAAGTCAGTGGCGTTTTGTTAGCTTTTAATGCACCGAGTTGGCTTACTTCCCGCTGTGAGATTTGCTTCAGTGGCGTTCTGTCGACATACCAGTCGCATGTGAAAGATAAGTGCGTTTTGTTAGCTTTTAGTGCACCGAGTTGGCTTACTTCCCGCTGTGAGATTTGCTTCAGTGGCGTTCTGTAGACATACCAGTCGCATGTGAAAGATAAGTGCGTTTTGTTAGCTTTTAGTGCACCGAGTTGGCTTACTTCCCGCTGTGAGATTTGCTTCAGTGGCGTTCTGTAGACATACCAGTCGCATGTGAAAGATAAGTGCGTTTTGTTAGCTTTTAATGTACCGAGTTGAGTTTACTTCCCGCCGGGAGGGTTGTATCAGTGGCGTGCTAAACACAAGTCAGTGGCGTTTTGTTAGTCGCTAATGTACCGAGTTGTGTTTACTTCCCGCCGGGAGGGTTGTATCAGTGGCGTGCTAAACACAAGTCAGTGGCGTTTTGTTAGTCGCTAATGTACCGAGTTGTGTTTACTTCCCGCCGGGAGAGTTGTATCAGTGGCGTGCTAAACACAAGTCAGTGGCGTTTTGTTAGTCGCTAATGTACCGAGTTGTGTTTACTTCCCGCCGGGAGGGTTGTATCAGTGGCGTGCTAAACACAAGTCAGTGGCGTTTTATTAGTCGCTAATGTACCGAGTTGTGTTTACTTCCCGCCGGGAGAGTTGTATCAGTGGCGTGCTAAACACAAGTCAGTGGCGTTTTGTTAGTCGCTAATGTACCGAGTTGTGGTTACTTCCCGCCGGGAGAGTTGTATCAGTGGCGTGCTAAACACAAGTCAGTGGCGTTTTGTTAGTCGCTAATGTACCGAGTTGTGGTTACTTCCCGCCGGGAGAGTTGTATCAGTGGCGTGCTAAACACAAGTCAGTGGCGTTTTGTTAGTCGCTAATGTACCGAGTTGTTTACTTCCCGCCGGGAGGGTTGTATCAGTGGCGTGCTAAACACAAGTCAGTGGCGTTTTGTTAGTCGCTAATGTACCGAGTTGTGTTTACTTCCCGCCGGGAGAGTTGTATCAGTGGCGTGCTAAACACAAGTCAGTGACATTTTGTTAGCTTTTAGTGCACCGAGTTGGCTTACTTCCCGCCGGGAGGGTTGGCGTGCTGTTGTCTTTGTCAGTCATTAATGTAACGAGCTGTAAATAGTTCCCGCCGAGGGCTGTTGGCTCAGTGGCGTGTTCGACGTACCTATATAGAGGTGTGCTACACACATATCAGTGACCTTACACCCGTCATAGAGTCATACCTGGAACATACAAACATGACAGATGGAGTCCTTCATACCTTCTTGTTGAAAACCGCAAGTTACGTATTTCTTACTCGTGGAGTTAAAGTAGCCTGCCGTTCTAGACATGTCCACGGGGGTATATATCAGTGGCGTGCTACAATACTTAATACATAACAGTGTTATAGGTACACATATCAGTGACGTGCTACAGGGGCTTTAATGACATTTTATATACATTAGAGCGGCGAGTTGTATGAATATCACAATGCATGTAAACAAGACTATTCCAGAAAGATGTGCGTGAATGGCATAAGTAATAAAAACAGGCAAACACCAAAGCAAATGTTGAGAGATGCGACAAACATTTCCAAGAAAGTCCCTCCGCTCTGAACTGAGCTGCTCTTTACAGGGAAACATTTCTTTTTATTTTCTTCTCTTTCAAAAAAGCCTAATGGGATTAAGATGTTTACATCACAAATGAAATGTATAACTGGATATTCTGTGAATAACCAATGAAATCCTCTTCAAATTTTTTTATATCTGGAAAATCATAAAAACAGACAAAAACTTCCTGTACAAACAACTTGGATATCATTAAATTCGTGGTTTATTCTAAAACAATCTTTTGTGGTATTAACCATTTCTGAGATACTTCTGTTAGTATTAGTTTCAACTTTCCAATGTTTGTTTTCTTTGAAGTAATAAAGTCAGTTTTCTTTTGTTTCTCATGTCGTACTAAGAGTATTATGTATTTGTATCAATAGTTGATACTATCATTTCACTTAGTTCACATTTAGCTCATTAATGTGATCCACTTCAATTTTTATGTACTAGACTTCACTCACTTCACACTGTCACTTCACTTCAGTTACGTAATATATCTATTGCATTTATCACTGTCACTTCGCTAACTTTATTTGGTTCAATTTTTGGTGTTAGGTTCACTAATATAATTTAGTTCGTATGTTTCCGTCAGTTCGTTTAGTTCACTCTTTCACTTCACTAATATAATTTAGTTCGTATGTTTCCGTCAGTTCGTTTAGTTCACTCTTTCACTTCACTAATATAATTTAGTTCGTATGTTTCCGTCAGTTCGTTTAGTTCACTCTTTCACTTCACTAATATAATTTAGTTCGTATGTTTCCGTCAGTTCGTTTAGTTCACTCTTTCACTTCACTAATATAATTTAGTTCGTATGTTTCCGTCAGTTCGTTTAGTTCACTCTTTCACTTCACTAATATAATTTAGTTCGTATGTTTCCGTCAGTTCGTTTAGTTCACTCTTTCACTTCACTAATATAATTTAGTTCGTATGTTTCCGTCAGTTCGTTTAGTTCACTCCTTCACTTCACTAATATAATTTAGTTCGTATGTTTCCGTCAGTTCGTTTAGTTCACTCCTTCACTTCACTAATATAATTTAGTTCGTATGTTTCCGTCAGTTCGTTTAGTTCACTCTTTCACTTCACTAATATAATTTAGTTCGTATGTTTCCGTCAGTTCGTTTAGTTCACTCTTTCACTTCACTAATATAATTTAGTTCGTATGTTTCCGTCAGTTCGTTTAGTTCACTCTTTCACTTCACTAATATAATTTAGTTCGTATGTTTCCGTCAGTTCGTTTAGTTCACTCTTTCACTTCACTAATATAATTTAGTTCGTATGTTTCCGTCAGTTCGTTTAGTTCACTCTTTCACTTCACTAATATAATTTAGTTCGTATGTTTCCGTCAGTTCGTTTAGTTCACTCTTTCACTTCAGTAATATAATTTAGTTCGTATGTTTCCGTCAGTTCGTTTAGTTCACTCTTTCACTTCACTAATATAATTTAGTTCGTATGTTTCCGTGAGTTCGTTTAGTTCACTCTTTCACTTCACTAATATAATTTAGTTCAATATTTGTTGTCAATTCATTTAGTTTACTGTGTTACTTCACTAATATAATTTAGTTCAATTTTTGTTTTAAGCTCATTTAGTTCACTAGTATTATTTTGTTAGGTTTTTTCTGTTAGTTCATTTAGTTCACTTAATCAGTTCACCAATGTGATGTACTTAAATTTGTTTCTGTTAGTTCGGCTTTCTTCATGATATAGTAATACACGCTGCGTCTAGTTCATTCCTGGGATTCGAACCCAGGATTCCTCCAAGATTATCTCCCACGGTAGTCTTCTAGAGGCGTGGAGAAGGGAAACTTCTTTGAAGCTTTCCTGGCGACAAACATATTCAAGATGTTCGGAATGACTAGCGGAGCGTTGAACCAACTCCACGTTAGACTGGCCCCTTCACTCCAAACTTAGGTATGCATGAAGAAACCATTGCCCACAGACACAAAACCTTGAAAACTTTTGGAACACCTTCTATACTGCACAGATATGTCGCACTAAGCGGCTAGGTGCTGTGCAAATAAACATACCGTACCGGAGAACCTGTACGACCTGTTCTCGAATGCTGGATTGCTGGAATTGCGAGTCATTCATCATCCTGATGATGGAAGAGATGCACACTCCCGAAACGTCATCACTACACCTGGCTAGAAGCTCGAGAACATAAGATTGTGATTAACGTTAGGCAGCTGAGTTAGCCACAGTATGGAATTTCGAAGCTGGGAAATAGCTACCACATCTTAAACATTTCACAGTTTCGTGTAGGTACCTCTCTTGTATCTACAATAAATATGCAATTAAATTATTTTTGTAACAGTTTATCTGTATTAACATTGTGATATATGTTTATCTGATATTGTTAGAGGAGCTCTTTGTACACGTCAGATAACGTGGAGGTTTGAGTGCACAAGATGATATGAGCCAGTGTTGCAACAAGACCTCCTCCCGGGACACTTGAAAGGTCAATTTCCCTCCCTCACTAGCTGACACAGTCAAAGTGTCATTTAAAATGTTTGTGTTGTGTTTCAAATGGTGTTAGTACTGCTTGTTCATTTGCATGGAGTTCAAACAAAAAACACTCAGCGAGCTGACACAGGGTAGCCAACCTCTCACTCTCAAATATTACATCCATCAGTCTCTACTGCTCACCCAAACGCTGTGTATGGAAATTTCCACACTTTTAGATCTGCAGCGTCCAATAAATATCACTTTCTTACTACCTATACTAATCTGAAAACAATATTTTAGAAAATGGCCTGTGTGTGTGTGTGTGTGTGTGTGTGTGTGTGTGTGTGTGTGTGTGTGTGTGTGTGTGTGTGTGTCTGTGTGTGATTGTATTTTAATGGCAAATGAAATCTATATCTTGAATTTTCTGGCCATAGCCCATGAAGTCCTATTTACTCTGGATGACCTTTTCATAACTGGTAAACCGTTAGAAATAGACCAAATCTTACAATAAAAATGCAGATTTTGCTAAAACACACAACTTATGTCTAAATATATTTTTTTTAAAGAGTGAACCATTTCGGAGATATTCCTTGTTATGACTGTGAGTTTTGGATACCATACTTCCATCGAATGGAACATCGTTATTCATATGTTAACCGTGCAAAGAGAACGGAATTTGAAGGCTTTAAAAGATTTAACTGTTGCTCAAAGCCATATTCCCCTTGTAGCTACAAGGAAATAAACAATAAGATAATTTGTACAAATGTTTATCTCAACTAACACGGAGAAGATATAGGAATAAGAGTTTGTAAGAATGGTTAGTACAAGAGTGAGTAGAGAAAGTCATGTGAGACTTGACATCACCAGATTTTCTTACTCGATTGTCAATGACGCGCAGTTTCGTGTTTCAACTTTTCCCATTCGACCATCACTTATTTAAAGTTCGTTGTTTTTAGGGACGCGTCAATTTTGTTTCGTAATTAGCGATAGAATCTTTTTGTGGTTTTTATGTGAAACGTCGGAAATAAGAACGTTGTGTATTGTTTAAAGTAATCAACTTCCAGAGTAGAAGAATCTCATGGACCAACTTCTCCTTACTAAACAACCCCGGCATCTAAAAGGTGAGTTGAAATACTTAAATATTGCATGACTGTGTTTTCATTCATTGAATTTATGGCGCAATTAAAATCTATGCATATTTAGTGGACCTGTGATATTCATCATTGTGTTTCTTGTTCCTTGTGGCTAACTGTAATACCCAGCCTCAGATTTTAAACGTCCAAGATGCTAAACTTTGGTTATATGCATCAATCAGTATGTCAGGATTCTAAAGGATCTCATATGGGTTAAGCGTTGCAGCAACTGCAGGTAATAGAAGGAGCTAGGCCGTGCAATACGTGAGTCGAGGCCGCTATTCTACAGCACGCATGTTCAATTTAGCAACTTATCCCAATTTGGAATGCATATGTATATCTTTATATAATTCACTGTATGTAGATCACAAATATAGGTTTCTAAAAAGTGTAAATGTGTGTATGTGTGTGTCTGTGGGCATGCGTATTTTTATTTTTTATTTATTTATTATTATCTGCATGCCCCGTCACCTTGCTAACATTACATGCATTCTTTACATTATGTTAATACAGTTTTGCACAGTTTTACATTGATAATTACAAATTGTTTTACACTATTTAGGTACTTAACGTTAACAATTGTTACAAAATATGTACGATAAACTTCTAATACAAGGTTATAAGAATATATAGTGTTATGTGGGCATGTGGGTATGTGTGTGTTTGTGTATGTGTATGTGTGGTGCGTGTGTATGTGTATGTGTGTGTATGTGTGTATGTTATGTGCGCATGTGTGTGTTTGTGTATGTGTATGTGTGTGGTGCGTGTGTATGTGTATGTGTGTATGTGTATGTTATGTGCGTATGTGTGTGTTTGTGTATGTGTGTATGTTATGTGCGTATGTGTGTGTTTGTGTATGTGTATGTGTGTGGTGCGTGTGTATGTGTGCGTGTGTGTATGTGTGTATGTTATGTGCGTATGTGTGTGTTTGTGTATGTGTGTGGTGTGTATGTGTGCGTGTGTGTATGTGTGTAGTGTGTATGTGTGCAGTGTGTATGTGTGTAGTGTGTATGTGTGCAGTGTGTATGTGTGTAGTGTGTATGTGTGCGTGTGTGTATGTGTGTAGTGTGTATGTGTGCGTGTGTGTATGTGTGCAGTGTGTATGTGTGTAGTGTGTATGTGTGCAGTGTGTATGTGTGTAGTGTGTATGTGTGCGTGTGTGTATGTGTGTAGTGTGTATGTGTGCGTGTGTGTATGTGTGCGTGTGTGTATGTGTGCAGTGTGTATGTGTGTAGTGTGTATGTGTGCGTGTGTGTATGTGTGCAGTGTGTGTATGTGTGTATGTTATGTGCGTATGTGTGTGTTTGTGTATGTGTGTGGTGTGTATGTGTGCGTGTGTGTATGTGTGTAGTGTGTATGTGTGCGTGTGTGTATGTGTGCAGTGTGTGTATGTGTGTATGTTATGTGCGTATGTGTGTGTTTGTGTATGTGTGTGGTGTGTATGTGTGCGTGTGTGTATGTGTGTAGTGTGTATGTGTGCAGTGTGTATGTGTGTAGTGTGTATGTGTGCGTGTGTGTATGTGTGCGTGTGTGTATGTGTGTATGTTATGTGCGTATGTGTGTGTTTGTGTATGTGTGTAGTGTGTATGTGTGCAGTGTGTATGTGTGTAGTGTGTATGTGTGCGTGTGTGTATGTGTGCAGTGTGTGTATGTGTGTATGTTATGTGCGTATGTGTGTGTTTGTGTATGTGTGTGGTGTGTATGTGTGCGTGTGTGTATGTGTGTATGTTATGTGCGTATGTGTGTGTATGTGTATGTGTGTGGTGTGTATGTGTGTATGTGTATGTTATGTGCGTATGTGTGTGTATGTGTGTGGTGTGTATGTGTGCGTGTGTGTATGTGTGTACTGTGTATGTGTGCAGTGTGTATGTGTGTAGTGTGTATGTGTGTATGTTATGTGCGTATGTGTGTGTTTGTGTATGTGTATGTGTATGTGTGTGGTGTGTATATGTGCGTGTGTGTATGTGTATGTTATGTGCGTATGTGTGTGTATGTGTATGTGTATGTGTGTGGTGTGTATGTGTGTGTATGTGTGCAGTGTGTATGTGTGTAGTGTGTATGTGTGTATGTTATGTGCGTATGTGTGTGTTTGTGTATGTGTATGTGTGTGGTGTGTATATGTGCGTGTGTGTATGTGTATGTTATGTGCGTATGTGTGTGTTTGTGTATGTGTATGCGTGTGGTGTGTATGTGTGCGTGTGTGTATGTGTGTATGTGTATATGTTATGTGCGTATGTGTGTGTTTGTGTATGTGTATGTGTGTGGTGCGTGTGTATGTGTATGTGTGCAGTGTGTATGTGTGTGGTGTGTATGTGTGTATGTTATGTGCGTATGTGTGTGTTTGTGTATGTGTATGTGTGTGGTGTGTATGTGTGCGTGTGTGTATGTGTGCAGTGTGTATGTGTGTAGTGTGTATGTGTGCAGTGTGTATGTGTGTGGTGTGTATGTGTGCGTGTGTGTATGTGTGTATGTTATGTGCGTATGTGTGTGTTTGTGTATGTGTATGTGTGTGGTGTGTATATGTGCGTGTGTGTATGTGTATGTTATGTGCGTATGTGTGTGTTTGTGTATGTGTATGTGTGTGGTGTGTATGTGTGCGTGTGTGTATGTGTGTAGTGTGTATGTGTGCGTGTGTGTATGTGTGTAGTGTGTATGTGTGCGTGTGTGTATGTGTGTATGTTATGTGTGCGTGTGTGTATGTGTGTAGTGTGTATGTGTGCGTGTGTGTATGTGTGTAGTGTGTATGTGTGCGTGTGTGTATGTGTGTAGTGTGTATGTGTGCGTGTGTGTATGTGTGTATGTTATGTGTGCGTGTGTGTATGTGTGTGGTGTGTATGTGTGCGTGTGTGTATGTGTGTAGTGTGTATGTGTGCGTGTGTGTATGTGTGTAGTGTGTATGTGTGCGTGTGTGTATGTGTGTAGTGTGTATGTGTGCGTGTGTGTATGTGTGTATGTTATGTGCGTATGTGTGTGTTTGTGTATGTGTATGTGTGTGGTGTGTATATGTGCGTGTGTGTATGTGTATGTTATGTGCGTATGTGTGTGTTTGTGTATGTGTATGCGTGTGGTGTGTATGTGTGCGTGTGTGTATGTGTGTATGTGTATATGTTATGTGCGTATGTGTGTGTTTGTGTATGTGTATGTGTGTGGTGCGTGTGTATGTGTATGTGTGCAGTGTGTATGTGTGTGGTGTGTATGTGTGTATGTGTGTATGTTATGTGCGTATGTGTGTGTTTGTGTATGTGTATGTGTGTGGTGCGTGTGTGTATGTGTATGTGTGTATGTTATGTGCGTATGTGTGTGTTTGTGTATGTGTATGTGTGTGGTGTGTATGTGTGTATGTGTGTATGTTATGTGCGTATGTGTGTGTTTGTGTATGTGTATGTGTGTGGTGCGTGTGTATGTGTATGTGTGCAGTGTGTATGTGTGTGGTGTGTATGTGTGTATGTGTGTATGTTATGTGCGTATGTGTGTGTTTGTGTATGTGTATGTGTGTGGTGTGTATGTGTGCGTGTGTGTATGTGTGCAGTGTGTGTATGTGTGTATGTTATGTGCGTATGTGTGTGTTTGTGTATGTGTATGTGTGTGGTGTGTATGTGTGCGTGTGTGTATGTGTGCAGTGTGCAGTGTGTGGTGTGTATGTGTGTGGTGTGTATGTGTGTATGTGTGCAGTGTGTATGTGTGTGGTGTGTATGTGTGTGGTGTGTATGTGTGTATGTGTGTATGTGTGTGTGTGCAGTGTGTATGTGTGTGGTGTGTATGTGTGTGGTGTGTATGTGTGTATGTGTGCAGTGTGTATGTGTGTGGTTTGTATGTGTGTGGTGTGTATGTGTGTATGTGTGCAGTGTGTATGTGTGTGGTGTGTATGTGTGTGGTGTGTATGTGTGTATGTGTGTATGTTATGTGCGTATGTGTGTGTTTGTGTATGTGTATGTGTGTGGTGCGTGTGTGTATGTGTATGTGTGCAGTGTGTATGTGTGTGGTGTGTATGTGTGCGTGTGTGTATGTGTGTATGTTATGTGCGTATGTGTGTGGTGCGTGTGTATGTGTATGTGTGCAGTGTGTATGTGTGTGGTGTGTATGTGTGTATGTGTGTATGTTATGTGCGTATGTGTGTGTTTGTGTATGTGTATGTGTGTGGTGCGTGTGTATGTGTATGTGTGCAGTGTGTATGTGTGCGTGTGTGTATGTGTGTATGTTATGTGCGTATGTGTGTGTTTGTGTATGTGTATGTGTGTGGTGCGTGTGTATGTGTATGTGTGTGGTGTGTATGTGTGCGTGTGTGTATGTGTATGTGTGTGGTGTGTATGTGTGCGTGTGTGTATGTGTGTATGTTATGTGCGTATGTGTGTGTTTGTGTATGTGTATGTGTGTGGTGTGTATGTGTGCGTGTGTGTATGTGTGTATGTTATGTGCGTATGTGTGTGTTTGTGTATGTGTATGTGTGTGGTGTGTATATGTGCGTGTGTGTATGTGTGTATGTTATGTGCGTATGTGTGTGTTTGTGTATGTGTATGTGTGTGGTGTGTATGTGTGCGTGTGTGTATGTGTGTATGTTATGTGCGTATGTGTGTGTTTGTGTATGTGTATGTGTGTGGTGCGTGTGTGTATGTGTGCAGTGTGTATGTGTGTAGTGTGTATGTGTGTGGTGTGTATGTGTGCGTGTGTGTATGTGTGTATGTTATGTGCGTATGTGTGTGTTTGTGTATGTGTATGTGTGTGGTGCGTGTGTGTATGTGTGGTGTGTATGTGTGCGTGTGTGTATGTGTGCAGTGTGTATGTGTGGTGTGTATGTGTGCGTGTGTGTATGTGTGTATGTTATGTGCGTATGTGTGTGTTTGTGTCTGTGTGTGGTGTGTATATGTGCGTGTGTGTATGTGTGGTGTGTGTATGTGTGTGGTGTGTATATGTGCGTGTGTGTATGTGTATGTGTGCAGTGTGTATGTGTGTGGTGTGTATGTGTGCGTGTGTGTATGTTATGTGCGTATGTGTGTGCTTGTGTCTGTGTGTGGTGTGTATATGTGCGTGTGTGTATGTGTGGTGTGTGTATGTGTGTGGTGTGTATATGTGCGTGTGTGTATGTGTATGTGTGCAGTGTGTATGTGTGTGGTGTGTATGTGTGCGTGTGTGTATGTGTGTATGTTATGTGCGTATGTGTGTGTTTGTGTCTGTGTGTGGTGTGTATATGTGCGTGTGTGTATGTGTGGTGTGTGTATGTGTGCGTGTGTGTATGTGTGTATGTTATGTGCGTATGTGTGTGTTTGTGTATGTGTGTGGTGTGTATATGTGCGTGTGTGTATGTGTGGTGTGTGTATGTGTGTGGTGTGTATATGTGCGTGTGTGTATGTGTATGTGTGCAGTGTGTATGTGTGTGGTGTGTATGTGTGCGTGTGTGTATGTTATGTGCGTATGTGTGTGCTTGTGTATGTGTATGTGTGTAGTGTGTATGTGTGGGTGTGTGTATGTGTGTATGTTATGTGCGTATGTGTGTGTTTGTGTATGTGTATGTATGTGTGTTTGTGTATGTGTGTGGTGTGTATGTGTGCGTGTGTGTATGTTATGTGCGTATGTGTGTGCTTGTGTATGTGTATGTGTGTAGTGTGTATGTGTGGGTGTGTGTATGTGTGTATGTTATGTGCGTATGTGTGTGTTTGTGTATGTGTATGTATGTGTGTGTTTGTGTATGTGTGTGGTGTGTATGTGTGCGTGTGTGTATGTTATGTGCGTATGTGTGTGCTTGTGTATGTGTATGTGTGTAGTGTGTATGTGTGGGTGTGTGTATGTGTGTATGTTATGTGCGTATGTGTGTGTTTGTGTATGTGTATGTATGTGTGTGTTTGTGTATGTGTGTGGTGTGTATGTGTGCGTGTGTGTATGTTATGTGCGTATGTGTGTGCTTGTGTATGTGTATGTGTGTAGTGTGTATGTGTGGGTGTGTGTTTGTGTGTATGTTATGTGCGTATGTGTGTGTTTGTGTATGTGTATGTTTTTTTTTTTTTATTTATTGCCAATACACAGCATGCCCCATTACTTAGTAATATTACATGCTTTTTATACATTTGAATAGTTTTAGATTTTACAATATGTTAATTAACAAAGTTACAATTGTTTATAAGTTAAACTATTTGGCTGATTATGTTATTTGCAATATTCGTTATAGTTTGTCAAAATCTATATTGTTTATAAAAGATATAAATTCCTTAATATATTTGTTTGCAAGTTCATTGTTTGTTACTGGCCACTGTCCACCTTTGTTTACAATACTTTGTTTTAGTTTCTTTCTTTCCATATCTAACAGAGAACACTCGTATATTAGGTGGTTTACATTTTGGTTCTGATTCTGACACTTGCACAAGGCACTTTCCACTATCTTGAACCGATGGTAATATTCTCTTGTTTTTCCATGTCCTGTTAACATTGCTGTAATCTGTCCATTTAGTGGTATCTTCACTTTTAGGCGTTCTTGCACCGAGGGAAAAAACATTTTTGTGGTCCTTCCTTTTGTGGTTGAGTCCCATTGTTGTTGCCAAGTATACAGTGCTCGCTCCTCTGCTTCTTTGATGATGTGGCTTCTTGGGATCTTATTGTAGATGACGTCTCCACTGTCCTTCTGTGCTGCTTCCTTCGCCAACTTATCTGCCATCTCATTCCCATAAAGACCCACGTGCGCCTTCACCCATTTCATGTAGACTACCCAGCCACTGTCCTGTAATAACCTGATGTTTGCTTTTATTTCTTCTATTATTTTGTTACGAACTTTGCCATTTTTAAGGAGTTCTAGTGTAATTAAACTGTCAGTGTATATTACTAGTTTCTTTTCACTGTCCTCCATCTTCTTGTTACAGAGTATTTCTTTAAGCGTTTGTAAAATTGCGACCTGTTCTGCCTGGTTATTGGAGCAGTGTGTGGCAAGTTTGAATTGTAATTTTTTTACTAGTTCCCCATTTTGAAAGATGACTCCTGCTGCACCAACTTTTCCATCTACTTTGCTACCGTCTGTGTATATTTCTGTGTTGCATTTTGTTCCTTCCTGTGCCTCTTTTACGATCAATCTGTCTGCAGGATGAGGCCACTCGCTCAGTTTGGGAACTTCTTCAACTTTTTCATTTGCGCTTGCTGAATGAGTGTCTTTATATATTTCTAAGACTTCTTTTATTTTTACATTTATTGGCAGGACTGCTGCTAGTATGCAGGATGCTTCATATGATACAGTTCTGTACGCTTTGGAAATCTTTATGTTCATCAATCGTTGTACCCTTTGATATTTCAACATATGTTTCCTGTTTTGAATCGCTTCATATAAGAGCATTGGAAGTATAGCTTCTTTGTATATTATTCTTAAAGCTCGTTGTCCGAGGCCCCAGTTCAGCTTGGCAGATTTACTTAATGCATTTATGAGCTTCACGCATTTCTCTGACACTTGATTTATGTGCGCCCCAAAGCTCAATTTATTATCAAATAATATACCCAGGTATTTTAGTTGTTGTACCTGCTCTATTGTCCTGTTGTTTAAATACAAATTCATTTTACTTTTTTCTTCCTTCCTTTTTCTGGATATCAGCATAGCTTTTGTTTTAGTGATGTTGAATTGGATCTTGTACTGCTTTGCCCAATCTTCTATTAGCTTTAAATCGGTATTTGCGTACATCTCTGCTATTCTGAACGTTTCTCCTGATGTTAGCAGCAGCAAATCATCTGCAAATACCACCACCTTACTTTGTTTCGTGAATTTTAGGTGGAATAACGTGTTATACAAGATATTCCAGAGTCCTGGACCACAGCAGGATCCCTGAGGGCAGCCCTTTGTGACCTCTTTTTCTACCTCACAGTGATTGAGTGAGAGTTTAGCTATTCTGTCTCTGAAATATGTTTTAACTAAGTTATATAGATTCTTTGGGCACTGCAAGTTCCTTAAATTTTTGAGTATTCCGGGCCACCAAGCAGCATCGAACGCTCCCTTCACATCCAGGCTGGTTACTATTACACTCTTTTTCTGGTCCAATTGAACTTGTATGAATTCTTTGATCGCCAACGCTGCATCAGTGGTGCTTTTTTGTGGAATAAATCCATACTGGTTTGTATTAATTAGATTATTGGTATATGTATGATGGTTTATTCTATCTATCAATAGCTTTTCTAAGATTTTCCCTTCGATGTTCAATAAACTTATTGGTCTGAACTTTGTGACTTCGTGGCTTCCCTCCTTTCCTGGTTTAACTATAGGGATTATTTGTGATCTTTTCCATATTTTTGGAAAGCATCCTTGTTTTAAGCATTTATTTTATTTCTGCATGTTCCATTACAGAAATGTAATACTACATGCATATGGTTTTACATCATTGAACATATCTGAGATTACAGTAGAATAGTTATTGGTTTCGTACAAATGTGTGTATGTGTGTGCATGTGTGTGTGTGCATGTGTGTATGTGTGCATGTGTGTATGTGTGCATGTGTGTATGTGTGCATGTGTGTATGTGTGTGCATGTGTGTATGTGTGCATGTGTGTATGTGTGCATGTCTGTATGTGTGCATGTGTGTATGTGTGTGCATGGGTGTCGACAGCTCCATGTCAGTAGATTTACTGGCATGTAAAAGAACTCCTGCGGATAAAATTCCGGCACACCGGCGACGCTGATGTGCTCCTGGCAATGGACAGTGTCGTTAAACAACAAAATAATTAAATAATTAATTGTGCATGGGTGTATTTTTGTGTATGTGCGTATGTGTCCGCCTATGAACAACGTCACTGAAAAACGAAGTCATTTGTGTTTAAGTTCAGTATGGGAACCGGGTTCGATAACCTTGACCGATCTTCCTAACCCTTGGGTTTTTCGGGGGTTTCCCCAGGCGAATGCTGGGAAACATTTCAGCATCCTCCGAATTTCTTGTCCCACCATTTCGTTGATTAATCCTTTCGTTTCACATTTCATCCCGTTAGGTTTGTTTTATGGTTGGAAGTATCGGCGAGCGTGGCGACAGGGGGAACTCGTTCCCGGATTGGACTGGTTTCCATGGGACGGTCGAAGCCGAGGGGTGTGGGGGTAGCAGTTTTGGAAGCGCGCATCGCCCTTGGGAGTCAGCCTGTACTCTGTGGTGATAACGTTCCGGCCACAAGGAACCTAGCATACACCTTTGTGGTGTTGTCAACCCTGAAGTATGTCGGGTCGGTATCTACCATTGGGACGGAAGTTAGCAGAGGCTGGTTCCGTTCTATGCACCTACGTGTACCATAGAGAAATATATGGAACCGCAGCTCAGAGATAACATTTGATAATAATCAATAAATGACTGCATTAGCGATATCTACATTTTTGTATAGTAAGATTTGCTGTGTCTCTTACGTTTTACCAATTAGGCAAAAATCATCAAGAGTAAACATGACTACATGGGTTTTAGTGAGAAAATTCACAATATACATTTCATTTGCTATAAAATGTCTAAACAATGTGGCATTTTAATCCAAATTGCTAAAGCCATTTGTGAGAAAGTCAAAATTTTCGAACAATTTTCCAGGTAGGGTAGTTTAGGGTGGGGGAATGTTTTTGAAAATCTTGGCGTCGCATCCTTGAAAGATATTCGACTTAAATACCAACTTTGGTGCTTTAACCAACTGTCGTTTTTTATTTACGCTGTTCACAGACACACGGACACACCCAAACCCACACGGACGTTTTTCTAAAAATGCACTTTTTTCTATTTAGTGGACCTCAAAACATACATTTCCGGTGAAATCCAAATGTCGAATTTTTGGGTGCAATGCAGTACTTCCTCTACTTACCCTCCGTATGAAATAGTGAAGATTTCGGTTACGCGTCTATAATGTATGCTACATGCCTTTGTAAAAAAGTGTGTGTGGAAGTGTTTTGTCGCTGACTGTACAGAGGAGATGGTAAAAGCAAACAAATGAAGCACAGGCCCGTTGCTATGACTACGTATATTAATCCTGGAATATTTAGTATATTGAGTGGTCGGCAAAGGAATTTAAATGCGTTCGTGCATAAATCGTCTCACTGCTTTGCAAATACCTACTAAAAGTATATGGGAGTCTTTTAATGAAGGAAACGGGCAATAAGGTTGCCTTTCCTTTCATAACATATGATACAAGCACAAAGTTTAAACACGAACATTTCAACACCTGGTTGCGTAGATCACGTCCCATTGCACCCCGCTCATGGCACCAGCAGCAGCCGGCGGGTGGTAGACCAAGGCTACACTCACAAGTCAGGGTATTCATTTACAACTTCATATTTTCAGTCATACACCTGCTAAGAGCTGTTTACCAAAATGAAATTATTTGAAACAGGAATATTTTGAAGAGAAAACAGTAAAATAATTTAATTTTTTAAAACTAATCCTTTTTTGACATTTTTACAAATTATTAGTGTCATCTGTGTTAGAAGGATCCGTGTTTCAAATCCAGGGCATATCATTGCGTTTATTAGTTTAATTTTACGTTTCCAACTTTGTCGTTTGTATGAAAGAAGGATTTGTGGCAAATGTTAATTGGAGAAGTGAAGTGAAGCGAAGCGAAGGTTGTGATGTGAGTTGGTTGCGCCCGTGTTCCATCGAGCTGCACTTCATGCTTACTGTGACTATGGTGGGTGTAAAGTAAAGAAGACAGATGTAGTCGAGATAAAGCAACACTTTTATTTCCGTAAACAGTAACTTTGTACACGCGTTGCAACAGCAAGAAAGTCTTTTCCGATTTGCCAACAGCACGGCTCCGAATTAGTAACACAAAAACTGTCCCTTCTCACACTTTACCGCTATTTATATCTCCCAGGCACTATTCTGGAAACTTCAGGAAAGTTCAGTTATTATTGCGGTGAAATACAAAGCAGAAAATTCCAGAAGTCTCTATCCCTTTCTCTCTTTCGGCAAGCGCCCCAACAATGCGGCCATTCTCTGTCTCTTCCCTTCGGCTCGTTTGCGGTAGTGCCGACAATAATGCGATGGGCGACACTGCTCCCTCCTCAAGGCTGGTCGTCCCGAACAGCACCATCGTAACGGGCCAGACGATCCACTAACATCTTTCCTCGGGGCACCTTCTGGATGCGGTAGACTACGTCGTTAATCCTCTTTACCACTCGGTACGGTCCTTGCCACGGTTGTTGAAGTTTTGGGCAGCGTCCCTTGGTCCGGGTAGGGCGGTACAACCAGACCATGTCACCTTGCTGCAATCCTCGGCTGTTGGCTTGCCTGTCGTACCAGGTCTTCATGCGGTCGCTCGCCATCTGGATGTTCTGACGAGCCATCTCGTGCATTTCGTGGAGATGGTCTACTAGATTCTCCGCATACTCGGTTGCCGGCTGTTTCGCTTCCGGGGGGCTCCCAAAAACAAGGGAGGCGTAGCTCTCGGCCGAACATTAGGCTTGCTGGTGTCATCCCGGTGTCGTGTGTCGACGAACGGTAGGTCAGCAAGAACAGTGGTACCTTGAGGTCCCAGTCTCGCTGATGGCTGGCCACGACCTTCCTCAGGTGCTCCTCTAGGGTCTTGATGTATCTCTCGACCATGCCGTCCGACTGTGGATGTAGGGGTGTTTTTTTTTATTTATTGTTAATATACAGCATGTCCCATTACTTAGTAATATTACATGCTTTTTCTTACATCTGTATAGTTTTAGATATTACAATATGTTAATTAACAAAGTTACAATTGTTTATAAGTAGGGGTGTTGTGTGGGTCTTGTTCACCCCAAGTCTTTCCAATGCCTCCTTCATTAGGTGCGACTCAAAATTGGTGCCGTGGTCGCTGTGGAGCTCTAACGGGACCCCAAAACGGCAAAACAGCTGTTCCACGAGGCAGTCTGTAATCGTCTTCGCCTCTTGGTTCGGGATGGCATACACCTCCGGCCACTTGGTGAAGTAGTCCACAGCTACCATCAGGTACTTGTTGCCTCGATCGGACACTGGGAATGGTCCAGCTATGTCGACGGCGATGCGTTCGAACGGCGCTCCGAAGTTGTACTGCTGCATGCGACCCCGGCTCCTAGTCTGGGGGCCGCGACTCGCCGCGCACACGTGACATTGACGGCACCAGTTCTCAGCGTCTGCTCGGAGCCTCAGCCAGTAGTAGCGCTGTCGGAGATTGTCGATCGTCCAGTTTGCTCCTAGGTGTCCACCCGAGGTACCGGCGTGCACTTCCTCCAAGACTTCCGGGACCTTACTTCGGGGAAGTACCAACTGCTCTTTCTGGGTCTTCCCATCAGGTGATTCCCATACCCGGAACAGCACGCCCTCTTTGGTCTTCAACGAGTCCCATTGGGCCCAGTACGACTTGTATGTAGCGCTTCTGGGTGCGATGTCCTCCCAGGTTGGTCTCGTCCCTGCCTGCACTTCTCTCAAGAGTGGCCCCAAGTCGGCGTCCGCCAGCTGCTCCCTCCTCAGGCCCGCGCTATCCCATCCATCCGCAGGCACTGCCGTGACCACTCTGACAGCTGCGGTACGCTCCTTCTCTTCCACTCTTGCGCATTGGCCGCACTCTTCTGGGCAGGGTCTTCGGGACATGGCCTCTGCGTTGCCGTGGCTCTTCCCTCTGCGATGTTCGGAGGTGAAGTCGTACTCCTGCAACCTCTGCACCCAACGGGCTGTCTGGCCCTCCAGGTTTCTAAAGCTAAGTAGCCAGGTTAGGGCGGAGTGGTCTGTCCTCAGGTGGAATGGCTGACCGTACAGGTACTTGTGGAAGTGCTCCAAGGTCTTCACTACTGCCAGTAGCTCTCGTCGGGTGACACAGTAGTTCTTCTCTGTCTTGGACAACGTCTTGCTGTAGTAGGCTATCACCCGCTCGTGGCCGTTCTGGACTTGGGATAGGACGCCTCCAATGCAATGGTCGCTGGCGTCGGTGTCCACAATGAAGGCGTCGCTTGGTTGTGGGAATCCCAAAATAGGAGCACTACAGAGCGTCCTCTTCAGCTGCCGGAAAGCGCCTTCGGCGTCCTCCGTCCACATATAAGGTCGATGTTCTTCCGTCAGGCGAGTGAGGATTTTGGCGATGCTGGAGAAACCCTTATGAAGCGGCGGTAATAACTGCACAATCCAAGGAAACTGCGCAGTTCTCGCTTATCCTTTGGGCGAGGCCAATCTCTCACGGCCTGTGTCTTCTCCGGATCCGTGGCCACTCCGGTTGGTGAGACTATGTGGCCCAAGTAGTTGACTTCCCTACGGAAGAGCTGGCACTTCTTGGCGTTCAGCTTCAAGCCGGTCGCCTGCAGTGTCTGTAGCACCTTGGTCAGTTTGTCAAGATGGTCTTCGAATGTCTTGCTGACGATGATGATGTCGTCCAGGTATAACAGGCAGGCGTCATAAGTCAATCCTGTCATTACTGACTCCATGAGGCGTTGGAAGGTAGCTGGTGCGTTGCAGAGACCAAAGGGCATAACTGTGAACTGCCAAAGCCCTTGGCCTGTCGAGAATGCGGTCTTCTCCTTGTCGCTCGGGTCTAGAGCCACCTGCCAGTAACCCGATTTCAGGTCCAGGGTTGAGAACCACTGCGCACCACCAAGCGTGTCCAGGGTGTCGTTAATCCAGGGTAAGGGGAAGCAGTCCTTCCTGGTGACAGCGTTCAGCTTCCTGTAATCTACGCAGAAGCGTAGCTCGCCATTCTTCTTCTTCACCAGAACTACAGGGGAACACCAAGGACTGTCAGACTCTTCGATCACTCCCTTGGTTCTCATGTCCTCCAGCATGTCTCGTACCGCCGCTTGTTTAGCCAACGGAACGCGTCTAGGTGGTTGTCGAATAGGTCGGGCGTCTCCGGTGTCGATGTGGTGAAGCACTCGGTCCGTGCGGCCGTAATCGCTGCTGCCTTGGCTGAAGACGCGCTGATATCGTCTCAGCAGTTGTTGGACCTTCTCTCTCTGTTCAGCGGTCAGGTGGTCGGCCGCCCTCTCCAGTAAGCCTTCCAGCCGGGGGCCCAGGTGTTGCGTCGGCACCGGCTCCTGGGTCTTGTCTATTGGTGTTACGCTGACCACGGGCTCGCACCCCCCAACCCCGTCCCGGCCTGGACGTCGTGATCGGTGTCTGTTGGGTTGAGCAGTCTCACCGGCACCTCCTCTCGGCAAGGCAACAACGTCCCGGCTACACATAGCCCGTGCACATGCGTCTTCCGGTCCAGCAGCATGTTCTTCTTGCGCTGGGCTTCCAGTCGTGCCGTCACTACCATCTCGCTTCTCGCGGGGACAACTACGTCTTCCCTGAGAATGACCCTGCAGATTCCAAGGCGTTCTTCGGGGTGCCGGAGCATTAGTTCCTCTCCCTTAAGCCGCAGAACCTTCTTGCCGATGTCGACCGTCGCCTCGTGGCTCCTGAGGGCATCCAGTCCCAGTATCACCTCCTCAGCCACCTCCGCGACGAACAAGCACAAACGCAAGACACTTCGCCCTAAGGTCAACTGCAGCAGGGCCTCCCTCTCCACAGGCAATGTGTCACCCGATGCCGTCACTAGTTGATACGGTCGGCTCGGTTTTCTCGACGGCAAGCCCCTGGATACGTCAGGTCTGATGACACTCACGGCTGCTCCAGTGTCAACAAGCACGCGGCACGGCTTCCCTCTCACCCAACCGTCCGCGATGAGACTGTCATCCATCCGTCGGCTGACGGCGCGCAGTGTCACTCGAGGGATGATGGTGATGGCGCCGACGTGCCCCTCGCCACGCCGGCCATTACTCGTTTTCCGGCTGCTCTTCTTGGTGCCGGCAGTCTCTCATCAGGTGTCCCGGCTGGCCACACCCCCAACACACGTCACCTGGTCTTCGTCGGCGTCCCTGCACTGGTCTGCGGTCTTCATCGTAGCGGACACTCCTTGTCTTCGAGGTCGGGGTAGCCGTCACTTTGGCCGCTTCCATCCTTAATGCGGCCGTTAGTGCCTCGTGGATGGTCTTGTAGTCGCCGAGCATCAGGCGTTGACGTATCTCGGCATCGCGTACCCCGTCGACGAAGGTATAGGCGGCTTCTCGGGGTACGAATTCGGAGGGGAGGTCGACCAAGGCTTTGCTGGCCAGCTGTTCGATTGCCAGGGCGAACTCCTGCAGCGTCTTCACTGGCAGTTGCATCCTAGATTTCAGTTGGCTGCGGTAGGCTGCGGCTAAGCGGTGGTTTCCGAACCGGTTCTCCAGGGCCTCCCAGATGTCCTTGGGCGCCGCCGCTGTCTGGACTGCGTTCAGCACCTCTGCGGCTCGTCCCTGGAGGCTGGCTATCAGCTGCGCGGCCTCTTCTTCTGGCGACCATTTGTTGTGCTTGGCCACTGTGTCGAATTGACGGCGGAAGACCTCAAATGTTGAAGTGCCATCGTACTTTGGTGGTTTGACGCGCGTCGATGTTGTGTCGCGTGCTGGAGCCTCGGCCTTGTAGTTTTTGAGCTTTTCACTAAGCATCCCTTCCACCATTGCATTTAGCTCCTTGGCGCTACTGTCGACCCTGTCTTCGAGAACGCTAAGCCGTTCCCCGACATTCTCCAGGGCGTCAACGCGTTGGCCGAGGTCCTCCATCTTTCCACCGAGCTCTTTCACATCCTTCCTTACGCCAGCCAGTTGCTCGTCAATTTTCGCCGATAGCTCCGTCTTCATCTCTTTCAGCTCGGCAGCGAGGTTGTCGTTTGCCGTCTTCATCTCTGCTTTCAGCTCTTGTAAAATGCCCACCAATGTAGCCTCCATCGTCGTATCCCGCTTCTGACACCAGTGTGACTTTGGTGGGTGTAAAGTAAAGAAGACAGATGTAGTCGAGATAAAGAAACACTTTTATTTCCATAAAAAGTAACCTTGTACACTCGTTGCAACAGCAAGAAAGTCTTTTCCGATTCACCTACAGCACGGCTCCGAATTGGTAACTCAAAAACTGTCCCTTCTCACAGTTTATCGCTATTTATATCTCCCAGACACTACTCTGGAAACTTCAGGAAAGTTCAGTTATTATTGCGGTGAAATACAAAGCAGAAAATTCCAGAAGTCTCTATCCCTTTCTCTCTTTCGGCAAGCGCCCCAACAATGCGGCCATTCTCTGTCTCTTCCCTTCGGTCCTTTGCGGTAGTGCCGACAATAATGCGATGGGCGACATGTATCTGTCACTCACCGACATGTTCATGTTAATAACAACAAGAGAAGCACCCACGTGTAATTCCTGTGTTTACTGAACTAGAATCAAATAGGTTTAGGCCCATATGTGTATGTATTTAGAGTTAACCGAAACATACCTTTACCGACATTCCAATTCAGGTTGAAATTATTTTAGGAGATAAACATTTTCGAAGGTATTTTGTTTCCAGTCAACCTAAATACGCAGTAAGTAGAGAAAGCATTGAATTTCATCCAAAAATTCCGCACCGCCATATCAATGGAAATACTCGTTTTAAATTACCCTAAATCCATAAAACACTTTTTAAAAATCTGATGTGTTGCACTTACATGTGTTTCTCTTCTCTTGTACTAACCATTCTTACCAACTATTAATCTTCCATCTTCTTCATGTTAGTTGAGATGAACATTTGTACAAATTATCTTATTGTTTATTTCCTTGTAGGTACAAGGGGAATATGGTAATACCGTAGGCTTTGAGCGATAGTCAAATCTTTTAAAGCTTTGAGATCTCGTTTTCTTTGCAGCGCCAGGACATAAAAAAAATGAATCGCAATCTTTCATTTGACGAAGGTTTGTTTTCCGAAACTCACACAAATAACAAGGAATATCTCCGAAACGGTTTACTCTGGATAAAATTAAATATTTGGACACAAACTGTATGTTTTAGTACATCTTTTGTATAGTACGACTTTGTCTATCTCTTACGATTTACTCACTCATACATATACACACTCACATACTCACATACACACTAACACATACACACTAACACTTACACACATACACACACTCACATACACACATACACACTAACACATACACACTAACACATACACACTAACACTTACACACATACACACACTCACACTCACACATACACACTAACACATACACACTAACACATACACACTCACATACACACTAACACATACACACTAACACATACACACTCACATACACACTAACACATACACACTAACACATACACACTCACATACACACTAACACATACACACTAACACATACACACTCACATACACACTAACACATACACACTAACACATACACACTAACACATACACACATACATACACACTAACACATACACACTAACACATACACACTCACATACACACTTACATACACACTAACACATACACACACTCACACTCACACATACACACTAACACATACACACTCACATACACACTAACACATACACACTCACATACACACTAACACATACACACTAACACATACACACTCACATACACACTAACACATACACACTAACACTTACACACATACACACACTCACACTCACACATACACACTAACACATACACACTAACACATACACACTCACATACACACTAACACATACACACTAACACATACACACTCACATACACACTCACATACACACTAACACATACACACTAACACATACACACTAACACATACACACTCACATACACACACATACACACTAACACATACACACATACACATACACACTAACACATACACACTCACATACACACACATACACACTAACACTCACACACATACACTCACACAAACACATACGCACACCTACACATACGCACACTCACACACATACGCACACCTACACATACGCACACTCACACACATACGCACACCTACACATACACACGCTCACACATACACACACCCACACATACACACACTCACTCACACATACGCACACCTACACACACTCACACACATACGCACACCTACACATACGCACACTCACACACATACTTACACTCACACAAACACATACGCACACCTACACATACGCACACTCACACACATACGCACACCTACACATACGCACACTCACACAGTCACACATACACACATACACACATACACACACATACACACACTCACACATACACACCATCTCACTCACACATACACACATTCTCACATATACACACACTCACAGATGCACACACATACACACTCACTCACATACACACACTACATACACATACACACACCACACACACACATACACACACTCACACATACACACTCACACATACACACACACGCCTTCACATACATACACTCTCTCACACACATACACACTCACACACACAACCTTGGACCTTGTTCTAAAATGCCTGTTTTATGCAGGGACCTCAAAACATTGTAACAAATGAGAAAACACGAGTTACTGCTATTCACACTTTATGGCCTGGTAGTCAGCGTAGTGCCAACGTTACACTTAAGATTACTTCTGTACAAACTCAGAGCACAAAACAAGTGTCAAATCGAATCACAGTATAGAACTGTCAGATTACCTACAATCGCACTGAACTGCACGATACACAGGTGATGTCCACTGAACGCTTCGTATACGTTTTTCCTCACTGCAACACTTCACCACAAGCATGACTGGAGCAACAACTTCTACTACTTTTCAGCCGGGCACGAGCGGGTCCCTTATATAGTTCTTTAGACAAAGGAGTGTTCTGGAAGTAGAATGATCGGGAGAGACTGTGAGAGAACAGTCCAGACACCGCACTAGTAAACAATAGCTATTGTTTTCGGGAGGCTCTATTGTCTCGCTGGCAGCCAGTTCTTTCGGACAGGTAAACGCCTCCAGCCCGTTTGTATAGCCGGGCGGAGATCAGGCTGCGACCGGTAATTCTTACCAGCCGCGTCCGGGCTCACGGCTGGCACGACAATATTTTTCCGGTGAAATGTCGACATTGAATTTTTGGGTGGAATACAATAGTTCCTCTACTCACAATACGTAGTAGAGTCTCTGTGTTCGCCTTTGAACAGCGCAACTGAAAAACGAATAATCGCCTTAAATATAACAAGGATGCGACGCATAGATTTTCACCCTTAATTTAATGCACCACCTTTTTCTGAAGTTTTTAACTATCTGAAAAATGTCTCTAATCATGTTAGTTAATATACCATACAATTAATATATTTCATAATAAACGAAATGTAGATATTGCATTTTCTGTGAATATTCTCGGAAGTTCTCTTCATTCTAAATGACTTTTGTAAACTGAAGGAAATACACAAAATGTTACTATACAGAAAATGTATATCTCGTTAAAATAAACATTTTATGTTAAATGTTCTTTGTTTTATGCACTGAACCATTTCCGAGATGTTCCTTGTTATTTATTTGAATTTTTCAATAGTTTTTTTTATTTTTTTATTTTTTTTTATTTTTTTTTTATTGTACATGAGTGAGTACAAAAAACGATGTAAGCGCACCAAACAGATTTTTATGATTATTTTATGTGTTAATGCATACATTGCATACGAGTTATAGGTTATTGGGGCAACGTCCTGTAACATCAGATGGAAATAACTAAATAAAAATAAATGCATAATCAAAGTTTATGGTGAATTTACGACAACTGTTACTTAATTTATATACACACCCACACGGAATAATTAATCGCTAAATGCGATAATGGAGTGAAACGAAAGCTTATAACAACACGATTGCCTTTTGTTTGCATGTTCATTCCAGTAGGTGGTGCTAGTCTCGTCAGCTACGAGATATTCCGATTTTACGCGGCACAATGTTTGTTCACGATCGTGTGAAGATAAATAGTAGTTATTGTTGTGTCGTGCATCACGTCTGGAGCTGAAGTTCCAAACCAATTAAGGTCAGTGAATATTGTCATTCAAAATGCCATTGTTATGTTAGCATGACCTGCTGCATTGTTAACTCGGCTACACTCCACGTTTATACAAGATGGCCATGCAACACGAGTGTAGCTTTACTTCCTCTGATTACCTTAGGAGGTCGTGGAATAGTTGATTTCAGCGAAATTTAAGTGTGCGCACGCGCGTGCGTTTCTCAGCGTCACATAGCATTATGTTTAGGAGCGTTCGTAACATTTCCACTCTCTTCAACTCACATATTGCATTTGACCGAAAACTTCAACACCGAGATTTCCCTAGTAATACAGGTTTTATGGTCCCCTGAACCCAAAAGTCAATTTTTAAAAAAGTAAATACCGAACTCGAGTTCAGCATCTTTCGAGCTTACGTCACTAATACTTTCAAGAAATGTCATTCATTCAAAACTACCCTTTACATGGAACATTTTTCAAGAATTTTGTTTTTCTCAAAAGTGACTTTAATGATTTTGATTAAAATGCGATATGTTTGAGGTCTTTTCATAACAAATGAAATATATATGTTGAATATTCTATTAATGTGCTCTGAATTCCTCTTCATTCTGAATATCTTTTGTATGACTGATAAACTGTAAGAGATATCTACACATTATTATTATTATTATTATTATTATTATTATTATTATTATTATTATTATTATTATTATTATTATTATTATTATTATTATTATTATTATTATTATTATTATTATTATTATTATTAGCGCTGCTACTTACCGGGGACCCGGAGACCGGATTTGATTCCCGTATTTTCTCCGGCTGCGAGAGCTGGTCCGGGGTACACTCAGCCTCGTTAGGTCCTTGACGACTGTGATGTACAGCGGTCGGGCTGTTGTGCCACGGGGTTACAGTTCTACTTTTCTCAAATGGAAAGTCCTTATTGGTTTTTTATGTATGCAAAGAGAACGAAATTCCATACCCATTCACCTTCACCATGTCCAAGAAAATTAACAATAAAATAATTGGTAGAAATGTTTATGAAGTAGATGGAAGAATGATAGTTTGTGAGTAGAGAAAGTGATGCGAATGTAAGATGTCCTCTTTGGCCCCGTAATTACGTGAGAGTGTTCAAGGAAGACGGACGCAGGCATCAATATTCAACGAAATTGGCGGAGTTGAAGATTCATCACATAATTATAATCACAGAGAAGAAATAACTTTGAGTTAGAAATGTCGCTTGAGTAATTCGTGAGATTACATTTGCATCCCAGGGAATATTTCTTCTGTGATAGTTTCATCTCCATCATCAATTGCTTTGCTTGGTTTTTACTCCGTGCCCATGTATAGTGTATAGGTTGCTGTGGTTTTACCTTCTACATTATTGCAGTCTAGTTTCACAGGAATATCAGCGTGCGCTATGCTACCTATGTCAAATATTGATAGACTTCTTCAACGCAAGTCACTGATAAACAGAGTTGTTGTACAAAGTCCGGGTATAGTAGAAGGAGGTAAGCTCAAACTCCCCTCTTTCGCAAACGATGCACCTCGCTGGTCTAGCACATGACATAGCATCTGTACCATCTGTCCGCAGTCGCCGGAACGTGCCGCGCTACCAACCTAACCTGAAAGACGCCAAGGGAGCAAAATGAGAACTGAAGTTGACAATGTAGGAACTCTACGCTCTGCCTCTGAAGTCTGGCCGCTCTCTGCATCCCCTCACCGCACCCCTCCCTCCCAGGGACGCCCCTTAGCGACACAGGCACAAAATATCTCTGAAGTGGAAGTGCCGAAGTCCCCCCCCCCCCCCATAATATTTTGTATAAAACCGTAGTGAAGACACCAGGTTTAGGATAGAGTACAAGCAGTGCACACACCCCATGTATAAAACTGACAACCCTACAGGGGTACGAGTCCCTTGCTTGCACACACACACACACACACACACACACACACACACACACACACACACACACACACACACACACACATTTTTTGTTGTTGTTCATGGGCGCTCAAAACAAGTATTTCGGGTGAAAACTCGACATGAAGTTTCGAATGGAATGCAATACTTTTACTTGTTGCACATAGAAGCATGTTTACTTTTAAAATAGATTTAAATTTGACACGGGAAGTGCAGTTCGTAGCTCTAGCGCGGACGACCCGGGTTCGATGTCCGGCACTGGAATGGGATATCCCCTCCCCCCCCCCCTTCTGGTACGGGGTGCACTCAACCTTGTTAGGTCCCTGAGGAGCTATTCTGATAGAAAGGCAGATACATAAAAGGTCCAGTAGTCGCCTTACGGTCGGGGGAGTCGGCGTGCACTCCTCCATGGCCTTGGCTGCGGCTGGAGACGCCCTAGGGATTACTATGTGCATATATGGAACTTTTGTTTAGAGTTGTTAAGTGCCAGGGAAGGTGCAGTTGATGAACAACTGACTGTCACTTTTCCATGGTAACGTGCAGGTGTAAAAGAAAACTGTTACGCGACGCGGTGGTCGGAATTTCGGAGTCGATATATCGGTTTTCCGGCTGCTCGGCGCGCTCTAGAAAGAATTTTAATATCCAAACCTGATGGATATCGGCCCGAAGGGCATATCTGAACCTCAGAAAGTGTACATAAGTTCACAAAACTCCCGTCTCTCTCTCTCTCTCTGCAAGGTTCGAAAATCGATCCTTGAAAACTGGCAAAATGCATCGTCGAACCATGCAGATCTAATCACAGAAGCCCGTCATTTTCTGACTGGTTTATATAGACCAAACCAGCTGAAACACCCGACTTGCCCAGTAGTTGCACTTGACCTTCTCTACTCTACTCTTATTCCTATATCTTCTTCGTGTTAGTTGAGATAAACATTTGTACAAATTATCTTATTGCTTATTTCCTTGTAGGTACAAGGGGAATACTAGAATACAGCAGGCTTTGAGTGATAGTCAAGTCTTTTAAAGCTTTCAAATTCCGCTCTCTTTGCACGGTTAACATATAAAAATGAATAACGATTTTCCAAAATTGTTGAAATCTTGTTTTCCAAAACCCCCACAAACAACAACGAATATCTCCGAAATGGTGCACTCCAAAAATAACAATTATTTGGACATAAACTGTGTTTTAGCGAGATATACATTTTTTGTATAGTAAGATTTGGTGTATCTCTTACGAATACTGAAACTTTTCCATGTAAAGGGTACTTTAGGTTGGAGTAATTTTCTTCAAAATCTTCGTGTCGTATTCCTAAAATATGTTAAACTTAAATACCAACTTTGGTTTTTAACCGACTTTTCGTTTTTGAGTTATGCTGTCCACACACACACACACACACACACACACACACACACACACACACACACACACACACAAACACACACACGCACAAACATACAGACCTTTTTCTAAAAAGTTTTTTTTTTGATTCAGGGGACCTCGCATGTATTTTGGATGAAATGTCGACATTGAATTTTTGGGTGGTATGCTATACTGTAGTAGACAAAGTAATAAACTTCAGTAAAAATAGTTTGTAGAAACGAGAGTGAGTAGAGAAAGTCACGTGAAATCTTTTTATTTAACCTTTGTTCCATTTACAAGATAAAGATGAATTTTAAAGGTAAGTAATAAATAGACGCAGGTGCGAAGTGGCATGACAAATGGCAAGCGGCCCATAACTCACGCCTACCAACGTCACCTAATAAAATATTCCAACACAAGTATAGGGAGGAAAAACTGCTAAACCTTCCAGCTCACTCGCTCTACACTCTACAGAAATAGCAGATCTCTATCCTCGTTAATTCCAACATTTTTCTTAGTCACTTCAACTTTGTATTAAAGCAATCTCAAAAATTAGCATGTCATTTGAATTTCATTTTTCTTAATTCGAAGTCTTTGTTCAGAAATACTAGTCGAAAATTATTCGAAATGTGCAAACACGAATATGATAAATTGGTCCACGTGCTTCTGCAAATAGATGGTCGCTCTCCGGGTCGTTTGTTTGGGGGGGGGGGGGTGGAATAGCTCGTAAAATGGAACATCGTTGTTCATTTTTTATATGTTAACCATGCAAAGAGAACAGAATCTCAAAGCTTTAAAAGATTTGACTATCGCACAAAGCCTACTGTATTCCCATATTCCCCCTGTACCTACAAGGAAATAAGCAATAAGATAATTTGTACAAATGTTTATCTCAACTAACACGAAGAAGATATAAGAGTAAGAGTTTGTAAGAATGGTTAGTACAAGAGTAGAGAAAGTCATGTGAGTGCAACACATCAGATTTTTAGTGATGCAAATACGTGATGTAGTAACAGTCGAACAGTTATTTCGCTAAATAGCGGGTAATATTGGGAGTGAGCGATAGAATTTGGGAAGAAGTGTTTATGTACTTTTGTGACTGACTGTCGTGTGAAAATGGCTGTTACTGTGTAATGGTGTATCGAATCGGCGTCAAGTCATGAACATTCCAACGCGCTTTCGCTCGCCAGTCAATAATCATGGCGCTGTATAGCCTTTAGGAGCGTTCGGTTTTGATGAGCAAACCATCTGACCAAAGTGTTTTTTCGCGGTTTTAAGTTTTCTTTTTTCCATCTCATGTCAGCATCGTTTGACTATTTCATACAGAGGCGTCAAATTATCATGTAGAATTACTAGGTAATTGTTTTGTTTAGTCAGTGGCGCCAACTATATCCCATAAATCACTGAAATGCAATTTGTTGCACATTACAATACAAATTTCCCTCCATTTTCACTTTACAACTGTGTAAAGTGCTTTTTCTACTACGTATAGTAGGGGAAGTATTGTATTCCACCCAACAATTAGATATCGAGATATATGTTTTGAGGGCCCTTGAATACAAAAAAGCATTTTTAGAAAAAGGTCGATGTGTGTAAGTTCGGTTGCGGGCCGAGGTCAGAGGACCACAGGGTCATGTTATATAAATAGCCTTCCTTCCGGGACACAGTCTCGGTTTCCTTCGAGAATAATTAATGTAGGTAGGTAATCCTTCCTGACTAGCCAGGGTTGCCAACACTTCCCCGCCAATAAAACTGCCATTGTGCGTTATCTTTTTTTGTGAAACACCCGTTTACTGTGTTTTACGACTCATATCTGTGGTCCAACTGCCGTAGCGCTTTACTGCCGTTGTTTTAACGATCGCATAAGTTGGCAGCCCTGCTCTGGTCGGTAATTGAAACCCCAAGATTAATATTTCCCTACAGAGCTCTGCCTGATTACGTAAGCCATACAAGTGAACATGCGGCCAGTGCAGCTTCCCTTCTAACGACAATTATTCACTACTGACGAATATGTTCATTTCACATAAAAGATCATTGGACATAACTCGTGTGTTTCAACAAGATCAACATTCTTTAGTACAGTAAGATTTGGTCTAACTACCAGTTATACAAAACACATCCAGAGTAAACAGGGCTACATGGGATACAGCCAGAAATATCAAAATATACAATTCATTTGTCATACAGACATCTACAACATATGCCATTTTAATTGAAATCATTAGTCAATTTCGAGAAAATCAAATTTTTAAAAACATTTTCTATGTAGAGGGTAGTATAGAGCGGAGAGATGTTCATCAGAATCTTCGTGTCGCATCCTTAAAGTATATTAAACTTGAATACCAACTTTAGTTTAGCCTTGTTTTATGCTGCGCACACACACACTCTCACACTCACACTCTCACACTCACACTCACACTAACTCTCACACACTCACACACACACACTCTCACACACTCACACTCACACTAACTCTCACACACTCACACACACACACTCTCACACACTCACACTCACACTAACTCTCACACACTCACACACACACACACACTCTCACACACTCACACACACACACTCTCACACACTCACACACACACACTCTCACACACTCACTCTCACACTCACACTCTCACACACTCACACTCACACACACTCTCACACACTCACACACACACACACTCACACACTCACACACACACTCGCACTCACACACTCACACACACACACTCTCACACACTCACACACACACTCTCACACACTCACACACACACACTCGCACTCACACACACACTCACACACACTCACACACACACACTCTCACACACTCACACACACACTCTCACACACTCACACACACACACTCGCACTCACACACACACTCACACACACTCACACACACACACTCACACTCACACTCACTCTCACACACACACTCTCACACACTCACACACACACTCTCACACACTCACACACACACACTCGCACTCACACACACACTCACACACACTCACACACACACTCTCACACACTCACACACACACACTCGCACTCACACACTCACTCTCACACACTCACACACACACACTCTCACACACTCACACACACACTCGCACTCACACACACACTCACACACACACTCACACTCACTCTCACACACTCACACACACACTCTCACACACTCACACAGACACTCACACTCACACACTCACACACACACTCTCACACACTCACACACACACTCACACACACACTCGCACTCACACACACACTCACACACACTCACACACACACTCTCACACTCACACACACACTCTCACACTCACACTCTCACACTCACACTCACACTAACTCTCACACACTCACACACACACTCTCACACACTCACACACACACACTCTCACACACTCACTCTCACACTCACACTCTCACACACTCACACTCACACACACTCTCACACACTCACACACACACACTCTCACACACTCACACACACTCGCACTCACACACACACTCACACTCACACTCACTCTCACACACTCACACACACACACTCTCACACACTCACACACACACTCTCACACACTCACACACACACACTCGCACTCACACACACACTCACACACACTCACACACACACTCTCACACACTCACACACACACTCACACACTCACTCTCACACACTCACACACACACACACTCTCACACACTCACACACACACTCGCACTCACACACACACACACTCACACACACACTCACACTCACTCTCACACACTCACACACACACTCTCACACACTCACACACACTCGCACTCACACACACACTCACACTCACACACACACTCTCACACACTCACACACACACTCGCACTCACACACACACTCACACACACACTCTCACACACTCACACACACACTCGCACTCACACACTCACTCTCACACACTCACACACACACACACTCTCACACACTCACACACACACACTCGCACTCACACACACACTCACACACACACACTCACACTCACTCTCACACACTCACACACACTCTCACACACTCACACACACACTCTCACACACTCACACACACACTCGCACTCACACACACACTCACATACACTCACACACACACTCTCACACACTCACACACACACACACTCGCACTCACACACTCACTCTCACACACTCACACACACACACACTCTCACACACTCACACACACACACTCGCACTCACACACACACTCACACACACACTCACACTCACTCTCACACACTCACACACACACACGCACACACACACTCGCACTCGCACTCACACACACACTCACACTCACTCTCACACACTCACACACACACACTCTCACACACTCACACACACACTCTCACACACTCTCACACTCTCACACACTCACACACACACTCACACACACTCACACACACTCACACACACACTCTCACACACTCACACACACACTCACACTCACACTCACACACACACTCACACTCACACACTCACACACACACTCTCACACACTCACACACACACTCACACACACATTCACACTCACACACACACTCTCACACACTCACACACACACTCGCACTCACACAGACACTCACACTCACTCTCACACTCACACACACACACTCTCAGACACTCACACACACACTCGCACTCACACACACACTCACACACACTCACACACACACACTCTCACACACTCACACACACACACTCGCACTCACACACTCACTCTCACACACTCACACACACACTCTCACACACTCACACACACACTCGCACTCACACACACACTCACACACACACTCACACACACACTCACACTCACTCTCACACACTCACACACTCACACACACACTCTCACTCACACACACTCTCACACACTCACTCTCACACACACACACGCACTCACACACACACTCACACTCACACACACACACTCGCACTCACTCTCACACACACTCGCACACACACACACTCTCACACACTCACTCTCACACTCACACTCTCACACACTCACACTCACACACACTCTCACACACTCACACACACACTCGCATTCACTCTCACACACACTCTCTCACACACTCACTCACACTCTCACACACTCACACTCACA
>CM060972.1:111418431-111433431 GCA_030765045.1 Tenodera sinensis | reverse complement strand
CCCGCGCCACAACACCCTTTCCGAGCCAAGGCCTGCCGCGCGACCGCTTGTCCCCCACCTTTGCGCATTACCGGCGTCAAGAGTGGGGTGCAGTACTGGACGTGGTCAGCGCCCCGATTATGCGATTTTCTCGACCAGGGAGTGCCACTTCTCCTCAATTTGGCCCTTCAGTAATCTAACGAGGCTGAGGGTACCCCGGACCAGGTCTCCCAGTGAGAGAAAATACCCAAGCCACTACCGAGAATCGAACCCGGGTCTCTCGCTTGGTAAGCACGCTAAGGAGATGGGACTTGTCATGATGACCTTAGAAATGGTATGAATTCTTTGTTAAAGAAGGAGCAGAGAAGCAAATGTGATTGTGGTTCATAAAAGAAACGTCAGTAGAGAAAATCTAGTGAATGTTGTATTCTAAAATAGATAACACAAAACTTCTCCATGAAAAATACATAAAGGGGCCGAATTTCGGAATGGTAGTGATGTGCTTTAGGACAAACATACATTCACTTCTATTTTCTCTACTGGTGAGTAGACGAAGTATTATATTCCACCCAACAATTCGATATCGAGATTTCACCGGTAATATATGTTTTGAGGCCCCCTGAATCCAAATAAAACATTTTTAGAAAAAGGTGCGTCTGTGTGTCAGTCTATGGGCAGCATAACTCAAAAATGTAAAGTCGGTTAAAAACCAAAGTTGGTATTTAAGTTTAATGTCTTTCAAGGATACGACTTTGAAGAAAATAGCCCCATCCTAAACTACCGTTTACATGGAAAATTTTTCGAAAGTTTGTATTTTCTTGAAAGTGCCTCTAACGATTTTTATTAAAATGCCATATATTTTAAGATAGTTTTATAACAAATGAAATGCATATTTTGAATTTTCTGGCTATAGCCCGGTAGTCCTGTTTACTCTGGATGACTTTTGAATAACGCGTAAACCGTAAGAGATACACAAAATCTTACTGTAAAAAATATAGATGTCGCTAAACACACAATTTATGTCTTGAATGAATTTTTTGTAGAGTAAACCATTTCGAAAATATTCCTTGTTATTTGGGTCAGATTCGGTAAAATTTAAAACTTTCGTGAAATGGAACATCGTTGTTCACTTTTTTATATGTTTAACATGCAAAGACAACGGAATCTCAAAGCTTTAAAAGATTTGACTATCGCTCAAAGTGTACTGTATTCCCATAATCCCCTTGTACCTACAAGAAAATAAGCAATAAGATAATTTGTACAAATGTTTATCTCAACTAACACGAAGAAGATATAGGAATTATACTTTGTAAGAATGGTTAGTTTAAGAGTAGAGAAAGTCATGTGAGTGCAACACATGTAATTTTCTATATAGTTGTCATATTTGTTTAAACGTTTGTATGCCGACGTGGTAGAAGTGTGTCAATCGCTGATCTTTTAATCGACGTTATTGACGTGTGATCATTGATGATCGTGGTTCATTATAGACATTGCCTCTGTCGCTGTCAGAAAGCGAATCACAGACCGTATTTCACAATAGTTTTAAACAATTTGAACCGTAGGGAAATATTGAGCAAATGGTTAAAACAACTGTGAGAAAACGGAAAAGGGCAATGAGAGTTAAAAGCAATTAGAGGCCATATATTGAGAACCAATGTTAAGTATGAGGGGAAGTAATACCTAGATGTAAGCAACTCCGGGTATATTGCCTGAAATATGGGTATCATTAATTATATTTGTTTTATTCTATTACAAAAGTGATCGGTTTTCAAATAGGAAGTGCACGAGGGTTGTCCAATAAATAATTCCCCATAATTCCCCCCCCCCCCCCCAAACTCAGCTTTACATTTATATGAACGAATAATGTTTTGTCTGATCTGTGTATTTTTGTCCATAATCGCCTTCTCCAACGAGACTGCGTGAACCACTTTAGGGTGGATGAGGTAACAGTGTCCACCGTTGCAACAAATCGGAAGAACGTGATGGACAGTGAGACACTGAGGGAGGGACCGATCTTGCCACCGTGGAACTTGAAGGCAACCAGACAGAACGTTATTCGTTCATACCTATACCGGGTGGAAGGGAAGTCATTACATTACTTTAAACCACTGATACATCTCGATATTTGGAACATATTTTGTATCTTACGTTTTTGTCTCTGACCATTTCCTACGGATATACTGGCAACACTGCAGATAGTGTGGGTGTCACTTTCCATAGCTCAGTACATAAACAAACACAGTAACGGTGCTTCTTGAGAACCGAAACAAATACCCTGCTTTGCCCTTTTGTGTTCGCAAAAGTAGGCCAATCACAAGCGAAAGTACCAGAGCTGTTTACATCCACAAACCAGGTGAATTCAGTGACCAACCTCAACGCACCACTGTCGACTTACTGCACGTGTGAAAAAGCTGCTTGAGTATTCCTTCACATCTTTTAAGTGATTAATTATTTCGAAACCCTGTGTGATGTCGCTTAATTACTGCCAAAGCTCTGTCAGAAATAAGTTACTCTTCATATTGTGACTTTTTGGTGTGGGTGTGAAGTAAAGTAAAGAAGACAGATGTAGTCGAAATGAAGAAACACTTTTATTTCCGTAAACAGTAACTTTGTACACTCGTTGCAACAGCAAGAAAGTCTTTTCCGATTCTCCAACAGCACGGCTCCGAACTCGTAACACAAAGAACTGTCCCTTCTCCCTGGTGTGACTCCTCGACGCTTCGCATACGTCTCTTCTTTCCGTCGGCACGACTACTCAACCTTCACATACATCCGACTCCCTTCTGTCGCACTTTACCGCTATTTATATCTCCCAGGCACTATTCTGGAAGCTTCAGGAACGTTCAGTTATTGCGGCGAGATACAAAGTAGAAGACTCCAGAAGCCTCTATCCTTTTCTCTCTTTCGGCAAGCGCCCCAACAATGCGGCCATTCTCTGTCTCTTTCCTTCGGCTCCTTTGCCGTAGAGCCGACAATAATGCGATGGGTAACACTGCTGTTGTCGGCAATTAGATGCGGCGGGCGCGGTGACAATATCTTACAAGTAACAAACTGTTATCTGCGTACATTCATGTGGAATTACGCATCCAAGTTGGATGAAAAACCATTTATTTTTTTCGAAATCGGCTGATCAAGGAACAAAATACCATTTGACCTTTTTGTTTGTAATGCTTCTATGAAGCACATATTAGAAGGAATGTAATGACTTCCCTTCCGCCCTGTATGTAAAGCTCAATTTTGTGAGTACCTACTTTTGGGAAAACAAAAATATATATAATAAAATATATTATATATTGGGCAACCTTCGTACTACTTTTAATAGTTAACACTACAACTTCACAAAGCAAGTAAATGTTGTCCTCAATGACTAGTGCAAATATGTGAAACATTCTGTATGTGATGTTGATGACTATAAGGAAGGAAGGGAGGTATTTGCTGTTTGGTTTATGGTTAGCTCTATATACAAGTTTGTTGTTGACAGTAAGGTATTGCACTCTGGCGGCTTGGCTCTGCGCTTCAACTGTTCTCAACAGATGGCGATCGATATCTCTCTCCGCCTGCCTGCCTACCGCTTTAGTTTAACTGTTGCACACTTTCACCATTTCATTACTTTATTTCCAATTGTACCTATTACTTTCTCTACTACGTATAGTAAGTAGAGCAAATATTGTATTTCACCCAAAAATTACACGTCGACAATTCACGAGAAATATATCTTTTGAGCCCCCCCCCCCCCGAGTGCAAAAAAAAAAAAAAAAAAAAAAAAAAAAAAAAAAGGAGCATTTTTAGAAAAAGGTCCGTATGTGCCAGTCTGTGTGTGTGTCTCTGTGGACAGCATAACTCAAAAACGCAAAGTAGGTTAAAAACTAAAGTTGGTATTTAAGTTGAATGTCTTTCAAGGATGCGACACGAAGATTTTGCAGAAAATAGCCCCAACCTAAACTACCCTTTACATGGAACATTTTTCGAAAATATTGACTATCTTGAAAATGGTTATAACGATTTTGATTAAAATGTCATATGTTTGAGATATTTTTATGACAAATGAAATGTATATTGTCACCCATCGCATTATTGTCGGCACTACCGCAAAGGAGCCGAAGGAAAGAGACAGAGAATGGCCGCATTGTTGGGGCGCTTGCCGAAAGAGAGAAAGGATAGAGACTTCGGGAATCTTCTCTGCTTTGTATTTCACCGCAATAACTGAACTTTCCAGAATAGTGCCGGGGAGATATAAATAGCGGTAAAGTGCGACAGACGGACGGTCAGACGTATGTGAAGCGTTGAGTAGTCGTGCCGACGGAAAGAAGAGACTTATGCAAAGCGTTGAGTAGTCGTGCCGACGGAAAGAAGAGACGTATGCGAAGCGTTGAGGAGTCGTGCCGACGTAGAAGGGACAGTTCTTTGTGTTACTAGTTCGGAGCCGTGCTGTTGGTGAATGGGAAAAGACTTTCTTACTGTTGCAACGAGTGCACAAAGTTACTGTTTACGGAAATAAAAGTGTTTCTTTATCTCGACTACATCTGTCGTCTTTACTTTACACACACCCAAAGTCACAATATCCTGAATTTTCTGGCTATATCTCCTGTAGTCGTATTTACTCTGCACGCCTTTTGCATAACTGGTAAACCGTTAGAAATAGACCAAATCTTACTATACAAAATAGTAGATCTTGCTAAAACACACAACTTATGTCTGAATAAATTTTGGTGTAAAGTGAACCATTGCGGAGATACTCCATGTTATGTGTGTGACCGTCGGAAAAAAAAACTTTCGTGAAATGGAACATCGTTGTTCATTTTTTTGTATGTTGAGTGTGCAAAGAGAACAGGATCTCAAAACAAAAATATTTGACTATCGCTAAAGTCGCACTGTATTCCCACATTCCCCTTGTACCTACAAGGAAATAAGCAATAAGATAATTTGTACAAATGTTTATCTCAACTAACAAGAAGAAGGTCGAGGAATAAGAGTTTGTAAGAATGGTTAGTACAAGAGTGAGTAGAGAAAGCCATGTGAGTGCAACACATGAGACTTTTTCTTCCTGCATTACATGTCCAACCATGTTAACCGTTTACTTATATAGATATTTTGTTTATCATCTATCTGCTGTCTTTTAATCTTGATATCTGAGCGCATCGTCTCCAATAATCCATCTCATACTTGTGATACGTATAAAGTTCGTTTTGTGATCTGCTTGTCATTATTTATCCAAATAATTTTATACATCACAATGTTTTATTATTTGTTTAACTTAAATTATCAAATCTGATCATTTTAATATTAACTAACCATGGACCGTCGATACTGCACACACCACACACACAAACACATACACACACAAGCACATACATACACCACACGCACACCACAGACACACATACACACACCACACACACATACACACACAAGCACATACATACACCACACGCACACCACAGACACACATACACACACCACACACATACACACCACACACACCACAGACACACACATACACACATACACATACACCACACACATACACACACCACACACATACACACCACACACACCACAGACACACATATACACACACATACATACACACCACACATACACATACACCACACACATACACACACCACACACATACACACCACACACACCACAGACACACACATACACACATACATACACCACACATATACACACACCACACACATACACACCACACACATACACACCACACACACCACATACACACACTTACACACATACATACACCACACACATACACACACCACACACATACACACCACACACATACACACCACACACACCACATACACACATACACACATACATACACCACACATATACACACACCACACACATACACACCACACACATACACACCACACACACCACATACACACACTTACACACATACATACACCACACACATACACACACCACACACATACACACCACACACACCACAGACACACACACATACACACACCCGAATCGCACTAGCACACACACATACCACACAAACCACAGACACACACATACACATCTTTTTGTAAAAATGTGTCCATGACTGCACGAAATGAGACATAAACTAGTGCTGGTAAGACAGACATTACTGACGCGAATTTATTTCAAAGGAAATTATGAGGCATATAAACGTGACGTAATTATTTTAAAAGGCACACAGTCCTCTATTGGATGTTCTGTCTGTAAAAATAGTCCTCGTCCTATCTAGAACATTTGCTGAATTGAAGTGGGCATACAGCGGTTTTTATTTCGTTAATTAATGAAATTCTTTGTTTAAACTGTGCCCGGCTCTCCCGCCCGCCCGCCCGCCCGCCCGCCCGCCCGACGTTTCCAAAAACAACACAGAGAGGCGGGCGGTTATTTCGTTACAGCGAGCGTACCACTTGTTGGAACCGCTTATGTTTTGTTCTCAGGTTGAACAGAACTGACAGCTTCTCAGGCAAACTTGCCAACACTCGAATTACGAGAAGTTAGTGCAGCTTTCACATAACTTTCTCTACTCACTCTTGTACAAACTGTTCGCTATGCTATTACTTTGAGATTATATTTCAACAGAAGGGATATCTCCGAAATGCCTCACCATTAACAAAAAAAGGTAAAGAAGAAAATTGCACTTGGATATAACTTGCAAGTTTTAAGGCAGCATTTCCAGTCTTCATCATGCAATCAATACACCGAATATGATCAGCAAGACTCTACAGTTTATGGTGAACATAAAACTTTCTAATTTACTGTAGGTAAATGTCAACATAATGTAATATATGTATAACTGTAAATTCATATCCACAATGTATTACTATGTATGGTCGTGATAAGGCCACGCTGTCAAAACGACCTTAAATAAATACTTATGGATGGGGATCTATATATTTATATAGTCTATCTCTTACGGTTTACTAGTTACACAAAAGTAATCGAGAGTAAACAGGACTACATGGGTTATAGCTACACAATTGAAAATATGCATTGCATTTGTCATATAAATATCTTAAACATATGGCATTTTAATCAAAATAGTTGGAACAATTTTTGAGAAACTCAAAATAATCTAATCATTTTCCACGTAAAGGATGGAGAAATTTTCTGTTAACACGCATGGACACAAACTCTTTTATTTGGATTCAGGAGGCTCAAAACAAATTTACGGTGAAATGTTGACATTGAATTTTTGTGTGGAATACAATACTTCCTCTGCTGATGTACAGAAAGTAAAAATATAGACTGTTTTTTTTTGTAGTACTTCTCGAATTTTCGTATACTTTTCTTGTATGAGACAATTACGGAGAATGTAATTTCAAAGTCATCAGATAGCGAACAGGTCACTACCAGTTAAAGGGTACAACTATATTCTCATATTCCCTTTGTACCTGCAAGAAAATTATTAATAAGATAATTTGTACAAATGTTTATCTGTATGAACATGATGTAGATAGAGGAATAAGAGTTTGTAAGAATAGTTTGTATAAGAGTGAGTAGAGAAAGTCATGTGAGTGGAAGACATCAGATTTTTCTGGTTTTGAACTTTAGAAAGTTAGAAAGTTGTAGAGGAAAATTCTTCCTAGAACCTGTTGCATTAGCATCCATGAAGAAGTAGCGCTGTAAAGGAGTTTAGCTGGTCGGCAGTGGCGCCCCTGGCGGCAGGCCGCAGCATTACTACCTGTTGCACGGCGAGATATTGATTGCCCCGGTGTGCGCGGGACCCCAACATTGTATCTAAAAATACACTCGGTGTGTGCGTACGCGGTTGTTCACTTCCCTGGCAGAAATCACTCGGGTCCAGAGGAGCAGTTACGGCGTAGCGTCCCGTACAGGCCAAGAAACCACCTGTCCGCTCGCTGGCTCCCTCGCTCGCTATCATAGATCACTCGCCCCTACAGAGAGGGCGCACATCGCGCTATTAGCCATCTTCTACAGTCGCATCACATGCTAGTTTATTCACAATCAATCATTTATACAATTCTGCCTGCTCGGCATTCCAAGTAGAAACTTCATGAATGTTACACAGACACTCTACCCCCTTACCACAGAGAACGTTGTAAGCCTTTTTACTTTCTCTACTACGTAAAGTAGAAAAAAAATTTTTATTTAACGACGCTGTCAATTGCCAGGATCACATCAGCGTCGTCGGTGTGCCGGAATTTTGTCCCGCAGGAGTTCTTTTACATGCCAGTAAATCTACTGACATGGAGCTGTCGTTTTTAAGCACACTTAAAAACCATCGGCCTGTGCCGGGTTTGAACCCGCGACCTTGGGATCAGTAGGCCAGCGTCTAACCAACAGAGCCACCCAAACCGACACGTAAACGTAAAGTAGAGCAAGTATTGTATTCCACGTCAAGATTTCACCGGAAATATATGTTTTGAGACCCTCTGAATCCAAAAAAGCATTTTAAGAAAAAGGTCCGCGCGTGCGTGACTGTGTAAGTCTGTGGACAGCATAATTCACAAACGAAAAGCCGGTTAAAAACAGAAGTTGGTAATTAAGTTTAATGTTTTTCAAGGATGCAAGACAAAGATTTTGAAGAAAATTGCTCCACTTACTACCCTTTACATGGAAAATTTTTCGGGCACTTTGATTTTCTTGAAAATGGCTCTAACAATTTTGATTAAAATGTCATATGTTTGAGATATTTGTATGAAAAATGAAATGTATATTTTGAATTTTCTGGCTATAGCTCATGTAGTCCTATTTACTCTAGATAACTTTTGAAGAACTCGTAAACCGTAAGAGATAGACAAAATCTTCCCACACAAAAGATGTAGATGTCGCTAAAACACACAATTTATGTCTAAATACATTTTTTAGTAGAGTAAACCATTTCAGAGATATTACTTGTTATTTGTACTAGTTCTGAAGAACTTACTTACGATGGAACATCGCTATTCATTTTTTATACGTTAGACATGCAAAGAGAACAGAGTTTGAGAGCTTCAAAAGTCTACTGTATTGCCATATTCCCATATTGGAAGAAAACGAGCAATAAGATAAGTGTGATAATTTCTGCAAATGTTTATCTCAAATAACGCGAAGAAGATATAGGAATAAGAGTTTGTAAGAATGGTTAGTTCAACACATCAGGTTTTTAGACACTATGTAGTTTGAGAGGGCTCTCAGAACATGTATTTGGACATGGAATACTGGACGAGTCACACAGTGCTCACGAACCATGATTTGAGAACTACTGGGTACTTTGATGCCATGTAATTGGAGGGAACAAAAAATGTTATACGTAAGCCGGTTTCTCTGGTCAAACAAATAATTAAGGCACCAGCACACTGGATATTCTGTTACACAGGTGATGACGTCACGACTAACTAGCCACTTTGGACGTTTCGTTTGTTTAACATGAGGCAAACGCAGGCGATATTAGGCTTTATGAACACTGCTGGCATTCTGCTTCAAGACCGTATATTCACTGAGTTACTGCATTCCATTCGGTAGGTATCGGGGTTTCAACGAAAACTCCATTAAATATCAAATTTGGTATTTAAATTCAACATCTTTCAAGGATGTTACAGAGCTATTTTCATTAAAATCTAGCCTCCCAAACACTACCCTTTACACACACCACTTTTAAACAAAATACTATTTTCTAAAAAACTGATCTGTTGCAGCAAAACTGCTTATTTATCTCCCTTTTTCATCTAGGTATCTCCTTTGCTTTTATAATGGTTACTACCATTTGTTGCATGATGTTCCAATTGTTGTTGGCTCTGTAGCACAATTTGCACAAGTCCCAAAATATCGTGGCATCAGTTCCGACCCATCTATGTAGTGCGCTAATTATGCTCGCCCAGATATCCAGGCGAATTCCGAGAACGTGGCTGCAAAGTCCAGTCAATACTAACTACCTTGTAAACACAACTGGTGATTCTGCTTACTTACTTGCTTAATCTTCCTCACAATCTCCGTATCGTATCCTTCAAATATATTAAACTTCAATATCAATTTTGGTTTATATCCGACCTTTCGTTTTTGAGTTATCCTGTTCACAGAAAGACATGTTTCTAAACGGTCATTCAAATGCGGGCACAACTTATAAATCCTAACCCCAATAATAATTCGGTATTGATCTAGATTTACAATGTTCCAATGGAAGACGGTTAGAGAGCGCTTCTAGCGAAATTTGGTTGTCATGACAACAACAGAAGATAAGTGACGAGGATTGTTTTAAAAGGATTTCTTCTTCACGGTCCGTTCAGCTTCAAATGGACCATTAACAGAGCTTTGTTCCATCCAGCCTGAGTACTTGCAGACAAGATTGCCTTTTTCCTTCGAGCAGCAACATTACCGGCCTGATTTTACATTCACACGACCATTCTCTCTGCCAGTTCTCTTTTACTGATGTTAACACGGTCTACAGTCTTGCATGATATTGCAACTTACAACTGTTTGCTTCTCATAACCTTGACTCATTCCTTTCACTGTCTTTCTTCACTTTCTCTCTCTCTCATACACTAATTACACAAATACACAGTTCTGTTTTACTGATGTTAACACGGTCTACAGTCTTGCATGATATTTCAACTCACAACTGTTTTCTTCTCATAACCTTGACTCACTCCTTTCACTGTCTTTCTTCACTTTCTCTGTCTCTCATACACTAATTATACAAATACACAGTTCTCTTTTACTGATGTTAACACAGTCTACAGTCTTGCATGATATTGCAACTTACAACTGTTTGCTTCTCATAACCTTGACTCACTCCTTTCACTGTCTTTCTTCACTTTCTCTCTCTCTCATACACTAATTACACAAATACACAGTTCTCTTTTACTGATGTTAACACGGTCTACAGTCTTGCATGATATTGCAACTTACAACTGTTTGCTTCTCATAACCTTGACTCATTCCTTTCACTGTCTTTCTTCACTTTCTCTCTCTCTCATACACTAATTACACAAATACACAGTTCTGTTTTACTGATGTTAACACGGTCTACAGTCTTGCATGATATTTCAACTCACAACTGTTTTCTTCTCATAACCTTGACTCACTCCTTTCACTGTCTTTCTTCACTTTCTCTGTCTCTCTCTCATACACTAATTACACAAATACACAGTTCTCTTTTACTGATGTTAACACAGTCTACAGTCTTGCATGATATTGCAACTTACAACTGTTTGCTTCTCATAACCTTGACTCACTCCTTTCACTGTCTTTCTTCACTTTCTCTGTCTCTCATACACTAATTACACAAATACACAGTTCTCTTTTACTGATGTTAACACAGTCTACAGTCTTGCATGATATTGCTTGCTTCTCATAACCTTGACTCACTCCTTTCACTGTCTTTCTTCACTTTCTCTGTCTCTCATACACTAATTACACAAATACACAGTTCTCTTTTACTGATGTTAACACGGTCTACAGTCTTGCATGATATTGCAACTTACAACTGTTTGCTTCTCATAACCTTGACTCACTCCTTTCACTGTCTTTCTTCACTTTCTCTGTCTCTCATACACTAATTACACAAATACACAGTTCTCTTTTACTGATGTTAACACGGTCTACAGTCTTGCATGATATTGCAACTTACAACTGTTTGCTTCTCATAACCTTGACTCACTCCTTTCACTGTCTTTCTTCACTTTCTCTGTCTCTCATACACTAATTACACAAATACACAGTTCTCTTTTACTGATGTTAACACGGTCTACAGTCTTGCATGATATTGCAACTTACAACTGTTTGCTTCTCATAACCTTGACTCACTCCTTTCACTGTCTTTCTTCACTTTCTCTGTCTCTCATACACTAATTACACAAATACACAGTTCTCTTTTACTGACATTAACACAGTTTACAGTTTTTCATATTGCAACTTACAACTGTTTGCTTCTCATAACCTTGACTCACTCCTTTCACTGTCTTTCTTCACTTTCTCTATCTCTCATACACTAATTACACAAATACACAGTTCTCTTTTACTGATGTTAACACGGTCTACAGTCTTTCATGATATTGCAACTTACAACTGTTTGCTTCTCATAACCTTGACTCACTCCTTTCACTGTCTTTCTTCACTTTCTCTGTCTCTCATACACTAATTACACAAATACACAGTTCTCTTTTACTGATGTTAACACGGTCTACAGTCTTGCATGATATTGCAACTTACAACTGTTTGCTTCTCATAACCTTGACTCACTCCTTTCACTGTCTTTCTTCACTTTCTCTGTCTCTCTCTCATACACTAATTACACAAATACACAGTTCTCTTTTACTGATGTTAACACAGTCTACAGTCTTGCATGATATTGCAACTTACAACTGTTTGCTTCTCATAACCTTGACTCATCCTTTCACTGTCTTTCTTCACTTTCTCTGTCTCTCATACACTAATTACACAAATACACAGTTCTCTTTTACTGATGTTAACACAGTCTACAGTCTTGCATGATATTGCTTGCTTCTCATAACCTTGACTCACTCCTTTCACTGTCTTTCTTCACTTTCTCTGTCTCTCATACACACACTACGACGACACTATGAGCCCGAGGCCCGTTAGAAAGTTTTTCGTGACGAGTGGGATATCTTACATAATTTGTTGATGACAATTTTAATGGAAACAACGCATATATAACCGAAATAAAGTTAAACATGGGAATAAATAAAAAATAAAATACATAGAAAGATATAACCACGAGAGTATAGCATGGGTCTACTAGACCCCACGCTACCAATAGTATTCTACGAAGGCGCTTAGCTAACAGAAAGTTAACTAGATATTTATCAGATTTTTAAACCGTAGGAGATAGACCAAATCTTACTATACAAAGAATGTAGATCTTACTAAAGCACACAAGTTATGTTCACATGCATTTTTGTAGAGTGAAACATTTCGGAGAAATTGCTTGTTATTTTCCACTCTCCTTCTTGATTGTCCGCAATACACTCGTGAGCGCCAGTCCGTTGGCCTGGGCCTTGCACTGTGCTCTGTTTTAGGCAACGACTCAGTAGCTGTGAGTGCAGTACTGCGGTTTGTTGCCAAGCAAGTGTAAGGTGTTTTTTATCCCGGCGGAATTAGGATTTTAGGGTGGATTTAGCTTTTTAACAGTCTTACAAGGTCAAGTTTTTACCAGTTTTAACTTTTAGTACGTTTTAGTACTTTTAACTTTCCGTTTTAGTTATTTTAACTTTAACGTTTTAACCTTCTAGGGGTGAGCTTTTACTAATTTGTTTGTTTTTATTTCCGGACTTCGGGCCCTAATGACCTAGTTGTCGACGGGCCCTTAAACGCAATTCACTCACTCACTCCTTGTTATTTGTGTGTTTTGCAATACTTAAATTTTTCCAAATCGAAGGTCGTTATTGAGTTTTTTATGTCTTGGCTGTGTAAAGAGAACGGAATTCAAAGCTTTAAAATAAGAGTTTGCAAGAATAGTTAGTACAAGAGTAGAGAAAGTCATGTGAATGGAACACATTCAGATGTTTTATACGCTCCAACACCTGTTAGAGACTGTCTAATCAGTCTGAGTGGAGACGCCTGCAGTGCGTGTGGAATAGAGTTTCCGGTCCCCGGAAATGGCATCAACGTCACTCCGGGGAAACACAAACATCGTATTGCAGATTCACTTTGTTAGGCAGCGATGCCAACACAAGCAGCCGCAAGCAATGGCCTGGGAAAGTTGGCACTAAGTTAATTTACAGCACACTTGTGGTTAATGTCACCTTCCCTACTTTTTAACTGCCTTTCAAAACAACCCGAGGGCTATTCACGAGGTTACTTCTGAGCACAGCAACAATGTGACTGTTCAAAAATGTTTTCTTTACTATCAAATCAAATGTCACTACTTATTGAGCTACCCATTTGTAGGTGGTGTATTCATATTGGAGAAGATCGGTTCTGAGCACAGAAGCCGATCAGAAATTGTTTTCTTTCTTGTTAATTCAAAGGTTGCCACTACTTTCTGAGTGACCCGTGTGGAGGAGGGTTATTTATGTTAGAGGGTATTACTTCTGAGCACAACAAGCAACAATGTAGCTTACGAAAACATTTTCTTTCTTGTTAATTCAAATGTTGCCACTACTTTCTGAGTGACCCGTGTGGAGGAGGGTTATTTATGTTAGAGGGTATTACTTCTGAGCACAACAAGCAACAATGTAGCTTACGAAAACATTTTCTTTCTTGTTAATTCAAATGTTGCCACTACTTTCTGAGTGACCCGTGTGGAGGAGGGTTATTTATGTTAGAGGGTATTACTTCTGAGCACAACAAGCAACAATGTAGCTTACGAAAACATTTTCTTTCTTGTTAATTCAAATGTTGCCACTACTTTCTGAGTGACCCGTGTGGAGGAGGGTTATTTATGTTGAGGATATTACTTCTGAGCACAACAAGCAACAATGTAGCTTACGAAAACATTTTCTTTCTTCTTAATTCAAAGGTTGCCACTACTTTCTGAGTGACCCGTGTGGAGAAGGGTTATTTATGTTAGAGGATATTACTTCTGAGCACAACAAGCAACAATGTAGCTTACGAAAACATTTTCTTTCATGTTAATTCAAAGGTTGCCACTACTTTCTGAGTGACCCGTGTGGAGGAGGGTTATTTATGTTGAGGATATTACTTCTGAGCACAACAAGCAACAATGTAGCTTACGAAAACATTTTCTTTCATGTTAATTCAAATGTTGCCACTACTTTCTGAGTGACCCGTGTGGAGGAGGGTTATTTATGTTAGAGGGTATTACTTCTGAGCACAACAAGCAACAATGTAGCTTACGAAAACATTTTCTTTCATGTTAATTCAAATGTTGCCACTACTTTCTGAGTGACCCGTGTGGAGGAGGGTTATTTATGTTGAGGATATTACTTCTGAGCACAACAAGCAACAATGTAGCTTACGAAAACATTTTCTTTCTTGTTAATTCAAATGTTGCCACTACTTTCTGAGTGACCCGTGTGGAGGAGGGTTATTTATGTTGAGGATATTACTTCTGAGCACAACAAGCAACAATGTAGCTTACGA